>JANVCC010010406.1:2573647-2622364 GCA_025345505.1 Todiramphus chloris collaris
TAGAGAAGTCAGTCATGTCTTTTACATCCCAATTAACCACCAATCCCAACCTCACCACTCTGTTTATTTGTGAAACACTCAGGAGGGACAAACAGATGTGTCTTTGGCTGGTATCTATAATGCATGTTATATTTGTCTTTTGACTGTCAGCCTCACAAAGGGCCTGTGAGAGAGCACTCTAGACTGGTTATATGTGAATAGGGATGCACAAATGTCATTGCAAATGTAGATTACATTTTACATTTCAATGAGTAAGTCCATGTAAGATCTATCTTCCTCTCAAAGGGAGTCTGCAGTTTAAGAGTGTTACCTGTGTCCTATGGGGGAAAGAATGTCATATGAACACTCACACAATCATCTAGACAGCAGGTACTATGAGATAACCCAGGCAAGAAGCTGTTTTGCTCTAGTGGAAGGTAGCGCACACTAATTGCTGCTGCTTATGTTCAGATTCAAATTCCAGTGAGATTAGAGTTAAAGAGGGATCTGATCCCAGACAGAGAAAATGATCTTTTGTCTGTTTGTTGGGACAGGGACAAAACCTGCCAGAAGATGCAGGACCTTGAAGGAGTTTCTGAGACCAGTAATGCATCCAACTTTTCCTCACCAATGTTCTTCATTTCTCTACAAAAAGATCACTCACCGGACCCAAAGAAAGGACAGAAGTATAGCAACTTCTGGTTGATACTTCAGCTTGCTTTGTTCCTCCTTACATAAAAGTAAGCCAGTCTGAAAGATTTTTAATCAAAGGGTCTGCTGTAGTTACTTTCTTGAGCTGGTAGATTGAAAGGTCAACCAACAATCAGCAATAGTTCGAGTAGTCAGCCCAACAAATATATTCTACTTCCCTTGATGCTCTGGGGAAAATGGCCTGGACAGAGGTCAGAGCAGTGTTGTGGAGGTAAGGGTAGATGGGATCCACACAGACAGATGCCATTCTGCTTTTAAAAAGTAGATAAAAATACACACACACCGTTCAGGCTCTTTTGAAAGAAAAAATGTACAAAACTTCCTTTTGTTGTCTGCTTCAGAGACAACGTAAAACATGCTCAGCTCCACAATGAAAGCAGTCTACTACCAAAGTACTTACGTACATACGAGAGTACCTACCATATGTACATGTTGTGTGTGTGTATGCATGAAACTACATACATATGCCTACATGCATATATTTGTATAGATCAGTCACACAACCAAGTATCTGTATTTATCTATGTGTTGTTAAGAGAAAGGTGATAAATCCTTTAATTTTATCACTGTTCCTATCCGTTATACAACCTGCTGGACTGAGGCAGAATAAGAAAGTAAGAGAACACAGAGATGAGACAAGAAAAACTGACATAACAATACCTTATCACAGTCCTGCAAGCCATCAGAGGGATAAAGAGGTGCCTCAGAAAGGATCTTATAAAGGGTAAAGACAATGGATGATTCTTACAAGAGAATTCAAACCAGTGTTGCATAGAGTGGCACCACCAACTCAGTGACTGGCTCTGCCTTCCCTATGGCAGAAGCTGCAAGGAGACGGGCTATCAGAGTAGCGTAACACTGATGGCAGTTCAGAAGGTCAGCAAGAACAAGAGTTACCAACCCTTGAAGAAGCATGCTGGCCAACAAGTCTCAGACTGGTGTTAATGGCTCAGCTCCTGAATTCATGGAATATCAACAATTCCTGGATAAGGAATTCCCTGAAGCAGGTAAGTGTGATGGCAACCAAATACTGAGCATCTTTAGTTCACAGGCATCACAGCACTTTAAGCATTTCTGCCCTTCTGTCCTACAGAGTCATTGCAAATCAGATTCCTGCCCCTGAAACTGCAACAATAAAAGCCTCTGCTTTGCAATGTTAGTCCAAAGAAGATGCAGAGAAATGGGTTGTGACATCTTCAGCTGCTGAGCTAATCCATCATAATGCATTGTAGCTCCTACAAATTGCTGCCCCAGGCAGATAATGGCAGGCATTTCCAGTCATCCCCAGATGGCTAATACACGGCAACAGTTTGTAAGCTGCATATGCTGGACCACCACAGCTGCTCCACTGAGTGATCTTGCAATATTGCCGGATGCTCTTTTTGACCCAGAACATTGAACATGTTTAATAGAGAAGTATTGTCACTAAAATCATTCCCTTCTCTTCCTTTCCTCCACATCCTCAATTCAAAGGTCAGAACTAAAATCAAACTCTATCAAAGCTGTTCATTTTTCTCATTTTTGGAGGAGATATTTGTGCTTTCATCTGACAGCTCAGTTGAAATACTCTGTCCTATGTCACTAGAAAGGATGGTTCTGGACATTAACAAGCAGAGCACAAGTGAAACGACTCTGACATCCTTACCAAAAAGTGTATAGGTTCTCTTTGTGATGGGGTACACATCTGTTGCTTTCTCTGTTCCCAAACCTAAGACCTATCTTTTCTTCTCTCATATGAAGATGACATACTGTTTACTTCTCTTTACAAAGCTGCTTCTTAATTTAATGTTTAAGAAAGCTACAACTGCACAGAAAATAGCCACACTTGGTACTGTATTATGCATTGTACCGCCTTCCTCTTGTGGGCTGAATTCAACCCCATTTTCAATTTCTGACACACAACAGTTCAAAATTATTTAAAACAAACCAACGTATTCCAAGTACTGAAGTATGTACACGTGTGTGTGTGTGTGTGTGTGTGTGTAAACATGTACTGGTGTAAATACTTACGTTCAAATATGAGGCATGGATAGTTTAAGAGCCTAGCCCAAGGAGTTTCTAAAACTGCAGCAATCTTTCATCTGACTCTATCAGATGAGCTGAACCTTTACTTTCTTATTGATTCTCCTGTCTTTAGAAGCCATGTTGCCTACAAGTACTGAATTTGCCCCATCTTCAGTGTTCCTTTTTAGCCCCCTTTCCATGTTGTCTTTGGCACTGTTAACACTCTGTATTTTCACTGATCCTTTGCTCATTCAATGATTTTTAAGTCTGATAATTTATCTGATCTGATCTTATACATGACCCAGTTCAGAAAAGCTCACCCAGGTACTATCACAATAGGTCCAGTGACTCACATTTAACTAAAATATTATCTGGTAAGCACCTTGTCATAATCACAGGACAAAGAATTCACCACAGCCTTTTTGTGATACAGTCCTGCAACTGCCAGTATTTTAGAAGTGAAAAGGAAGACTTGTTTTGATTTTGCTCTTTCCTACCTTAGCTTTCTGTCAGCACTTCCTGATTTTTCTCCAAAGTTTTTGCATATTTGTGGTTTATAGTTAATCTTCTTTCTTGTATGCAACTATGTGCAGTTCAGTACAACAGGAAAACTTAAGACTTTCTGCCTATACTGAAGATTCAAGAAAGAGGCCTCGTTTTGAGGAAGAGATCCTGTTCTATGGTACCGTGTACCCAGAAGATGTCACTCTCATGCCCTCTACCAGGGAACAAGATATCAAAACATGCGTTCCTATTATAAACAAGTATAAGAGGAGTGAAGTAAAGTTTAAGCCAGGCAGGCACTCACCTGACTCCATGAACAATGTTGATGAGTATCGTTGAGCAAGAATGACTGAACAACTGTTCATTGATTTCCACTAATAGAGACAGATGTATTCCCAGCTATTGTAATTCAACATAGCATCATAACCTCCAGGAAAAGAAATTTTACCTGCTAATTCCTGATGGCACACTGATAAAGTCTAACATCCCATTCATTCCTCCTCAGCCATATTTTTATCTCAAGGTGTTTAGAAAATGTTTTTAACAAAGACATGTGAAATGTTACACATAGGCAGCAAATGTCATCATAAAAGTACAAGGAGGAAACCACATAGCATCTGTACAGGAACGGAGGTCAGGGTTACAGTGAATATAGTGCATGGTTTTGTGTGTGCCCAGGTGGCCAAGGAGGCCAACAACATCCTGGCCAGTATCAAAAACAGTGTGACCAGCAGGACTGTACTCAGCACTGGTAAAATGACAGCTTGAGTATTGTGTTCAGTTTTGGGCACCACAGTATAAAAAAGGCATTGAGGTGCTAGAGCAGGTTCAGAAAAGGTCAACAAAGCTGGTGAGGGATCTGGAGGGACCTGGCATTGTTTAGTCTGGAGAAGAGAAAGAAGGCTGAGGGGAGACCTTATTGCTCCCTACAGTGACCTGAAATGATGTTGTAGTGAGGTGGGTGTTAGTCTCTTCTCCCAGGTGGCTAGTGATAGGACAAGAAGAAATGGGTTGAAGTTGCACCAGGGGAGGTTTAGGTTGAGTATTTTTTTACTGAGAGAGTGGTGAGGCCTTGGAACAGGCTGCCAAGGGAGGTGGTGAAATCACCATCCCTGAAAGTGTTTAAAAAATGTCTAGATGTGTCACTTCAGGACATGGTTTAGTGGTCATGATAATATTTAGTAGATGGCTGGACTTGATGAACCTGGAGTACATTTCCAACGTTAATTATTCTGTGATTCCATGTATTTCTATAGGAAAGCAAGCATCATACAAGCATTTATAAACAGGGCTAATGCCAAGATAATCCATGAATGTGCCCTTGTTCTCTGGGAATCTGTAAAGTGTTGCATCATAAGAGTTGAACAGAGCAATTTGAAATAACCCAGAGGATCAGTGAAGTAAAACCAGTGAGGAAAAAGAGAATGAACCTACGGAACAG
This sequence comes from Todiramphus chloris collaris, assembly GCA_025345505.1. Taxonomy (NCBI): domain Eukaryota; kingdom Metazoa; phylum Chordata; class Aves; order Coraciiformes; family Alcedinidae; genus Todiramphus; species Todiramphus chloris. The sequence goes on from JANVCC010010406.1 coordinate 2,578,287, forward strand.
GAACTTCATGATCTTCAGCAGGCCAAAGAGTCATTTCAGAATAAAAAGGAATAGTCTGCTCTACAGTTTCATAACATAGGACAAAAACAGTCTTAGGTTACAGAAAGGAAAAGCCAGGCATGACAGTAGTGTCCATCCTGATGAAGGTGAAAATGGAAAAGTATTGTCACAGATTGGCTGAAGAGGACACACATCTCCATCACTGGAGGGTTTTAATCGGCTAGACAAACACCTGCCAGAAATGGCATGGGTGCAGTTAACCCTGCCTCAGTCAGAGGGATGGACTGATGACCCCCTGAGTGCTTCTCAGCTCTCGTCCACACACAACTGGAATCAAAAAAGTTAATAAGGAAGAGACATTGGAATCAACTGCAACTCTCACTCTCCCCAGTGAGATCCAGATCACATTTGCTTGATTTTGTAAGTCTGAAATACATTTGTTTGCTTGCATGGCAAAAATCTTTTATACAGATAACTTATAAAGCATTTCACATCATGGCAAATTACAGCTGTAAATGAAAATACAAGTAATATGCGAAGAAAGATTATAATACAGCCTCAAGGTATCATCTGCAGTCCTATCTGCTTATCTTATTGACAAAAGATGAGCTACTCTAAACTGTCAGTGAAATGTCTTGGCATCTTAACTGCAAATTAAGCTGTGTTCTTTCTATTTGGAATATTACTGTCAATCATTAAGATTCGAGAGATAGAATTTTAGCTTGAGGGGGTTTTGATGGTTCATGGGGCAAATCACCATAACTGTCTTGCCACAGTGCTACTATTCCTATGGAAAATTAAAAAATGAGAAGGAAGATACAAGGATCAATGAAGAGGAGGATGAACAACAGACAAAAGCCATGCAAAATATTACTACTCAGAAAACACAGAAAGAGTGAGAACAAACTCATTACAAGTGGCCAAGCTTATTTTTTCCAGGCCACAGACTGAAAACCAGTATAGCTCTACTGCAAGTTGAAGTGTTGACATACAGCATCTGAAAATCTGTCTCACTGGTTTTATCTGGAGTTACCCAAGAAATGCATTTATCCTGTTGGTGGTAGCCAGAAGTCATTGTATGTCGTCATTTCCCAGACAGACACACTTTAAAATGTTTAATTCATTTTGCTTTTTGTCAGCAAGATGAACTGGTGATGGCTATGTGAGGAAGCTGGGAAAGCCATATAACATGGCTGTCAGCAGCAGCCAACAAATCAACAGGACTAAAGACAAAGCCACAAGGCTGGTTTTATTGGTCTGATTATATTACCTTGCTCTTTTGTAGCAGCAACAAGAATAATGGTGTGGTTTAACTGACAAATCATTAATTGGAAGTTTGTGGTAGCCCTCAGTTCTCTATTCAAATCTAATCACAGATGCTAACGTTATTGTTAACAGTTCATCAGACTTGCTTTCTTCTACACACTAGGAGTAGGGAGACCATACGTAGGACATACTGTCTACATGCTGTCCTGAAAATAGTTAAAAAAACATTCATTCCTATCCTCAACCCCAGACTATATACCCAGTCCCCAGCTCCAAACCAGCTGATATTAGTTTGATGGCTTCATATTGTGTCTTGACTTGTTACTTGGTACTCATCTTCATGATTTTATGCATGACAGGCACATGAAAAATATGTCAGGATATAAACACTTCACTTAATGCTGAGCATACAAGCTAAAACCAACATAGCTAAAGATGGGAACACCATGATCACTGAGTAGATATAAGAAAGAAACCCCTTTCTACAACAACAATTAGCTACAGGAGCACTGCTTGTTAAATTAAGTCATCATATACTTAAAAGAACAGAAAAATACTATCATAATAATTTTTAAATCACTCCCAAAAAGCCATTTCTAAAGAAACTGGGGCATTTAGAACACCCAGGTTTTAAGTACCAGAGTGTTCACTTAAACGAATCCTTGTAGGAAGGAAAACACTCCTCCTTTCTGACTACTGGCAAGGGCTTATAGCAGAAAGCTGCAAATGAAATGATTCATTTTTTAATAGGGCATTTATTGTTACCGAGGAAGGCTTAGGCATTTAACAGAAAACCAAATTAAACTGAGGTATGTTACCAAAATAACCTAATTAACATAATTTATTTCACATGACAGAAAACAAGTAGGATCTCTAGTGTTCCTGTTCTATGATAAACAGTTCAATTTAACCTACATATTTTTCTATAAATCACCAGTGTAAGAATACTCTAAAAGCAAAGATAGATTGAATTTGTATGCTCTAATCTTTTTCTGTTTTGTTAAAATTTCTCAATAGCTCAGTTTTCACACCTCATCTTTTATTATCATTAGATAAGCCCTTTTTCATCTTTACCTCAGATGTAGAATGTTTTCTGAATTATTTTCTTGGACTTGCCATACATGAAACAATAGTCCCCTCTTCTGGACTGAGGTAATGTTGCACTTACTGCAGAGAAACCACTGCAGAATGGAATTCCTGTTAACATTTACTGAGGGTTTGGGGTTTTTTCCTTATTAAACAACCTTACAGAACCTTAACAAGAAAAGCCATGCAGTCTATACACAAAGAAAAGAAGTCAAACACATAAAGAAATAGAGGTGAAGAAATCAATGAAGTATTGATTCGTAGGGTTTTGCATTTGATTTCAGCTGAAGGCACTGATAGCAACAACAGCTGTAGGTAAGGATCTATCATAATTTCAAGAATGAAACATGAAATCACTGGACTGCATTGACTCCCAAACTCTCAGTGTTTAAAAAAACAAAACAAAAGAAAACCTGTACAAATCTCAAGGGCTGAAATTCACAATATAAAATGGCCCCTCAAAGAAACCAATCCTCATTTCCAGCTTGAGTAAAGCATTACAAAACAAATTTGCAAAGGAGCACAAGAATCTGAAAATCATTTTTGTTCCCTCCTAAGATCCAGACTTCTGTTTGTGAAAAGCAGCCCAGAAAAGTATACAGCGTGGAAGAGCTGAAACATCTGAGGAACCTGCTGCTGAGGAACAATGGCAGCTCCAGAGTCAGTCTTGCAAACAGATGGTACTACAATCATCTCCAGAAGAATACACACAGGGGATTTAACTTTGCAAGCCTTGCTTCACAGACTTCCACTATTATTGCTTTAGCTGGCAAGGAGAGCCTGGGAAAACTGATGGCCTCCATGGAGGGCTCCTTATGCCCTGAGAAAAACAGAAGGCAGAAAGGTGTGAGAGGTGCTGCTGAGGCTGTCATGCAGCCTCATGTCTGTTTGCTTTCCTCCGAGAGGACGTGCAGGGGCCGTCTCGGTGGGGGTGACAAGCAGCCAGACACCAGGAGACTGGCCAGGACCCGTGAGCCTCAGGTCAGGGCAGCCCCCAGGGAGGTGAGAGCTTTCCATTCAGGGTCGTGCAGGGTCCCCAGTGGGGCCAGGGGGTGCAAGGGGCTCCGTTCCCTAAACTGCCCTTCCCCCTTCAAGTGGTGGGCAGCGTGTGGGGCTTCAGAATGTACAAACTTATAGGCTGCCTTCCTGAAGTGCTCCAGAGGATGATGGGTCCCTGACCAGTCCCACCAGCAAGCCTGCCAAGGATAAAAGGGGCCTGTCAAACACTGCTCCTCAGCTGATGGCCACACTGCCTCACTGATGAAGGGGACAGAAAAGGGCTGCTGCGACAGAAGTAACAACCCCTCCACCTGGATGGGGAGCCTGGACATGCTCACCCCATTTTCTTCTCCATCTCATTCTTGTCCTACTCCTTCCCTTTCGCCTTCAACTTCCTTGCCTGCACTGCCTGCAGTGAGGCCTGACCTCTGGCCATGCACTATGCTGCCAGTGGCTGCGAGGAGCTGCAGACTGGCAGGGACCACAGTAGCAACAGCATCACCATGCTGGGATGAGCCATCCCATTGCCAATGCCACCAAACCCCTTCTGATTGTGGCTGAGAGTCACAAGGGAATGGGCCAGAGACGTGGGTCTGTGGGTACAGACTTTGTCCCAGACAGCCGTAGCTCAGAGCAGCTATGCTGTGTCCCAGGAAGCTGACCTGGTGAGCTCACCTCAGTGCAGGGGCTCTGAGTCCCTCTGCTGCACCACTAACAAGCTTGTAAAGAAGAAGGGGAAGGCCATTCACGCTGCTCCTCTGTTGACATTTCCCATGTTTTCTTGTGCTCCCTTGCTCTGCCCCATTGCCTGTTGGTAGGTCCTGCCTCCAGAGTAACATCCCTCTCCACATGGACAGTAAACCTGTGAATGTCCACAACTCCTCCTTCTCCTCCTCCCCTCATGGCCCTGACCAAATTCTTCATCCCAAGAGCCCTCGCTTGCCCGCAGGCTAAGAGGCTGAACCTCATACCTGCTTCAAACTGGTGCCTTTGGTTTGCACCAGGCATAGAAACTCTGAACCCCACAGCAAAATGCCCTCAATACTCTGGATGTGGCCAGGGTGAGAGGTGTGTCACAGCTCAGGAGGCTTCACTGGCAGTTTCTTGCCCTCTGTGTGTTAGGTGTCACTAGTCTTCATAGCCGTTTTCTCCCAGTTCACTTACCTGGTGAAGAACTGTGGGGTCTGGCCCATGGGTTATAGAATGATACAATCATGGAATACTTTGGGCTGGAAGGTACTTTTAAAGGTCATCTAGGCCAACCCCCCACAATAAACAAGAACATTTTCAACTCAATTAGATTTCTCAGAGACCGGAGATGGACACAGTACCCCAGGTGGGGTCTCACCAGAGAGGAGTAAAGGAGCAGAATCTACTTCCCCAGCCTGCTGGCCACGCTTCTTTTGATGCAGCCTAGGATACAGTTGGCTGTGTCACATCCAGCTTTTCATCCACCAGTATCCCCAAGTCATTCTCCACAGGGCTGCTCTCAATCTATTCATTCCCTAGCTTGTCTTGATAGCAGAGATTTCCCCAGCCCAGGTGCAGGACCTTGCACTTGATCTTGTTGAACCTCATAAGGTTCACACAGACACACTTCTTAAGCTTATCCAGGTCCCTCAGGATGCCTTCCAGACAGCTTTGACAGCCAGTGCCTTCCCTTTGCCCAGGACGAGTGTGTCAACCAGTCTGCACAGATCATGCCCCACCACATGCCCTCATCTCTCACCCCAGTGTAGCATGGCAGTCACCCTTACGATGCCATACAGCCAGGCCAAAATCTGTGGCAGGTTCTGGGCAGGACCTTGCACAGGCAGGAAGGATATCACTGGCCTTTACCCAGCACTGATGGCACCTGCAGACTGTGACACCGTGGCCACATCCCTGCACTTTCCACCCATGTCTACATGGATGGCAAGGATCAGCTACTGCAGAGCTCATTGCAGGAAGGGGACTGTATTTGGACCACACCAAGTGTTACACTTGACCAAAACATCCTCAAACAGACATTGCTCAAAACAACGCATTAGGAAAAAAAACGTGTCTTTGAAATAAAATACCCCATTGAAAGGAAAAAGTGAGACTCAGTAGATGTTCACATGGACCTAAGATGAGCAAAAGCTGTAAATTCAAGTCCAACTCTAGAGCCCATAATGCAGCAAATCAGAGTCTTTGTAAAATACCAGAAAATCTTATTCAAGACTTTGTGACCTCTGAATGTCCACAGTGTATTAGAGAACTTGCCCAGATCCTGGTTAGAATCCATTATGTCCTTCTAGCTATGCAGGCAGTGAAGACTGATAAACTTGCCTTCCATTTTTCCTGTACTTGATTGGTTTAATAATGACTGCAAAAAAACACAGTGAACTTTACCAGGGAAGTGGGCAGTGGACAACGTTTTCTGCTCTAAGGTGTAAAAGATACTGCTTCAAGAGATACATACCCCCAAAATTAGTAATCCAATTCTTGCTGCTGGGATATGTGATAAAAAGCTCATCTCCATACATACAAAGGAGCCTGGGGCTACAATGGCCTTGTGAGAGGAACATCTTCTGTAGCAATATGGTCACTTTTACCTAGCTGAAAGAACAGGGCCAAATAGTTGGGATATTGAGCTGCTGCTTTCTGGTCTTGAATTAAAATGAATAGCCAAACATGTCTGCCATAGTTGTCTTCCAATGGAGAGAGAAGGAGATATTTGAGCCTCATGTTTTGTTGTATGTTCTTTTTATGAAAGGATTTCAGACACCTGTTCCATTGCTGTAATATGAACCAGGCTAGGGACAATGATTTTGCTCCTTTCCAGTGAGCAGTGAAACTGAAAGTCAAGTTTTCTTCACTGTCACTTCCACTCATTTTCATCTCATTTTCCATCTCATTTTCATAGTGGCTTGAATTTTTTCTTTTTTTCACCCTGTCTTCCTCACTTCCAGAAACTTGCAAAGTTTCCCAAAGAATTCTAACATCCCTCTGCCCACAAAGGCCAGGGACACATTGCCAGGGCATGAGCTGCTATGATTAATTTCTGTGGCCCTAAAAACAATTAAATCCCTCTTCACTCATATGAAAGTCTCAGATGCAAGGCAGGATTTCTTATCTGCCCCTCAGTTTTCCAGGGTGCTTCTCTTCCTTAAAAGAGAGCTGTGTATTTAGCTTGAGAAGGACTGCACTTTTCATCACCACCAAAAGGAATTGTGGGCCTGTCAGCAGTCAAATTTTATGGCTGTAGAAAACTTTGTGATCAGAGAGTGTCCAAAACTTGGGACCACCAGAAAGTTCACTGTCCCTTCCTTGAGTTATTTTCAAGTAGTTTCAACAGTAATGGAAAGTAAAATCAGTTCCTTATTTTGCAGCTGTCTGTAAATGCCACTATTTCCACCACTTTTCAGACTCCAGTTGTGACAAAGCATCTTTGCTCAGAGTCCTTGTTCAAGAAAATAGTGCTTGAGCATAATTTTACTCAAATCTTCCCAAAGATGTTGCCGCATTAATCACAATAAGTGTATTAAACATTCTTTTTGTTAAAGGCTCAGATAAGCTCATACAAAAAAAAAATCTGCAGAAACATCTTTGTGAAATTTGAAGAGAAGAATCTGTGCTGCCAGCCCCTGGCAAAAACAGCCTTCTGCAATGATCAGGTTGAGTCAGAACTCTCTAGCCTTACATGATAGACTTGCTGCTGAAGTGTACCTAAGCGTTCTGCATCACAAGAAGGTACACAGAAACTGACACAGTAATTAAGCTTTCCAGGCTTCAGTAAGTCAAAAGAAGCTGATGCATTCGATAAAGGCTATTATCAGGAAGCCTTACTTTGATTCAAAACATATTACCTTCACATTTAGGTGATTTTACCCTAGAGACTAGCTCTCAGGTTTACACACTTGTATTTTCTGTTCCTTACTCAAGCTTGCTTACACATCTATTTGTGTATTGAGCCCTGCTGAGATATGGAATCAGGACAAAGATTTGACTTTGGCATGTGAAATACATAGAGCTGGAGCTGAGTTAAAGTCCTTCTGATACTTTCCCATATATCTTGCAAGATCTGACCAAATATATCCATGTGGGTCAAAATGATGAAAGCATAATGTATCAAATTAAACACAAAGAAGAAGAGCTCTGTAGCCAGAAGCAGAGTCATCCACTATAATCCAGAGGGAAGAATTTAATAGGGAACACTTAAAGCAGAAGAAGGCGCAAGCTCTCTCCTCTTAAAGGAAATAAAAATTATACTTAGTCAAGCCACCTCTAATGCCCCTCACACATGCCTTCTTTATTTGATGGTTGAGTGCTGGGAAAGATGAAGAACAAGGGTAATTCCCTGTGCTGTTAAACTCCTTCGTCTATAGATCCTCAGTGTTCCTTTGTGAATCCTTTGTGGTTGGATCAGAAGTTACTGGATGTGCAACTTTCTGCTGAAGAATAAACTTGCCAAAACAAGAGGAGAGAAAATCAGCAGAGGAAACTATTTTGACTTATACATACACTCATTTTAAGAACTCGTTTATATATTATTATACACTATTTTGTTACAAAAAGGGGTTTGAAAACAGCTGGCATAGTGTTATTAGCTGTGTTGTGACACTGAAAAATGAAATTCAGAAACTTTTCTCCTCTGCTTCTCCACAAGGAGCTCATTCAGGAGAGGTTTCTTTGCTGACAGAAGCAGAAATTGTCAGCAGCTCGGAGGAGTAGGGTTTTAAACATGGTAGCTCCAGCCATGTGGCCTTGGCTCCAGCCTTGTCAGGGCCAACAAAAAGGGGATTTTGGGTGCACGTGGGCCACACAGGACCACTAGAAGGAAGTTACAAGTAACAAGCAGTAGTTGGAGGAGACTATTGTCCACAACAGGGTTCAGAAACCTCATTATCTGGAGCCCCATACATGATCTATCATCTATGGAGGTTTGCTGCTTTCCTGGGGCTCTCATTAAGGCTGCTGTGCAGAGGCTGCTGAGGCTCATCTGGCCTTCTACTGTACAGTGCATCAAAGATACTGCCAGGGATGACCTGAGAAGTATCGTGTGACTAGCAGTTTCCAGGAGCACTGACTAAGGTCACGGGCACCCAAAAGTTGGTTTTCTCCATCACACACAAGATGCTGCAGGTGAGCCACTGGTTGCACAGTTGCTGTTCATAGAAGGCTTTTGATTTCCATGAGCACAGTAGCCAGGGTGAGAATCTGAAGAGTTTCACGTAAATCTACAGAGAGTGAAGATGGCAGAGAAAAATGGGTGCTGTTGTGGTGGTTATATGCTGTACACCAGATTAGGGAGGACCAGTTCAGGGAGTACTTCCACACTCTGGGTGTACACAAGCCTATGAGTCCAAGCATGCTGAGGGAGATTGCTGAAAAATGATGGTTGCATTGCAAGGCCACCCTCAATGATCTTTGAAAGGCAGTAGTGACTGGGAACGGTTGACTGTTTCTCAGTCCTGTTTTCAAAACAGGCAGAGGAAGATGCAAGAACTACAGGCTGGTCAGCCTTATGCAGTCCTTTGGGACATGGTGGAGAAAAAATCTTCCTGGAGACCACTTTCAAAGGCACAAGAATTAGAAGGTGCTCAGGAGTAGTCAGCCTGGATTTCTGAAGGGGAAATCAAAAACTGTATACAAATAAAATCTGAAGGTGCGCACCAAGCAAACAAGCGGTGAGGAGGTGTTTCCCAGGGAGACACACAGGGCATTGCAGTTTGTGAAGAAGCACAGGTCAGGCAGGACACTAAGAGCTCTGCCAGTCAAAGAGGTAAGTCCGATTGGTGGTAACTGGTTTGCCTGGCCATGGTCACCACTTGGCAAAAGCTGTTTCCAGAAGGAACATAGGGACGTAGAGAGAGCTTCCGCACAAACCTGCAGCCATGCAGGTCTCCAGCTGTGGGGAGTGCCTGAGCCTGCCATTCATACTGAAAGACAGCAAGGACAACACCTGTGAGGCCAGATAAAATCCACCCGAGAGGGCTAAGTGAGCTCACACAGGAGCTTGCCAAGCCTCTCTCCAACATTCATTAGCAGTCCTGGTTAACAGAGGAGGTCCCAGACAACTGGAAGCTCGCCAGTGTGACACCCATGTACAAGAAGGTCTGGAAGGAGGATCCAGGAAGCTACAGACCTGTCATCCTGACCACGATAACAGGGAAGATTATGGAGCGGTTCATCTTGGGTGTGCTCACATGGCCAGTGCAGGGCAACCAGGGAATCAGGCCCAGCCAGCATGGGTTCATGCCATCAATGGCATCCTGGCCTGGATCAGAAATGTTGTGGCCAGTAGGAGGGAGGAAATGATCATGCCTCTGTACTCAGCATTGGTGAGGATGCACCTTGAGTACTGTGTCCAGTTTTGGGCACCACAGTGCAACAAAGATATTGAGGTGCTGGAGAGGGTACAGAGAAGGGCAGTTAAGCTGGTGAGGAGGGTGGAGAACATGTCTTATGAGGAGAGGTTGAGGGAGCTGGGATTGTTTAGTCTAGAGAAGAGGGGGCTGAGATGAGACCTTATTGCTCTCTACAGCTACCTGAAAGGATGTTGTAGTGAGGCCAATGTTGGCCTCTTCTCCCTAGTGACTAATGACAGGACAAGACAGACACAAGTTGCACCAGGGGAAGATCAGATTGGATATTAGGAAGAATTTCTTTACTGAAAGAGTAGTTAAGCATTGCAACAGGCTGCCAAGGGAAATGGTGGAGTCACCCTCCCTGAAGATGTTCAAAAACTATGTAATTGAGGTGTTTTGGTACATGGTCTAGTAGTCATGGAGTTGTTGGGTAGAAGGTTGGACTAGAAGATCTTGAAGATCTTCTCTAACCTTAATGATTTTATGATTCTGTATTTCTGTGGTAATTTCTCCCTTAGTGACTTGCCTCATGGGACAGAATGCACCCTCAAGCAAGTCTGCAGAGCACATAGAAGTGGGAGGAGTGGAGGGTGCAGCAGCAGAAAGTTGTGCTGCCCTTCAGGGGAATCTTGACAGGAGAAAGGCAGAACTAGGCAAGGAGCAATGTGAAGAAGCTCAGCAAGGGCAACTGCACAGTCCTGCATCTGAGGAGGAGTAGTCCCATGCACTGGAACACACTGGGGACCGCGCAAGCAGGCAAGCAGCTTTGCTGAGAAGTTCCTTGGGGTTGTGCTGGGCAACAAGCCAACCTGAACCAGCAGTGCTGGCTTGTTGCAAAAATGGCTGACGGTATCCTGGGCTGTATTTAAAACCAGCTGTTCAAAGGAAGTCTTCCTTCTGCTCCTCTCAGTGCTGCTAAGGCCTCATGTGGAGGAGTAACGAATCTGGTTCTGGGTTGCTCAATACAAGCAAGTTGTGAACAGACTGGAGTGGCTCCAGCACAGGCTTTGAAATCCTGCTTTGAAATGGTGCTGCAGTATGTTCAACAGGCAACTCCGAGCACCAGAGCTTTGCCCCAGTGTCACCTGCAGCTTGCAGCCACCCTACTGCTGGCCAGCCCAGGGACAAGAGTGACCTGCTTCTCTTTGCAGGGCAAATAACAGTGTCAGCTCCATGCTCACTTCTGCTCACAGCTCCTTGACCACATCAAAGGTACAGACCCAAGCATGGGAAATTAAGTGACCGCTATTGTGTAGGTTTGAGTAGAGTTTATTTTGTAGTTGGCACTGGGCTGCAGTAGAGGGTGAAGATGTGATGTGTAGTGGCTCTAAATCTGGCAGGCAAGTAACTGCAGGGCTGTGCTTTGCTCTCTCTTCATGGTTCAGTGGCCATAACCCCAGGACATCAAAGGTGCTAGAGGTTATTCCTCTGCCTCCCACTCCAAGGCATGGGCTGCTGCCTTTTCCTAGGCTTTGCTCAGAGCAGCGAGCCTGTGTCAGCACCAGAGGAGAGACACAGTTCCCTGGGACCCACCCCAGGTATTGCCTGCCTGGCTACCCTCCCCAGAACTAGGTCCCTTATGTGACAGGGAGGTCAGGAGGTCACACTGCCCATGACTGGTGCACAAAGTTCCCAATATAGAATTTCTCCTGCAATTTCCACCTTTTTTTTTTTCCTGGCCTATTTTGTTAAATAAAAGTTACATCCTGAATGCAGCCATGAACATTTCCATGCCCAAATCTGTGACTGATCAACAAAACCCTGCAGCAGAAGGAGGCTCAGAGGAGATTGTGCATAGGCAATGCACTCATGATTCTCAGAAAAGAATACAAGGAGTGACCACAGCTCTTGTAGAGAAAGGTGAACTTACCTCAGGGAAAAAGGGATCTTTTGAGGGTGGCTTTTTCTTCAGATTAATTGCCATATCAGTTGAGTGGCAAACCCTTTGTCTAGGTGTCCTGTGTTAATCTAAAGTTGTGAATGTCTTCCTGAGCCAGACAGACCACCACGGGGCTCAGCTCAATATAAAGCATAAAAACTGAGTAACCCACAAAATGAACTTTGAATAGAGCTACAAGCTTGAGCTGGTTTCAACCCATGTATTTCTTCCCAATAACTGGAAATACCCAGTGTCATGACGGTGAACATATATAGACCAGTAATGGGAATTTCATTTGTATTGTGATCCAAATGGATGTTGCAACCGCTATCTTGTGCTTGCATTGTGATTGCTGCTTCACTCTGCTAAATCAAAATCCTGTCTAACATAAATGTCTTTGGATAAGTAAATCTGGTAATAACACATTAAACCCTCTTCATGTGGAATATCTAAGGAGATTGGTCAGAGTGTATTGGACAAGAGAAGCAGCAGGACTGCAAGGCAGCATGGTCAGGAAACACCTCAACGCTCAATATGCATCTCCAGGGGGGCTTGGTTTATGCAAGACAACCTAAACAGCAGTGATACATTTGTGAGGAAACCAGGTGCATTCTGTATTGTCAAAGTATAATGAACTGTGGCAACCAAAAGAAACTTGGAACAATCAGAATGAAGAACATTCTTAGCACTGAGGAAACTACAGAACAAGCAAGTTATAAGATAACCATAAGAGAGACTGATAGCCAGCTTTCATCTATAAAAGGAAGAAGGAGCCTATAGTCCATTGCCACAGCAATGGGCAATCACCAGTGGGTCCTGAGGGACCCTCAAAAACCTCTCAGAGACTCTAACCACATGTATAATGTCTATGTAAATATGATGATTAGTTCCAGGAAACAGAATGAATACGTATAACCATTCTAGGAAATTTAATACCTATGTATGTGATAGGGTAATATGAACTTTGGCTGGTGTGATATACAGATGCACATTAGGTGGAGTGATCTCCTGTGCATCCATTACTGCAATAAAGAAATGCCTGCTTCTTAGCGCTATCTCAAATTAATAATTGGTTTTAAGAGGTTTCTTTCCGATTTCGGTAACAGCAGTGTAACATAGAACAGTTTGAAATGGCCACCCCCTTGTAGCATCAAGGACAGATAGGAAAGAAGACAGGCCTATGTGCTTAAGACTGTGTACAACCTGCCTGTACCTGTGAGGCCCCAACTTCATGCAAGCAAAAGAGACAGCAGGTGATACTCTTTTCTGACCTTGGTTCAGCTTAATTTTCAGTCGCTTCAATGATAATAAGAAACCAACAATCTTGCATGTATCAAAAAGTAAAACTCTATATTTATTATTCAGTTACATTTGCTTTTCATTGCACAAATTTGGTTTTTATCCCCATGTTTTACAGTTTTTTACAAAGCTGTTAGGAGTTTTAGAAACTGTTAAAATGATCACTTTAGTCTATGTAGGCACAGTTCATTAATGCATAACTCCATTTCCTCCACATTTTTTCTCTGTGTGAAAGACTTATGGTTGTATTTAAGCTCCAAATTGAAATACATTTCACAGTCTACACTTTTATGGGCATAATGTCTAAAAAAGAAGTTTTGATTAAATAGTCTTGCCTTATCAAATGTTCCTAGCAAAGCCTAAATGAAAGCAACTTCTTTTCCAGAAATGCTGAAATCAACACAACCCTAAGATAAGAACCATTGTGGCTAACCATTTTCTATGCTAGTCAGTCATAGGATAACAAAGAAACAGTCCTCAAGAGGATTTGAAAATCCCCTGGAAAAATTACTTTAACTTGAAAATAATTTAAATAATTTATTCTGTATGAAAAAATAAGAAAAAAATATCCAGCAAATAAAACATATATGGTGACAAGGAAAGTGTCATATCCCCTGGACTGATGAGACTGTGTCAAGTGCTCTCTCTCTTCTGATGATGATAGTTTGAAAACCAGTGTCACATCCCTGGGGCTATTCTCTGTGAAAATGGCTTTGAAGTTTGAAGCTGTCAGGCCTCTTTAACATGGCTGAAAAACTGAGCTTCTCCATTTCTTATGTAGCTCTTCTCTTTGGTGAGAAAGCCTGACCGCTTCTGGTGTAAGATTCATGTGTTTGGATTAAAGTTCTGTATCTGGGTGAGCTGCTTTTGCACACAACTGCATACTGACGGGTGTTCCAGGGCACAGGAAAGTCCATTCTAGAGGGTATAAAATGAGCTGAGGTGTGTTTCAACATCTTTGTTACTAATGTATCAATTTTTTTTAGAAAAAGAGTAGTGTTAAGGAAGTGACAGATGCTAAAGGACTCTTCCTGAAGAACATGTACTCCTCTCTGCAATGCTGCAGAAAGAAACAGTATTTGTGACTTTTAGCACCTACATCTGTTGCTATCTAGAAATGAATAAAATATTTTTGAAAGCTGGGTGAAGCCTTTGCAGCAGACCAGAAAGGATGACAAAGTCTTCATGTGATTCTCATATAAGAGTATTTAGTGCTCATGTGCTCCCTGCTGGCTATTTTGTTCAGGGATAACCAGAGGGGCATCTTACATGAGCAGAGGCAGTGCACAGCCTTTAGTCCCGTTGTGAAGGAGTCCTCTGTTGGAATTTCTGACTACAGAGATTTTATTTTATTTTTTTTTAGACTTCGGGAAAACATTAGGCTTCAGGGAACTAGCAGGGCATAATATGCATTCCTACATGTGTCACAACATAGGTTACAGGTTACACAGCAGCTGCTTGTTCTGCTTGTATTTAAGACATCTCCATAAGCTCTGAATTTGGGGCAAGCAAAAACATTCCCCCTCCAGTGCTGCTGCTGTGTTTGGACCCTGGGGCAACTGACTTCATTCTCTTGCCCCACATGGAGGGAACAAATGAGAGGAGACCCCCAGGCAATAGCGAGGCAGGCAAGTCTGTGAGCTCCCTCGGTGCTGCCGCTCACCCAACTCTGCACATTGCACACAGGCTCCATAAAGCTCGTCACAGATGTCAGCCATGAAACCAAGAATAGGATGTGCATCCTGCAGCTGCTCTTGCCCTAAGCTAAGGGCTGGGGAAGGCAGCAATCTAGAAAGTTGCTGCTGCTGAAGGGCATGGATGAGTGTGGCTGCAGGGCTTCAGGATACAGGGCAGCCCTGGAGGATGCAGGGGTAGAGGCAGCTGGGAAGAGGAAGCCTGCAGCTGTAGCTGGATTCAGGCATGGGACAAGGCGCTGGCACCTGGGAGCTAAGGAAGCAGCACCTGCCAGCACAAGGACAAACAATACTCCAACAGTCAGGGAGGTTTGTTCATGATCATCCACAATCCTTTGGGTGACACCATACTTCTAGCACCATTGCTGAAAGGTCTGTTGTGGGCTGGAGATCCAACTGCCCCCTCAACCTTTTAATCCCTCTGCAAACTCCCCCTGCTGCCAACACTGTGCAGCTTAAGTTGTTGTCCTCATTTGTCTGATAAGCACCGCAGGTCCATGACCTCCAGTTGACTGCAGCTGGTCTTTGGCAGAAGGAGACAAAGAAGGCCACTGACTCAGAGGATCCAGAAACCTCTGCTGTACCTGCAACTTCTCTGGTGAGAGCCAGGCCACACAACCACCACTTAAAAGTAGGATCACCAATTACTAACACTCCTTCACCTACTACTAAAGCACTGGCTCTTGGCAGCCCCAGTGCACCCTCCCGCTCATAGCGGGACTATCCCCAGCACCAGGTCAGGGCAGCCACGGCTTAGTCTGGCCACCCAACTGCAGGGCCAAGCCATGAGGCATGAGGATCATTTTGGAGACAGAGGTACCTCTGAAGCTCAATTGCAAAGTGGTGTCCCAGGGCAGGAAGACAGCTGCCACAAGGGGCCTGGATGTGGGAAAAGAAGCTGGCAGCTACCTTTCAGTCTCCCATCCTCATGTCATGTGGAGGGCAGCAAAATGGGTTGTTCCTAGAGCTTAGCAGGTGGTTTCTCCAGGACCAGAAAAGCAAGATATTCCAAAGTCCCTAGCATTAATTCCCGAGCTTCTGACATGAGTGAGCGGGCAAGCAAGAGGAGCCTGAACAAGCGTAGTATGTCCACCAGTAACTGTCTGGTGATGATTAGGGAAATGTGACCATCACAAGCCAAGGAAGTCCATGCTGCCTGAAGCATTATTTTTTCCCCCAGTGAAAACCTTAGAAGGAGATACCCACAGGAGCTGGAGTCTGCTCTCATTGCCAGGGGTGCAAAGAGCTGTAGGCCAGCACCTTCAGTAACTGCTTTTGTCCGTGCAGAGGTTTCTGAGCTCCAGCTCTAGCTGTTTAATTTGGACATCTCTCTGGTTTACCAGCTCACGTAGTCTGCGAATTTCTTCCTGTTGCCGGTAAAACATCTGCAAAAGCTGTAAGAGGAGTCACATATTACTTCCTATACACTAAGAAAACACAGACTTAACCTGTCAAATGCCACCAGTCCTGTTACATCAATTCTGAGAGAAACAACATCTAAGCAGGAGGCCAACAACCAACAGACTGAACATCAGCAATGCTACTACTGTTCACTAGCCTGGCCCAGAAGTGCAGTTGTTTCTCAAAACCATTTAGTAATGCTACATCTGCTTAATTCAATGGAAAATACCAGCACAAAATGACCATCATACCACTGGTCACTCACAGACAGTAGGCACAAAGTATTTGGAATCTAAATTCCTGGATCTGCTGCATCTCCTACTCTGACCTTTGACAAGTCTTCTTACATATTTTTTTCTGTTGATCATGCTCTGTCCTCTCCAGTTTGGACTAGCACGGCCCTTCTCTGTGCATGCAGAGTAGCTTTGCAAGGGCTGTTTCTGTAGCCTCAGGGCATCAGCTCAGAAACATTGAGAAGAACATCCCTTTCCACACCACAGGGAAATTCAGCTGTGGAAATTCCTGCCCCATCAAGCTGCAGATGCTAAAATCTTGCAGAGCTCAAAAGGGGGCCTAAGCACAGCTATGGGAAGAAAACCCTTCCTGGGTTCCTAAAAGCAAACAAGCTGCATGTATTCAAAAATGTCCCTGAGCTGACAGTGACAGGGGGCTTACAAATCACCACAGAGATGTACCACTGTACAAGCTTTGGTTACTACACAGGGAATAGGTTGGCCATGGCTGAAGACAGCTCATGGAGCTGCCAGGACTTTTTCTGGAGCCATTCCCAGGAGCAGCCTGCTGTGACCATCAGCCAGCCTCAATGGCACTACGCTGCCAAGTTGTGCCCCAGCAGTGAGCTGCTGAAGGAGGCAGGGACAGAGATAGCCCCTTTCCCACGTCAGGATCCATAATACAGTCAGGTGCTTAAGAGTACACGGATGCACCACAGACTAAGGGAGCAGGGTACGCCCACTCCTTCTACAGCTGTCTCTACTGCCTCACCAGGCTCTCCAACTCCAGCTCTAATAGAAAGGTTACACTGCAAAAAACCCTCTTCTCCAGAACCTGAAGGTCACAAGGACCTCCTTATCCCCAGACAGCCACCAGGCAGGCCTGTGCCACAAGAACACTTAAGAAGCAGGAATACTGATTGTTCTCTCCTCTCCAGACCCCCTCAGCTGCAGTGCTGCTAGGCAACATTTCTGCTTCCCCTGTAGCTGCCAGAGCATGCAGAGCCTCTGCCTCCACAAAGAATGAAGAGGTTGCACTGGCCTAGGTCTACAAAATAAACCCTCCTCAGAGTCTGTCACCTTGTGACAACCTTTTACCAGCAGCATCTGGGGTTCCCCCCACAGTCCCCCACCCCCACACATTCACACCTCATTTTCAGTTTTCGGTGGTGGACACTCAAATACATCAAAGCCATTGGAGAGGCACATTTGCTCATTTTTCGGCAATTTCTCCTCCACTTTCAACTGTTTTCTGTTGTCTTCAATCTCAGTTGGTTTCTGCATGTCCTCCAGCAGCATCCTTCCTCCCCAGCCCTGGTGCTGGCTCAGATCAGTAGTGGCTCTGAGTGGCTCTGGCTCAAGAAACTGTGGTAAAGAATCCACAGCTCCAGAGCCTGGTCTCAAGGATACCAAGAGAGGTCCTAGGGAGGGAGGCAGGTGACAGGTTAGCCCTACCAAACCATAATCTGCAAGCAATCACTGTAAGCAATTCATGCAAACAACCTGCAGGGATAAACATGGAGGCAGAGTGCTTCCAGAGTTCACAGGGGTGAATATTTTAGACAACAAATTATTTTATCTTACAATCATATTTGTTATGTCTCTCCTTTTCCTCCCTTCCTCTTTCTCTGGCAGTCAATATGCCAGAGACACAGCAGCAGCTTACCCAAGCCCTGGGGAGCTGAAGGGCTGGGGAGCTCTCCATGTGCTGACCTTTGTTAACTCCTTTCAGCCACTCTTGTGCTGTCAGCGCTGGCTGGGCTCCTGTAGTCAAGGGGTAGATGTCTTCCTGGTATGACTCCGACTGCAAGCAAACAGAAGTCCAGTCACTATGTCAGGTAGGTTTTGGCTTAGATGGACCATACTGGATTGGGGTGGAGAAAGAAGTTTGATCCACCCCGAGGGAGTGTCATGAGCATTCACCATCAGGAACATAAAATCTTCCCACATGCCCTAAGCCTCTCTCCTCCTCACCCCAACTCAGAAGAACTGCATTTGAAGGTCTATTTTAATTCCTGCCAGTAAGGTCTTTATACATCCAGACAACATACTGGGAGAGATTGGTGACACAGGCTAACCCAGCTCTCATGAACTCAGTGGGTCACCCTGAGGATGAAGAAGTCATATGGGAGCTACCTTGGTTAGATACAGATTCATGACCTAGGTCATTCACTAGCTCTGAGACCTACTTCTACATCACTCTCAGTGCAATGGGTCATGTCTTACAAGCTGCGGAACAGCTGTAACACCACAGCATCCACTGAGTAAAAACCTGGGAACCCATCATTCCTTTTTTTCCTGGGTGATTTTTCTTCCTTCTGCAACAAGATTTTCATGTCGCTCAACAGCATCCCTAACACGCCTCTCTCTCTCTCTTTTGTCATTATGTCAAACAGGTGTCACCAGCTGAGGAAGTTTACAGCCAGCTAGTTGACCTGACAGAGAGACCCCTTGTTGCACCCAAGCAGAGCAGTAAGAATGTTTGAGAAAATCAGCCATTACACAAAGACCTAACACTTGAGTCACCCAGACAGGACTTGTTGGAAGGGCTGCCCCACAAACTGGCCAGCTACTTCCCTCAGACCAGGAGACAGAAAATCTTGTGTTCTACCTACTCCTCTATTGCTGAAAGTCACAGAGAGGAGATGCTGCCCTCTTTTTCACTGATACTTATCCCAGACATGGAGGTAACCTGAGGTTAACTTACCCGTCGAGGCACAATCATGGAGATAGGCTCAATCAGGCTTTTAGTTGGGATCAGTTTGTAGAAACGGAAAATCTCACAAGCTGACACTTCAAGGCCTCTCTTTGGCATCATTCCTGGTGGGATAGCGTGAAACAAATGAGGTATAAATTTCCCCACAATGGAAAAAGGGTCACCAAACAAGACAAGGAGTCACAGCAGTCACAGCATCAGCTCCACAGCAGCACAGTCTGAAACCTGCACCCAGAACTGGCTCATTGGCACAAATGACAGCCTAAACTTTTTTCTGTCAAATCATGGAGTTGCACACAGGGTTTGTGGTTTTCACATTAAGCGTCCTGTTCCTTATTCATTCTCACAAGCTGCAAATAGAGTGACCAAGACTGAGTAGAACTGTCAGGCAATGCCCAAGGATTTGACTATCAGGACCATGAGGAAGGCATTTCAGGACACCTAAACAACAGCAGAATAGCTATATGGGTCAGGCTAAAAGCCCTTCCAGCCCAGCATCCTCTCCCCAACACTGTCACAAAGCAGAATGGAGTATGAAAAGGGTGTAAACATCTACTTTGTCAGATAGCATTGGTTGTGTTTCAGGGACTGGCTAAACCACACAAGGTCTCTAAGTACCTAGTAATATCTGTGGATTTTGTGGATTTCTCTCCCATAAGCTTGCACAGTCCAAAGCTTACAACCATGTCAATTCCCATAAGAAAAGAAATTGCCTCAGCTTGTAGATTTTGTTACATGGTGTCCTACAGAAGCTTTGTTTTCTACTAATCCCAAATAACTTAATGTGAAGGACTGTTGCTCCTTATATTATTTATTCATCTAAACGTGAATCTAAATTTTACTCCTCTACATTGTATTTTGTTTCGGTACTTTTGGGAAAGAAGCTTTTGTGCAGTAACCTTAGCAGTATGTTTGATCATCAGAACAGATCAAACTAGGGAAGTAGATTTGACTCACTCAGGCCTTTTAAAAACATATGTACACTCCCTTGCGACAGAATGTTTTTTAAAGAGACCATTACAACGTAAAATCAGGATGCAGTACACTTAGGTTTATAAAAGCTGAATAATGGCAAGATCTTCCAAATGAGTTTTGAATCATTTTTTTCTTTCCAAATGGTCTTGAAATCACATCAGTCTATAGGGGAATATCAATACAGAATAGACTGGAGAAGGTTCAAGAAAGATCTACCATTAGGGTCTGAGGGCTGAAAGTCAAATTCTGTATCTTGAAGGAGTTAAATAATGGGTAGTATGTGGAATAATTATAATCAAGAGTCTCCAGTGGAGAGACCACGGGTCTCCAATGGAGAAGTGACCTAATCACAGCAGGTCTACCTCTAAATCAGGAATGTCAGTACAGGAGAAAGTAGACAAATGATAAAAGTGAAGGCATTAAGATATGAAGAACCAATTACCAGAGAAATCCCAGAGTGGAAACAATGTCAGCAGAGTTCAATGCCAAAAATCTCAGCAGATTCACAAAGGGCAAGGAGCATCTTCCACCTCTAAACCCATACTATCCTCCCTTCCACCTTGACCAAGTATATGAGAGGGCATGCATCAGTGACTGGCAAAGCTGCTCAGCCCATGGTCTGATGGTCAGAAGGGCCGCCTCCACACTGTGGCCCTGTAATAGCAGTTGTGATACATAGGTGAGCTGGGCCAAAGGGACTCTTGTGCACCTGCAAACCTGGTTGGAGACTGAACCCACTCTCTTTTCTAAATGATATTTTGGATAGCCTTGGACTTTGACACCCTCTAAAATAAAGCTACCATTCTCTTGTAATATGCTGCCACTCACCAACACCCTTCTGTGGTAAATGAGAACGATATTCCATCAGGTAGTTCAGGTATGGTTTCTCAGGGCTTATCTCATAGTACCGTATATTTCCATCACCCTAAAGGCAAAGAAAATGAGCATAAGCCAGGCTCTCATCTGTTCATCATGAGGGTCTGAGAAGAATGCCTGGCCCCAGAAGCCAAGCAGGATCAGGAATGAAACAAACATTTACCCCCAAATTCCTATGTGGGAAGGTTAGGGCTCTGCAGTGTACGTCCCCACAGTAAACATGCAATGTCTGCAGTGGCAAATGCAACATGAACCTGCAATGCCCTCAGGCCCCATCCCATCAGCCCGCATCCTCAAGTTAAAATGCTTTAGGTCCCTCTTTGATTTCATCCTGGTGCAACACAGGCTGGGAGAAGGTTCAGCCAGAACAGTATTCTCTGACAGGGAAAGCGCTTACCTTTCCCACCACGTAAAGCATGTGCGTGTCTGAGTCATAGAAGGGAAACAGGAGTCCTGAGGAGCCATCCAGATCCTCCTCCAGTAAAGGCACAGAAAGGTCATTCTGGGCAGAACATAGGAAAAACAGAGAGCTGTGATCACCTGTCAGTCACCTCAAGTCAGGGACACTTTACCTGAATCCCACCTGGCAGCAGCATGAGAGCACAGCTCTGTAATGATGCTAGGGCATGGCCAGCTGCCCTGAGCAGATAGCTGTGCCTAGACTTTTTCAAAGCTCTTTGGGTGTAAATGGGTGCTCTGTCCCTGGCTTTTGACTGAGGGCATCATGTCAGAACACCAGTTCCTACCACTAGAACATCTCAGGCACCTGATGAAATTTCAGGGGTATATACAACATAACAGCACCTCACTGCATGTGAAAGGGGTAGAGGAGAGCAGGGTTTCCTATACTAGCAGCTGTCATGATAGGAGAACATGTCTTGGAAGTAACCAAAAAGTGAACTTCAATACTCTACTGTCAAGAATCATCAGAAATCAAAACCAGCACACATTATTTTTCTCCATTGAAGGCTTCACCTGAGTAGGCTGCATCTAGAGCTCATTTCCTTTTCTAGTATCAGTAACAATTTTCCAATAAGACCAGTAAGAGCTGCTTTCAAGTCAGAGCAACAGTGACCATCCAAAGGTGCTTTGAATGATTTCTTCCTGTAGTGGGCTGGTGTTCTGGTGGATTTCTATGCTGAAAGCTTTGAGACCTTCTTCAGAAACTCATACTCATTTAACAGTGTCATAGCAGTAACATCTATCACCCATTAATAATTTGACAGATCACTTCTGAATTGCTGTTAGAAACCAATTCTTAGGTATTTGGCAGGTGGAAGAGTTAAAGTGAAAGCAAAAGAGAGAAAACTGAAGTTGATATGATTAACATTACTGGTCTGACTCACTTGATCCCATAATGCAATTTGCCTATTATTCCACCGAGATGTTCCAGTAGAGAACAGCTTTTTCACATTTCCAAGGAACAAGACTTTATTCACTCTGTGAGACTTGTAGCTGGCTTCCTACAGGAAAACGAAGGACACTGTGTAAGAGACAGCACCTGTTGCATAGCTACAATTCATGTTACATGAGACCTATGATTCAGTCGTATCTGAAAGATCTGTTCAGCCTGGCTGAACTACAGTGAGCAGGATTTCATAGGGATCTGAGAAAGGTGGACAAAACTCTTCAGGACCATTCCCAAAAGCCCAATCAATCTCCCTAACTATTGATTCATACATTTTCAAGAGGGTAACCCCTCTTAGTTGTAGGCAGGACTTCCTATGTGCACAAATCTGTGCGAATACCTATGAAACCATCAGCTTCACCTTACCAACAGATACAAAGTACAGGCAACAAGAACAACCATGGCAGTGGGACATATGTACACTTACATGAACCTGTTCACCTGATCTCCACAAGCCCTCCCAAGACATCTCATAAAGGACTACAGGAGGGAGCTGTAAAAACAGTGCACTTCAGGAACAGTTTCAGAGAGCAAGGAGCATGGCAAGATGCAGAAACAGTTTTCAACAATGATAGCAACAGTTCCATGAAAAACAGAAAGCAATAGCACCATCTGGTGCCCTGGGCAACACAGGTCACAGATGTATCTTCCTTAACGGCAAAGAATCTACCCAGAAGAGAAAACCCTCCAGGGGTGAGATCAGCTGGACCACAAAACTCTAGACCCAACCTACTTGTATGACTGTTCCTGCACGAGGGTCAATCAGACGTATCTTTCTATCCCTGCAAGCTGTGGCAAGCAGACTGCCATCTGTATTGAATGACATGGAGAGGACCACATCTTTGTGAGCATCAAGGATCTTCACCGGGCTTGAGATGACAGCCTCATGAGTGTCAAGGTTCCAGATCATTATCTTGGAGCAAAAGAACAAAAAATAATTAGCCTTTTGCTGCCTGACCAACTGCAGACTTTGTGTACCCACTTCACTTCCTCCTCTCCGTTGTTTTTTAATGACAACTAATGACAACACCATACAGCCACTCACCCACTGCTTCCTGCCCCACCTCTACACACACCCCCACCCACCCACGGTGGGACGGAAAGGAGAACTGGGACAAAGGAGAAAAAAAGTGAGACCCTGTGGGTTGATATGAATTTAATAGAACAAAACAAAACAACAACAACAACAACAAAAAAAAGGGGGGGGGGGGGGGAAGAAAACCACTGTAATAACAAGTACCTGATGTAAACCACCAGATCCTACCTCAGTAACACTGGTGTCCATGTCTCTGGTCACTAGAGAAACACTGAAAAACTAGCACACCAGCCCTCCCCTTGTATAGGGGCATGACTCAGTTTGCTATCGAATATCCCATTGTTTGTCTCAGCTGTTTATCCCAGCTGTGGTCCCTCACACTTGCAGCCCTTTCCAGGTGCTTGGACCAGAAGCTGCTTGGGAAATTAGCACCAACCAAACCCAGGACACTCTCCTCTCTACATGTATAGGTCTTACCATCATGAGTGTTGTTCTCCAGCATTTAAAATAATTGCTGGTACTCACAGCAATATATCACGGACAAAATGTCTGCTCAGAATGTCCAATACTCTAATTTCCTTTGCAAACACATTTTATACATAAAAATGGCCAGCATCAGTGTAGATATTTGCACTAGCACAAGAATAATGTCAAACAAAAGTGCATGCCTGGCATTGCATATTGTAGCCAGTCCAGTAAAGAAGAAGGGCAGAATAGATTAAAGTGCATCAGAAAACTGGAAAACAATGAAATCCTTTGGAACCTGTAGCAATGTCCTTTTGCCTTTGGAGTCACCATGGAATTTCCCTCTGAATAAGGCTTCTGAACTCTTTAGAGTTATTTTACAGCCTGAAATTAAAACAAATTTCAAAACACCCTGCCAAGCATAGTGTCCAGGAGAGGAGCTCCACAGAGAACAGACCCACCTTATAGTCATAGCCAGAGCTGAAGAGGATATTATTAGCAGTGGGATGCCATTCAATGAGGCCCACTCTTCGAACATGTCCAAGAAGTTCCTTCTTCGGAGTAGTAATGTTTCTTGTCAACAAGTGCTTGGGGATGTCCCAGATTTTAACCTGAATGGAAGAGGATGGATCTTTGTGAGATTCCTGAGTAAGGAGCAGATTTGGAATTTACCAATAACAGTTATTCCCCTTGGAATTATTATTCCCTTGGTAGTGAATAGGAATGTTCCTGGTTTTATTGAATGCTAGTTCTTTAAATTAGTACTTTTATTTTTCTGTGTGCCTGAAAACTCTTCTTTACCCCCTGTCTTTAGTCAGCAGTTCCAACCATTTGTTTTACCTTGGCAGTCCAACCCTTACACCTGGGCAAGCCATCAGCACAATTAAAAAGTTATTCCCAAGGGGAAGAAGTAAACCACAGATCTTGTAGACCTGGCTTCCTAACGAATTTTGATCAGGCACAAGCAAATTCAAAATAAATTTCAGTGAAGAGTCCCAGAAGATATTACAGCAGCGACTGATCTAAGCAGTCATCGAATCAACACTACCTGATAAAGAACTGAGAATTCCCCATGTCAGATGACAGCTACAGTACAGTCTGTCCCATGGAAAACTGCATCAGTGCTGAATGTTTTGCAAATGATGTAGCCACCTGCTACAGTACACAGAAGCCCACCCAAGCAGCCACGTCAGTTACCCCGAGCAGACAGACTAGGCAGTAACCACTCTGAAGTCACTTAACATTGGGAATGTGCTGTCTCATAAGAGATCTACCTGCAGCCCAGTTGCTCTAGAAGGATGCGTCATGAGGACAAAAATCCTCTGTCCTCCTGGGGTGGAAGAAGACAATAGATGAAATCTCCAAGTGGGACTGAACTTATGCCAGTAAAATGAAAGTCTTGCTCACACTAACCCAAGAAGCTCAAGTTTTTAGGATGTTAACAGATGATTAACTCTCTGATTCAACAAAATTTGCTATGCTTCTTATAATTTTTCTAGGACTTAGCCTGAAGCAAAAGGGAAATCCTCTTTGAAGCATATAGTTCATGGAAATCAGCCACAGCTGCCTGAGTCTCCCACTGTTTGGCTGATGAGGATCACACCTTTCTAAGCCAAAGAAGGAGAGGCACAGATTCTGGGACCTTCTGGGAAAGATCATGAGCACCCTTTTCAACAGTGTTTATACTAATGAGGAATCAAGTCCATCAGAAACCTAAGGACTGTGGGGTCCAGTAGCTTCCAGATGAACTTCTACAGCAGTAAGAGAAAGTGTTACACTCTACAGCTTCAACAGCTGTCACTAAAGGAATAGAGCTGAGACAGTAGGAAAGGGAAAAATAGGTTCATGCTGAGAAGAACTTCCTATAATGAACAGTTAACTCCCCATGCTATGAAATGGCTGGTGGTAAAATCGGGGAAAAGCCCCTGGCTAGAATCTCTGGATGCATTAAATAGCAGAATTTCCAGTGCTTAGTGTGCAGAAGCAGCAGATCTTGCAGCACCTTGAAGAAAACCTGATAAGGCAAAGTAGAAGACACAGAATTGCCCCTCTAGCCACAGGGGAGATCTTGAGCAAGATGAATTCATACATGCCTGATGATTTGCCAAAAGGAACAGAAGGAGTTAGGGATAACCCCTCTCCCTGGACTGTTCAAACTCTCAGCCCCTGGCCACTTGCACTGCCTCAGTCCTAAGACTGCATGAAGCAGCAGTGGTAACTGGAAAGGGCATTAGATTTTCACAGAGACAAAAGTACCCCAAAAGTACCAGTCTACATGCTTCAGCTACACACCGCAGAAGATAGCTGTGGTACCACCAAGACAAGCCTTTCTAGGCTGGTTGATAGCCAAGAAACCTGTAAAGAATGTGGGTGTTTGGAAATTTCCACCATCTTCACAGAAGCTTGTGGCCTTCTTCAAAAGTTCTAGGGAGACTCAGACCAATAACAGCAATTAGATGCATCCTTGCACACAACCCAGATAGTGGTTAATGCTAATGCTCAGAAATGGCAGAGACCACCAGGCCTTTAACAACACGCTGTAAGGAAGACTTTGGCTCTAATGCACAGCCCAGTGGAAGTAGACACCTGTGGGACCCCAGAATCTTCCTGATACTTCTCTCAGGACAGAGAATATGCTGATGTTGAGATGTCCCAACAGTATGTCCCATCTGATCTCTCCAGACCAGGACAACTAAAAGAAACGCCAACCCCATGGAGGCACTCCAACAGGAACAGGGGATGGAAGCACAGCAAATCTGGGGAGAGCTGGAAAGAAAAGGATTTGTTCAGACTGGGAGGAGAAGGCAAGCTCTTCTGCCTGCCTTTCAACTACATTACAGGAAGGCACAGAGAAGATGGAGTTGGGCTCTTTTGAGGTGTACATGGAGAGCACAAAAGGCAATGGACACAAATGGCAATACGGGCACTTCTTGAAGATCAGAGAAGCCCTGTTTTCCTTATGTTTTCCTTAGAAGGGTACTTCACCCCTGGAAGAAGGGCTCAGTGAGGCCATGGGATCTTTAGCCTTGGATATCTTCCCAACTCATCTGGATGAGAGTTGGAGAAACCTGATTCAACTGGCCTGCTTTGAGCAGGGCTTAGCGTAAGTGACCTCCACAGGTCTAACTACCAGGTCCCAGGAAAGACAGTCACACTAAAAAACACATGCTGCTGTCCTCAGTACTTAGTGGGGCAGGAAGAGGTGCCCCTACATTGTGTCACTGTGCCCCTGTGCATGGGACACCAAAGATCCCATTTCCTGGTGTCAGGATAACAACAGGAGGGCAGTACAAAAAATAGAGTAGAGTCACAAACAGCAAGACTTTGTAGAACAACTTTCTTGTGCTGAGACCAGTGACAAGCTCAATATTCCCATTCTTTAGCCTAGAGAATGATCTAGTGTCAAGTTTCATTAGGAAACTGGAAAAGAGAGCTGGCAGACAGCAGCTGTTATGCATAGACCTGGAGTCCTGGTGGACAGTAGAATAAATATGACCCAGCATCATGCCCCGAGAGGGAACCTGCCTAGCAAGTTCCTGGTCTAGAAGAACCAGATCAAGAAAAGCAATTTTTCCCTTTACTCAGCAATCATTAAACAATAGCTGGAATCCTGCATCCACCTCCCAGTGCAAAAAAAAATTGCTGATAAACTTAGTGGAGGCCACCAGGATGCTCAGGAGGCTGCAGCACTTGCCCCTGAGGAGAAGTTCAGGGAGATGGGCTTGCTCAGCCTGGGGAAGAGACAGCTTCAGGGCAAATTGATAGAAGCCTTCAATACTGACAATGCTACCGACAAAACAGAGCCAGGCTCTGTCGTGAAGTAGAGGATGGGGTACAGTGGTCACTAACCACACTGGAAAGGTTCTGATTGCATATAAGGAAAAAGATTTCCACATGGGAGCAGTGAAGAACAGGAACAGGAAAAGGTTGCCCAAAGAGCTGGTGAAATCTCCATCCTTAGAGGTTTTCAAGACTCAGCTCCACAGACCTGTGCAGGAGATGGGGGTAGAGACTGTCTAAGCTCCCTTTCAACACAAATGGTTCTGTGATTCTGTAATTGCATCAGCAAGCTTTGAAGCTTGTGCTCATTTCTTATTTGAGGGTCAAAACAGAGGTCATAGTTGTAACTTCCTGCCACAAGTCCTTTCTGAGACAGCAAGAAAAACTGGCATACAGGCATACAGAAGATAAAATAAATCCTCACAGGCAGACCAGAAATTGAAAGAAGACTTAAAAAAAAAAAGACATGAATATCCAAAGAAGAAGAGGCAAGTCACTAAACAGGCAGGATAATTCAAAGAGACTAGATTTCCAGTTCAAGAGTAATTTTTTCAGAGCTGAAATGGCAGAGGATGTGCACCAAGGCAAGGGTGGAGGAAATTACAAGGGAAACTTCCCCAATGCTGTGTGGCAGAGGGTGAATAAACCCAGTGGGGGAAAACACACGTGGGATCTCTGGAAAAAATCCACAACAGTTAATCAGATGTCCTCACTATCTCAGCCAGACTTTTGACAGGACATGGAAACCAACCTTTCCGTACGTAATATGGGCTAAACTGTCCCTTGAAGACGTTAATTGAATCTTTCAATTCCTATTAACTAGTCTGAACCTACACTGGAGTTAAATGTGTGACTGCATCTTAAATACACTGATTTCAGTCAAACCACTTATTGAAGAATAGTGTGATACATATTCCTCAGTTACCCCACGACTAATCCAGCACGATTTTACAGAGTAACTGAGTGCAGAAACAAGCTCAAACTTGCTCTGCAGGGAATTAATCTGAAATAGCTATTCCAGGTTATGTTGTGTTGAAACTTTTATTCTAAAATAAAAGAAGAATTTCATAGTGATTAAACTTGAATAGCCATTCAATTTTAACTTTATATTCTGTTTTTTCTCATGCAAACACACACAAAAAGATGCAGGCCCCCACAAAATTGATCTTCCTCTTCACACTGATGTTGGTATATCATCTGGAAGGGATCACAACAGGCCTGACCTCAGGAGAAAGAAAGGAATCTTACTTTTACTTGACTTTTTTTAATAAGTGCATATATGCTTCCACACATCATCCATGGGCCTTTTGCTTTCTTTTTTATTTCTTTCCCCAAAAAGCACAACAGCCTTTTGAAAACACAAAGTACAAACTGGTAAACTTACTGTGGCATCTTCTGAACATGATGCTATTACAAAGTCATTGAATGGGTTCCATTTGATATCCAGAACATTCCCTTTGTGCCCACATATTTTGGGATAATGTGGGTCGAGCTTGCCTGTCTGGAAAAAAAACAAATGTCATAAAACCTAAGTTGAGCCATGGAATTACAAGACATTTTCAAGGAAGATCCAAGCTAGCTCCAGAAAGACACCCCTTTCTGCTTGTTGTGTTCTCCTCAGTGCTTTTCATCTGTAGAGAATGGGGTTTGCTGTACCTTTTGATTTGGAAGGCAAGTCTTGATGATGCCAGCAGAATGAAAGAAAAGAGTTCCCAGGCCTTCCTAAGTACACACGACTATCAAGAAAAGCATGATGCAATGGAGAGTGATGAATTTAGAAGATGGGTACTTGGTTCAGACACAAGAATAAATCTTAGAGGGGAAACAATTATGAATCAGTTGAATGTTTCACATTTTTTAAAGATTTTAGGGAAAAAAAAAAACCAACAAAAAATCACCATGAATCTCTTTGAAAACTTTTCTTATAAACAGGAAAAAAAATGTTCTAGTTTTTACGTTTGAGCTTCATCAGCTAGCATTTATTTTATTTCTTAAGCAAAAAGGCACTTGTGACACAAAGTAAAAATCCAGGGTTTTTTCAACAAGCCATCTATTTCTCTCTCTGATGGTGTTCAAATCCAACCACTCACCGAATTCAGTTAGCATTCCAGACTCTCCAAAAAGAATGACATGTTTGGCTAGCATCTTCCCTGTCAAAAACCCTGCACAAGGTGCACTAAGGAGTATTGCCACGTGGGGGCTGTGTTGCATCAGGATACCGCAGGCACAGTCCCTGCTACAAAGTCAAGTCGGTATATTTATTATCTGCTAGGAAGGGTGCTGGGGATTGTATTACCATTGGAGCATCACTTGCTTCTCTATGGGGAACTATGGGGAGCTCGAGGACCCACTTTGCACCCCAGACATCTGTCCAAGAGCAAAGATCAGTCACCTAAGGAGGGAGACATGGTGGCAAGCTGGTTAACACTTGTTCACTTTCATCCCGCCTAGAAGAATCCAAATGAATGCAAATGTGTGATCTCGGTAAGCAGACTTCTGTTGGTGTATTCCCTGCACCTCTCCACAAGTGGGCCTTAAGAGTCCACAACAGAGGGGAATCAGTGCTGGCCCTGACCTGGATACAGCTAGAATGTAATTCTCCCAGACTTGAATATTTGTAGTTTTGAATGCAGAACAGGACACAACGTGTAACTCTTTAGGCTTCACTGGAAAGTTTGTCGCATATACTGGGACTAACCTGCTTTAAAGTGGACACCCAGAGGGCTTTGAAATGTAAAAGACTGCTTTTTCAGTCTAAAACAATTCTCTTTATAACAGCGACAATGCAAAGTGACTTGGGAAGGCAGCAGAGAGATAAAAGGCCTTTAAGAAGCAGCGTTCCCCCACCCATGGTGTCCTTTTGTAGGTTTCAGGGCTTGGTTTCAAACTGGCAGCTCAATGGGCTGAGCAGCCAGCTCCACGGGGATCCCTTGATCCCTATGGGAACCTTGTCCCCTCCCAGAGCTGGCTGCCTGTCTGATCCTCACTCCATTCGGGAGACTCCCAGGCTGCCCTGAGTCTGCCCTGACTCCCCCAGCCTGCAAGGCTCTCCTATCCCCACATCACCAGCAGGCTCAGCTGGCCCTGGAAAAGGACTCCTTGTCCTCCCAGCCACCAGTCCCACCTGCCTCAAAGCAATCCTGAAGCCCCTAGACACAGCAGAACCCTTACAACACAGGAATCCCCAGGCTGCCGAGAAACATATATGACAGGTAGAGCTGTTGGACTCAGGTGCACATCTGCATGCAGAAGCAAAGCTCTTCATGTGCTGAGGAAAATTTAATTCTAGAGCTCGAAAATTATTTCAGTAACTAGATGATGTTTTCATTCATGCAGAGGTACCTGACTTCCACAGTTTCAATTACTCAATTCCTAAACTCCCAGCATTTTTGAAAAGTAGCCAGATTCAGAGGCCCTGATGGTAGGACAGTAGGACAACTGTTATAATTCTCCCAGCAGATTTGCACAGGGCAGATTACTGTGAGATGGGTCAGCCCCACCCTCCAAAGGGTGGAGACCTTTGTGCCTCCAAAGGGCACTAACACACCTTATCATTACACCACGGCACAGCACTCACATATGGCATCATTTAGATAAGCCTTGAGTCGTCATCACAGGTTTCATTGCATAGTCCTTACCCCAGAGAGAAGGGAGATGGGTTTGTGTCTAGGTTTAGACAACCACAGATGTCCCCCCTTTCAAACCTGGTGTTGACACACTGAAAGACTGGAGACTGCAAAGACTTGGATGCAAATATCTCCATGTCTTTTGGGACTTTGTTCTCATTTTGCTATCCCTTTATGCTGCAAGGCAAGAGACCAATGCAGTCCCAGCCAAGACTGGTCATTGGAGAAGGAAAAAGGCAGGCCTTTGTCTTTCAAAGGAAGGCCACAAAATTGCCCTTGGAGTCAAGACCCTTCCTTGGCATGCAGTGCATATGCTTCCCCAGCACATCTGTGTCAGACACCACTCAACACCCAAGCCACATTATGGGAAAGCAGATCATCTCCCATTTACAGTCACAGAGACCATGTCTCCTTGGACTTACAAGATTTACAAAGGCATTCAGTTAGTTCTGGGCATGAGGCAGCCCCTGTGGCCACAGCCACCTCCCTCCCTCATGAGATGTGCTGACATTCCACCCAGCTGGCTTCAACAGCACATCTTCATGAGGACCTAACTGACATCCTGCATCAGCAGACCATTCCCTAGGTGGTGGCAAATATTCAACTAATTTCTCCTCTGGTTGAATTCAAAGGCTTCCTGAAAGGAGGCTATCTATGGCTCTTTCCCTACATGACCTCTGCTGCTCCCAACCCTACCTCAACCCCAGGCTCTCAGAGAAGAATGGTGAGAAGGCAATCAGTGGTATTTATTCAAGGAGAGATGAGAGAGCTTGGCGTCCATGACTCATCAGGAGAGGAGCAAAACAAACAGTCAAGGAGGCACGGTTAAACAGAGCAAGGTTGAGCCTGAATTCAAGCACATCCTGAGGCAGGCAGCCCCTCCAGCAGCACACAGATAATGAACTGAAAAAAGTATTGGAGGGACAAGAAAAGCAGATCCTTGAGCTGGCTGTTCATCCTCCCCAAAAGTGCAGCCCTCTCTGTCTCAGCTATCATCTCCCGCTTTGCCTAAGGTGACATCCTGGCTCTTGGGCTTTTACTTCACACTGTGGCGTGTTTGGGATGTGTCAGCTCCCTGTGAATCCAGCCAAAAGTAACCACAGATCATCTGCCCATCATGAGAGAGAGCAATAATGTCCCAGGCACATATCTCCAGACCAGGCTGCCTTTGGTTCCCTGTCAGCCAAAGGCACAAGCCAAGAGCTCAGTAAACCTGCCTACCATGGGTCACCACCACAGGAGGAGGTGGCAGTCACTAATCCACCACCACGAGCACAAGTCAAAAGCTGCTGCTTTTCAACAGGTGGCACCAGTTTGGAAGTACATCATGAAAAACAATAACCAGTATCGCAGCCCCCAGGCTCAGGGAACCCCTTTCATTGGTGGCTGAGGCTGCTCTGCCCCTCAGCATGGATCAGGAACAGGTATTCAGAGAACAGACATGTGAACTGCAGTATGTACAGATCCTTTCCCTGATCTACCATCAAAGGTCAACCAATCCTCAAGAGACTTTCTTAACTAGGAGACCTGCATCTCACCAAATGCCCTTTGTAAACCAACTCCTCTCCATTACTCTGTCCTGCTTTGAATCCCTTAATTTTTCTAGACGCATCAGCATTCACAGCAGTGAGATCCACATCTGAACAGCACAAGCATTCACATCTACTGCTAACGGTCTACTCCCTGTTCCTCAGGATCCTCTTCACTACCCAAATCAAGAAGAATTGCTCTTCATGCTTCTTCCCCACACTCTTCACAGTTTTACATGTCTCACTCATTTGTCTTTTTTCCCCAGACTGATTGAGACCTAACTACAAAGTGTTTCCTCTCATGAAAGCAATTTCACATTTTCATTTATGTACTTTAATTATCCTTTACTATATCTTCTAACTCTACCATGCCTTTGACTTCTGCAAGCAGTATTTCAGATCTGGGTGGAGTGTTAAGTGTCTGAGCAGGTGTTAAGAATGGAATAATTGCTACTAAAACTAGCCAAGCTCAGAAGAGGTGAAAAGACAGAAGAATTAGTAGTAAGCAATGCAAACACCTTCAGCTCTTTTTGCCAACACTTTGAGAGCTGGGTCCCACCCCACGTCCTACAGTCACCAGCTATCTACCTGCTTCTAGATGCAGCTCTGTGATAAAGACAAGTTCTTCAGCCTCAACAGATCATGGTTGAAGAGGCAGAAGTGACTCAGTCAAGAAAAACAGGGTAGTAGTTTATTTTAGAAGGACGGTCTCTGAACAGCACCAGTGGTGAAGGAGGTGAGCAAAGTGTAGAAGGGCTGGGAACTGTGCTAGGTACTTCAAGCATAGCCAGTTCACTTTCATGCTTAGCAAATATATATTGAAAAAGAGGCATGGCAATAACACCATCAATTAACTTTTAATTAAAGGCTGAACTTTTGCCTTTCATCTGTTCTGCCTTGACTCCAGAGAGCTCATAATCTAATACTGAAGTTAATCCACATTAGTGCATGCCTAATTTTTCTGAAGCAGTAAATATCAGGCAGCCAGCTTCTCCCTCTCATCAAATCCCTAAGTCATCAAAACACACAAAAATGGGAATTTGTTTCTGAAAGGGAAATTGTTCTAATATCAATACTTCAAGCTTAGGAGCTTCACTGCCTGACAACCATGTCTTCATTCTTTCACAAAGGAAAAGGTAGAGCAAAACATAAATATATTCTCCTTCAGTCGAAGCTGAAGCCATGCCACTATAGTACCTTTCAGGATTTGCCCTCTATGTCTACAAACTGCCTTTTTATTCACAGTTTCTCCTAGGAGACAAACATCTGAACAGCACAGTTCCTTCTGATTATACAAGAAAGGCAAATGAGATATGAAATTAAGGGAGGTGTTAAAAACCTGCAAGCAGCAATGTAAAACATGTAAGTACACACATCCCAGGAATCACCTGCCAGGGCACCTGTGGCCCCTTACACCGTTTTGTAATTCAGGCAGCAGCAGCAGCAACTGGATCTCCTCTGTGCAATCCAGCTCCCTAGAAAGCCCGTCTCTCCTCCGGCCTGTTGACAATCCCAAAAGCCATCTCTCCTTGGTAGAGCTCACCTGGTGGATGGGAATGACGAGGAAGGCCCCCCCGCCCGCACACTCGGTCACCACCGCAATGAAGTGGGGGTTCACAGCACAGAAATGGTTGTCGTGGACGTTGCGGGTGATGGGCACGCAGTCATAGCACTTCTCCTTGCTGGCAGCTTTGCCATACACATGGCGGAACTTGGAGCTGCGGTACTGCGGGTGCCACGACATCTGCAAGGGGAGAAACACAATGCCCCATGACATAAGGACCAGCCATCCCAGCAAGGCTTGCAGACCCCCACTCACCTCTCTCCGGTAAAGGCCCACCCTCCCCATTTGGGAATCTCGCACCAACCCTCAGCCAGCAAGCAACGGACACATTTTCCTCTGCTGATCTTCAAACCTTTGGCAGGACCTGTCTCTATACTGGTTTCATATCTCTGATGGAGGAAGGAGACTGCAGGGTAGAAAAGACATCTCTCCCATCACCAACCAGTTGGGTTGCGCATGCACCAGCAGGCACTATTGCTGGGGCAGGGCCATGTGGCAGCAAGTTAAGAGGAGATGAATCTCAGTAGCACAAAGCTCAGAAAGCATGAAAGGTATAACTTCATGGGTAAAGAAAGCCCGAAAGATGGTGACTGAACAAGACAGTCCAGATACTTGCTTCATTCAGCCCTCAGGTGGTTTAGGACCAAAAATTATTCCAAATTTTCCTCTCAAAAAGGGAAAAAAGGTTTGACAGATGATAGGAGTAGTTACAGTCACCTGTCTTATCCTCTGAGACTCTAACAGATAGCATTTTAAATGGTGTTTAAATGAGATACATAAAGCATGTTGAACAGAAGAATCCCTTCCCACAGAGAGCAGTGAAGCTTAATGGAACTGACAAAACTGATTTCAAACAGGAAACTATCAGTCTTGGGCAGAAATGGCAATTCAGAATATTAACTCCTGCTGTTTCCGTAAGACCTACACAGTAAAAGGCACATTTCAGGGATGGTGAGAAGATCCTACTGCCCAAAGGAAAAGGAACACAGGTCAGGCAAGAAGCTTGTAGGTGAGAGAGAGACATACACACACACACACAATCGTCTGGGAGTATGGGCAAAGACTGGGAGAGGGCTTAGTTTTGCCCCATACCAATCTGTTATTGAACACTATTATCCATGACGCTGGATCAACAATACTCCAGTTTGAGAGAAGAACCCAACCAAGCAGGTTTTGAGTTGCAGCAAGACTTAGATTGCTCACTCACGTGGGTAAGCATTCAAAGGGAAGCATGCACTCAATGGCAGGAAGCCAAGTGCATCATCACCTGACAAGCAGGGGTCTAAGCAATACTAAACCAAAACATCCTTGTTGCTGGCACAGTATTGCATCCTCCTGGGCTGACTAACCCTAGAAATCTGTATTGCTTGATCCTGAGCAGCCAAACTGGAGCTTTACAAGCACCCATCAACACAAAGATCCATAAAACTCAAATCCCACGTCACACTGGAACATTTGGGCAGTGAATAATGCTAGGACACAAGTCCTGTCCTATTCCCTGCCTCCTCCCAATCTACTGGCATAGCTCAGAGCCAACCCCACCTTGGGCAAATACACATACCTATAAAATATCAGTCCTGGCAGATCACCAGTTGCTTTCACAGTCATTTTTATTGCTCACTTATACCTTGGTATGTCTTACCTATGTTAACCTTGCATTTGTCCATGTTCTTAGCTGATTAATTTTCTTGTGCAAAACACATTAAGTGCAAAGGATCTCTGATACAGTGAGGGCTACCTATCCCAAACAAAAACAAAGAACTGCAAGCTATTTGAAAAACAAGAGATTCTGGGAAGCTAATCTTGGAACAAGGCAGAAAGCAAGCTGCAGTTACATTCAACTGACTAGCTCCTCAAACAGCCCAATAAGTGCAGCATTCTCAAAAAACTTAACACTCATTACAGCTCCAGTGGTTATGTTTACTCGTACCAGAGAAAAAAGATCACTGTGTTTTCTGGATGCAGCACTTCCTTCTTACAGCAGGAACACTATCTTTCTGAAAGATTCCTGGCTCCAAAGAACTTCTAGCTAAACTGCTATTGTAGCCGACAGCTGGTCCAGAGATTCAAGGTTCCTCTGCAGAAAGGAGTTGCGAAGCACACAGAAGATATTATTTATTACAATACCATTCCTATGGAGAGCAGGAACTCACAGCAAGACACAGACTTCCCATGTAAATTACCTGTAAAATGTTAAAAACAAATACAGAATAAAGGGAATAAAAACAACTGGATGCTGAAGTTTGCACAGTGCTTAGGAAAGACAACTCTCTCCTATTTTGTAGAATTAAGGTTCAGCTGCCAGAGAAACGGATTTCAAAACACCTACAATTCAGGTGGCAGGGCAAGATATTACAGGGAATTGGCAAAATTGGCAAAAACAATCCCAGCAAAAGAGTGTCCCTCTTGATACGATTGCAGGCACAGCAAAAAGCTCAGCACTAAAACAAAAAAAACTCTTGGATAAAATACAGCAAAAAAGAGCCTGAACAGGTGCAGCATCAGCAGACTGCATCTGTTACAGTGGGAGATGCTGATCCCAAATAAAGCAGACACATGGACATTAGGGAAAACTTGTTTGGAAGGAGCATGCAGGAATGTTCTGCACTAGAGGTTGCTTGAGTGGTGAAAGGTCCTCGTCCTGGAAATCCTTTCATGACTTGATTAGACAAAGCCATTTCCTCCTTGTTCTAATGTTCATAATTGTCCTGCTCTGAACAGGAAGCTGAACTGGAGAAAACCAAGGGCATGGTGGCACCAAACCATACTGAAATCTTACCATTTAAAACCAAAAAAGTTCACATCTTCAGTAAGTAGA
The DNA here is from genome assembly GCA_025345505.1 of Todiramphus chloris collaris. Taxonomy (NCBI): domain Eukaryota; kingdom Metazoa; phylum Chordata; class Aves; order Coraciiformes; family Alcedinidae; genus Todiramphus; species Todiramphus chloris. The sequence goes on from JANVCC010010406.1 coordinate 2,615,269, forward strand.
ATAAGCCCCTGTGCAGCAGACAAGATGATGTTCCTCAGCAAGAGATGATCTTCCAGCTGACTGTTAATGAGAACAGCATAGCCAAGGTTCTGACAGATCTCAGCTATTAGACAGTACAATCTATGGCACCTACAAGAAGATTATCGCAGAGGAAAGAGGTCACTGTTCCTAGAAATTCTCAATCAGAGCTCTCAACACACCAGATGCCGTGTTATTTAGAAATGGCCCAGTCCCTAACACATGGCTGGTTGTATAGATACTAAAAAGGGCTACAGAAACACTCATCCCCCAAACAGGTCTCCAGTGCAGTCTGCCTTCATGCAGCTTGCCCAGATGTGCCCTTCCACTGCAGTCAGGGCAATGCAGGAACCAGCCACAGCCCACTAGCAGCCCTTTTCTATCAGCAGCCCAGATACTTTGCTCAGCTCCTGTGCTTTGATGGCAGGACAGAACAGGCCTCAGTCAACAGCTACAAGTCTCTTCCTCATGATTTGTGGTTTTTTTGCAAAGCAGCATGTTTTCCAGTGACTTCTCCTCTCTCTGCCTTCCTGGGAGGAAGAGGTTGGTTTATTCATTCCTCGTCTCAACCAGCTTGATCATCCTACATTCTTCATTTGCTCGACACAATGCCATATTTGTTCCTGGGAGGAGACAATCTGTCTGAGTGCTGTGTCCACTCTGCAGGGCTGAAGATGGATCAGGGGGACTGGACAGAGAGAAGAGAGGCATCCCTGCTCCTTTCTCTTAACAAGGAGAGCAGAAAGCACCATAATGAGGGCAGAGCTTGGCAAAGAACACTCATGGCCAAACAAGGGGAGGAAGCATTGTTTTCACATCATCTCCCATACAGGGCTCAGAGAACCTGTTCTGGTGCAGCTGGCAAAAACCTGGATTTGCCTCCTTACACAGGCATCAGAGAATGCGGAGGAATAATGGACGCTACACAGGACCGATGTGATCAAAGTAAACAATGGCGACCCTTTATTGTGATACACGCCCGGTTTATATAGCTCAAGCAACTAGCCATGTGCCCGTAAACAGATCTTTCTTGATTGATTCCCTGCAGGCAGTCAGGCAGCGAGCAGTCTATCGTGATAGCTTTCCACACCCGGAACTGTGTTGCCCTGCTTCCCTCTCCTGACATGCACGCCACCTACTGTCCTTCAGTCAATCTCCATCTTGTTATCCTTCAGACAATGGGCTATAGTTTGGATTGCCCATGTGTACTAATATCCCGCAAGAGAAGACAGCTTGGTGAACAATGTGTGAGAGATGAGGGTCTCCTCAGTTTACAAGTGATGCCAGTTTCTAATACATCTCCTGCTGCCAAAAGGAGCTGCAGTACAGACCAAAGGACCGTGACGTGTCTTCAGTGCAGAAGTGCCAGATACACCGTTGTGGTGAGACACACAGAGCCGAGGACTACCCCAGACAGAGAACCTGGAAAGAGCTGGGCTGGGAAAAACATTTCTCTACAGGGCTGTACTGGAGCAGCTCCTGAGTGCCTGTTTTGGAAGAATAACATGTTATCTGCTGCACTCCTGTACCAGGCAGAGCTAACTGGTCTTTCCTCTTTTATTCACCACTCTTGCAAGACTGTCAGCTACTCAAAATGGCTTCCTCACAGAACGGAAACTTCTTCCTGGCAGTGAGCAGAGATGGCCACTTTGGCCACCAGCAGCATTTCCCACCATTCACCTTGAATGGCCTCCCACCTTGGGAGAGTGCAGCAACAGAGCAGCCCAGGCCTTCTCTGTAAGTGCCTTTGAGCTCCCAGTTGACCCCCACACTCCAGCTAATTTCACATCAAACTAGCCTACCAAAGCTGTGCCACTCTGACACAATTCCATATTGCTCTCATACCTTCCACGACCCACCCTGACATGAAGAGGCAGGTCTCACTGGTGAGGGCAGGGGGCAGCGGCAGGCTACAGCATTGTCAGAGCTGGCTCCATGGGTCGCAGAAAGACAGCTGCAAAATTCTCTCCAGAGCAGTGCGCAGAGGAACCTCCATGGGATGCTCCCTCCCCTATTGTTCCATGGCAAGCAGGAGACCTGTTGTACAGGTACCTTTGCTCAGTTCTTCCAAAGCTGCTGAGACTTTGGCTGCACTTTCCACCTACCTCTCCTTATTCAAGGCAACACCCCACTGAATGACACTCTGATCAACCTCCTCCTAGCCCTGGCCACACAGGCTCCCATTCCAGATGAAAACAGAGCTGAACGAGGAGACGGTAACTGTGCTGCGTCTGCCCCGCTCTGCTCACAACATCAGGCAGACCCCTGGGCATCCACCCGCTCCTCAGGCCCATATTGTGGTGGTGCAACCTGCCAGAGGAGCTCTGCTTAGTGTTCTCTGCAGGGTCCTTCTTTCACATTTTTAAACACTCATTTCCATCTTTTCTGTTTTTAGTTTTTGCCAGTCACAATTACCTGGCTTCCTTCCAGACTTCCTCTCCATTACCACCATCCATAGTGCAGAAGAACAGACAGGAATACCAAGAAAAAGAAAGTGATCACTGTCCAAACATGCAGGGTTGGGCTTAGGATGGATAAAGACCACCTGGAATTGAGTCTGTCAAGGGATGTGAAGGGCAACCAGAAAGGTTCCTACTGGTACCACAGCAATAAAAGGACAACTAGGGAAGCATAAGCATGCTGAGGAGTGGTAGGAGTCCTTGTGACACAAGACACGGTAAAGGCTGAGGCATTGAATGCCTTTTTCACCTCAGCCTTTATTGCTGTACTGAGTCTGTATGGCACAGTTTTGGTAGCAGGAGGGCTACAGGAGTGGCTTCTGCAAGGAGCTGCTAGAAGCTTCCCCTATGTCCAATACAGTGAATGCAGCCAGCTCCAAGATGAGCCAACTGCTGGCCAAGGCTAAGCCCATCAGTGAGAGTGGTAGCACCTTGGGAATAACATGTTCAAGAAGGGGAAAAGTTGATATGCAACAGCACCTGCAGTTGGAGAGAGGAGTAGGAACACCTGAGAGAAACAGCTCTGCACACACCAAAGTCAGTGAAGAAGGAGGGGCAGGAGGTGCTCCAGGTGCCAGAGCAGAGTTCCCCCTGCAGTCTGTAAAAGTAAAGACCATGGTGATTTTAGAGGCTCTGGAACTCAGACGTGTATTTTGTACTGCCCTAAAGATTCCACTAGCAACATACCAAGATGCAAACTCACATGATGTGGACTTTCAATCCAATAAACATGAAGTTTGTCTTTCAGGCTCAGCTCTCCCATCTGTTCTTCTGAGAGGAAGTGATGACAACATTTTCTTCCTCATTCCTTGAAGACTGCTATTTGGAGAGGCAACCAATTTCAAAACTATGCAAATAGCAACTGGTGTAATGGATGGGGTGGAGAAAATGAGGGAAAATGCACCAACATTTCATCAGAAAGATGGGACTATTTTTTTCATTGTAAAAACTTGCATTATCACCTCCAAAAAAAAAAAAAAAAAAAACTTATTTGAGCATTTTACAGAGTTCCAAAATGAAATGTTTTGCATAGTGCCTTAACATATGCATTCCCTGTATGTTTTTCAGGACTAATGGGGTTAGTGTTCCCCTTGCACTGGAGGGCTGGCCCCAGCATATGAAGAGTCTCTCCTTTTACAGCCACATCTGAGCAGGGTGAGCCAGTACAAGCAGAGCCCAAGGTCCTGAAAATCCTGGGTGTGCAGCACTGGGTAAGGTCTGAAGCCACAGCTGAGGGATCCCTTGCTCACCTCACCTGCTTGTGGGGCAGCAATGAGCCAGAGTGCCCACAGCTGGGACATGCAGACCACCCCTGCACACAGCACAGTGCCTATGGGCAGGGTACGCCATCTTGAGATGCAGCTGGAGCTAAGGTCTGGGTCCTCTCACTTCTCATTTGGTCAAGAATAGCTCCCCTCACTAACTGCTCAGAGTTCTGGTGCCACTATCGCAGCACAGAGACTGATGCTGAACTGGCAAAAGGATGAAAGGGACTGATCAGCCCTCTCCAGCATGGTACAGAGCCCTTTGCATCCCAGAGAAAGAAGGGAGGTGGCACAGCCTTTGCAGTCCAAGAATCAGCCTCCTGACTTCCCTCCCCACCATTCTGACCTAATTCCCAGTATCACCAGCCTCTCTGTGAGGGAAGAGGGAACTGGGATGGAGGCAGAGACTGAAGATTGTACTAGTATTCATATGTTTCTAACTATACAGCTGATGCAAATATTGTGTTTAGCACTGTCTATGCAGCACCCATCTCTCAAAGACCCAGTCCTGGGACTTTGTGATTGTCACTCTCACCTCTTCCAACAAAGAACATTAAGGACATTTATTTCTGATGTTGCCAAAAGATCCTGGAGTAGGATACAGAGATCCCTGCAAGCAGTCCTCAGATCTCTGCTTACCAACGTTGCAGCAGGCAACTGCACGGTGTTTTCCAGCCAGCTTCTGCACATTCAGATGTGCAACCCTAGCACTGGAAGCACTACCTCATTGTCATGGTTTAGGGTCAGGGCAGCCCCTTAGATCTATAACAGACACTCTCTGTTAACCCTCCTTCCTCCTCAAAGGGAAAAGAAAGGAAATAAGGGAGACAGACTGAGCAGTTAGAAAAGGAAACTAGAACAGCTTTAATGGAAATGAAAATAATAATAATAACAATAGCAGGATATATACAAACATATACAAAACCAGTATCAAACCCAACCCCCCTGATGGGAATTACATCACTATCACCAGTGATGCTGTGGAACAGGCACTGGGGGAGTCCCAGACTGAGCCCCACAACAGATAGGAGCTGTGTTCAGGAGCTGGATTCTGGTACCGGGTTCAGGAACATGCAGACAGATGGAAGGCAGAATGGACAGAGTCCTCCTTGGATGCTCCAAGGAAGGAACCAGAAGAGGACCTGAACCAAGCCAAGGAAATCCAGCAAAGCGGGCCAAGAGGGATGAGACCCTCCTGATCCCTCAGCTCTATACCAAGTATGTCATATATGGGATGGAATCCCTCGCTGGTCAGTTTAGGGTCACCCGTCCTGTCCACTCCTCCCTGCAGGCGCAGCCTTTCACTTTCTGCACCCCCAATGTGGTACACAGGACCCAGCAGTGGCCTTGGTCTGCACACCAATCCTTGGTAGTAACTCTAAACATGGGGTGTGATCACTGCTAGAAGCAGACACTGCCTGCAAAAACACACTGCTAACTCCAGACAGTGCAGTTAGAAGAACTGAGCTGAAAAGTAAAATCACTGAACAGAATTAGTTCTGTTCTCACTCAAACCAGGACACTCATGAAAGAATATGCAGTGGTTTGTATGAAATAGAGTAAAATGCATCCATCTGCTTTGTAGTTCCTCACTGCAGGCATAAACAGAGAAAGCAGCTCCTTTGACTCTCTAAGCAGGATAATGCAACTGAAAGGTGTCTCAAGGACATACAGATAGTTTTAAATGATTGCTTGAAGTCTCTCACAACAGGCATTTCTGAGGGCTTGGCTCTGAGCTTTAAGAAGAAGGACACTAAACTACTCTGACTGACAGATCTGATTGTGTGGAGAGCCTCAAGTACAGAGCAGAGGAACCTTCATGCAAGCTGGTCTCAAAATGTAAAATGATCCTCATCTCTTGTCCAAGGTCCAGAATACAACAGAAGGAGGCAGAGCAAGTGAGGTCATGGCTGCAGCTTCTCCTATCTGCTAAGAACAGGGCTCTTGCTAGAATCCAAGCTCTCTGACTGTGAAAACTTAGTCTGGTCCAGCCCTTGTAAGCAGGAGGGATTTGGACATAATTAAGCCCTGAGGGTAAGCAAAGAAAGCTCTGGAGATGTCTTCAGGATGCAGCACAATGCAAGCTTCACTGAAAAATTGGCCCACAACTAGCCCTACTGTTTCTCTATATGCACAGGTTATGTCACAGGTGCAGCAAGCACAGTCAGCAACAGCTTGTGCAAGGAAGACCAAAAGGGAATGAACTTCTAATCGATCCACTGCTTGAAGGACCTTTAGTTCCTTTTGTTAAGACAGAGTCATGTTGTCCTTGGCTCAGCAGTTGGGTCTGAAATAAGACAAAACAGCTAAGCCATAACAATTCTCAGCACAGTGCTCAGAATAGGTGGAATTCCTCTTCCCAGCACCTGAAAAGGTGTCCAGAAAACCTCTGGGATACTTTGATACCCTCAAGCACAACTTACTCAGACCTTTCATGTTTACCAGACGTGAATGCAGAAATGGTTATGTGGCCTCTAAAGAGCAGTTGAAGGTGGAGAATTCACGTCCACCACTTGTCTTCAGAAATACGATGCAGCAGCACTGAAGTAGCTTGTCTTTGCTTTAGCTCTGTCTCTTTTACAAGGTTGTTTATGGAAAGTTAGCTTTTTATGACTCATCCATGAAACCTGACTGCAAGAGTGCTAGATCCCTTCCAAAGGTGTGAGCTCCTAAAAGGGTTGTGAAGTCTAGGGATGGCTGCAGCACTCAGAAGTAGTCTTGAGAGAGCTGTGCTGTGGCATATTTACTACTATCCAGGAAATGTCAGACAAAACAAACAGGCATATGCATGTCCAACTGACTGAACATGTGGTTCACCACAGGCCAGCATGTTCCCACTTGCTCTATTGCATCCCACTAACCCTAGGATGACAGATTTGCCTGCACTGGGCACGAAATTTGTGAATTCTGGATTAATTCATCTTGCTCCTGGACAAAAGAATTACATAGAAAAAGTGAAATATGTCTGAGGAAACACAGACATACAGTAGCCTAATCCAGACCCAACTGAGAGCACCTTCTCCTCTGGGTGCACCATATTTTGTGAGAGTCACAGCAGACAGGTCAGCCCTAATAATCTACAAACAAAAGACACTGGCAGCACTTCATTCTGCCTTTTACCATCTTTGATGTCCTTGGTACTGTTAGTGCCAGGAGCTGGAGGGGGCACAGACCAGGAAGTTATTTTCCACACACCCTGAGCAAGGCCTGAAAGATTGATGGGCACCTTATCTCCTGGAAATACCAGCTGTTGGGTGTGTCTCCCCACACTTATAAACTAACCTCTCCAGTACACTATCCTGGCCTGTTCCTGTTCTGGCACTTTCAGTCCCATCCATGAGCTGCTGTCTCTTT
>JANVCC010010406.1:2627364-2709462 GCA_025345505.1 Todiramphus chloris collaris
ACAGAATCAGGCAATAGAAAGTATCTGGCGTGAGTCAAACAGAGCACAAGTGGATGGCGGTCACATCACAGCTGGAAGCAGAGGGAACTGAAGTGTTTTTGGCAGCAAAGAGATTGCCTCAGCTCACCCAGGGAACGACAACCAGGCGGTGTGATAGTGTCACCTCCGGAAAGGAGGAGTAGCTACAAACCAGACCCTGCCTAATTTCCCTGTGAATAGTCACGCACATCTCCAGCAGTGGCTGGATGCAGACCTCGTAACACTGACTGTGCTGCACCCAGTTGGAGCAGGGAGGAATTTAGACTACATCAGGATCAGATGAGAGATGTGTTTGCAACCTGACCTAGAAGTTTGGTGGCAGGAAATCCCACTTAGCATGCCTAGCTCCTATATTGCACACTCTTTAGTTCATGCCAGACCTCTGCTCTTTCCCCAGGGACCATCAAACTCCAAAGCACACGCCATCTGCCACTCAACATCTCCCATCATGTCACAAACACAAAATGCAACAGCAGATCGCCACTGTGAGAGGGCAGAGGCGACACCAGAAGATGTGAGACCCAGGACCTCCAGGCATCCTGCTGCCGGCTGCCAGGAAGGGCATTCATTTTGTAATTCCCGGGTGCACAGAGCAGCACTATCAGGTACCAGACCCCCATTTGCCAAACAGATGCCACCAGGCCAAACATCCAACCTGGGTGTTCTCTCTGTAGATTTTTTTCTATACAGCCATGTTCCCTGCTCTGAAAATAAAGCAAGGAATGAAGCAGACTGGCTCTGTGCTGAAACATTTAATTGTAGCATGAGCTGTCTGCATTTCCAGGACAGAAATTATACACAACAAGTGTGCAAAGAGGACAATGGTAGACTGCATGCTTCTGTCCCACTCCACATGCCTGCACTGGGATTTCAGCTCAGCTCGTGTCTCCCATCATCAGCAACACAAACACCAAAGACCTCAGCTTTTGGGCACTGCTCTTTGGAAAGGTGACAGAGAATTAGAGGAGAAGTCAGTGAAGACTGGTATGGACCAGTGATGAAAGGTGTATGAACTGCTAAGAAATCCTAAAATCTTCATGGTGGGAAAGGTGGAGATGATGGAGGGAAGCCATGACAGTAGGCTTTGAACCTAGAAAAAGGTACTACAAAGAGGATATAAATAGTCTGCTTTCAAAGTCTAGGCAATACAGAGAGTCAAAAAACATGTGGTTTAAACAGAGAAGTCTCCAGTTAGGCAGCAGTAATACTTTGTAAGAGTCAGAGGAGTGGGAAAATGAAAGGCATGAATCTCCACCAGCGGTATTTCTCAAGCAGACTCAAAAAAAGCCTAGCAATGATGACAGAGCTACATCTGACCCTGATTTGGACAGGAGACAGACTCACCAAGGTGGGACAGAGAAATCACATAATACTGTGATTTCATGTGCAGTAAGTCTGCCAGGCCTGGAGTGCAGCAGGGCTGCACCCACGCATACTGGCTGCACTAACCCCCTCAGCAGGGCACCCAGTATCTTCTTGATTTTAAGCAATTTTCAATTGCAGTGCTTAATGAGAGACTTGCAGTTCTTAACATCTAGGGGGAAATAGCTGAACTGGATATAGCTATTGCAGAACAATCTCTTTCATTATGGTACCAAGAGCCATGCTGCAAGCCAAACTGTTTAGCAATCATTCCTGCCATTAACAGGCCAGCGTTGCTCCCTTTGAATCTATCACTGTTCAGGGTCACTATTAAGAGTGGTATAGTGGTAAACAAAAGCCAAGTGTTTCATTTCAGGTCATTTGTTTGATGCAGCATTTGCCCTGATGAAAACAAGCAGACCTTATTTCCCTGAGATTAACCTCAACAATTGAAAAAAGGACGCATAGAGGAAAGAGACCATCCTATCTCACACAGAGATGACGATGAGCAAAAGGGATGGGACCTTCAGAAGCAGAGATTGCACTACACCATGGAAAAAGAAGGAGAACAAGGCACAAAAGCATTCAAAGCAGCAAAAAACCACATCTGGAGAACTCACAGGAGCTGAACAAGCCTCATGGGGACATGAAACTTCTCCTCTTGGCTAGACCACATGGAGCTCCTTCAGGGAAGGTGACTGAGGTCTCTTGTTACAGAAAACTTTTCAAGCTAACGAGGCTGGAAATCACCTACCTCTCTGCAGAGAGCTGGCTTCTCTGTGCCCAGAGCTGCCCCTGGGCCATCCCAGCACCTATTTGTTTTGGGAACAGGCTTCAGACATAAACTAAGTCCCTCTCTCCACCTTCATGCACAGCACATCTGGCAGCCTGGCAGCACCCAGTGTGCATCCAACCAACATGCATCCATCAAGGCACATATCTGTGGCCCCTTTTGTCCCCACACCAACACATACTATCATTTCACTGAACACTGTAGAGGGAAGCAGCTCTCTGCTGACTGTAGTGATAAAAGTGAGCATCCTACTCCACCAGCTATAACACCTTTATTCAAAGCCTTTTTTACAAGCTCTAAGCCTGGGCAAGCACAAGATGACTTCCTGTAGAGCATCACATTAGATGAGGTCTCTTACAAGACTCTGTTAGCTTCCTGCTACGGAAGCAGGGCACATAAAGGCTTCATGGATTGCAAAAGCAACACTCAATTGAAAGCTCTAACAGAAAGCTCTCCAGCTCTGCCTGCCTTCAGGAAAACAAGGAGAGAACAGACTGCCTGTTTCTGCCCCTGAGCTCAGAACTATTGCAGTGATCAAAGGACAGACAGACCTCTCCTGGAGAGCAGAATCTGGCACAGCATCTCCTGAAGGAACAGACTTGCAATCTTCCATCAGTCACACACTAAGATACTCACACTCCTCAGAACACCCCATGCCTGGGCTGAGAGCCTTCCCATTCATCACGCACAATGTGCATGGTACATGCTCCTCAACAAACAATTGTTTTCTGTTTTCTTGTGCTGACTACCTCTGAGTAGGGCACAAATACATGCCAATGAATTAATAAGGGTTATGTTTGCTTCACAGTCCCCCAGTTTTGCAAAAGAAGCCTCCCTCCTCCTTAACACCTGCGTTCCATGTGTCCTCTGTTGTTCTCCTGCATGAAAGCTGCCCTGGCATCAGGAGACACAGGCTGAAATCCAGCCATACTTCTGGAGATCTCACAGTAGTGCACTCCTGGGGAAAGTACATTAACGTGACATTCTTCCAGAATGCTTTAAGTACCATTTTCCACTATTCATAGGCAAGTTTCCAAACTGCCTATGCCTCACCTGCCACTCTGAAGAGCACTTCAGATGTTCAGCCTGGCAAACTGGATTCTGTTACTCCCCTGTCCTTATTGACAAGGAATCAAGAGAATTTATGGTTCTGATGGACTTTTCTGAGATCCTTAAAGCAAGAATTTGAAAAGCAGAGGGACCAAGAAAAGAAAATATATTTATGCCTCTTTCATTCTCTTGCACACACAGGGTCAAAAAGAGATAAAAAGGGGATAAAAGAGGGAATGCAATGCTAGTAAGGGGGATTTTGAAAGTTACAACAAATATTTCAATCTGAAACGCCACGAAAATTTTTAATCTCCCTTTTCATTTTGTCTTTTGGAATACTAAACTTGTATTTCACAGATAATGCCTTTTCCCTTTCAACCTCATCATTTTTAGGTGATGTTTCTATCGCCAAAAACCCATTGAGCAGCCTTGCTACTCTCTTGAGAGTACTGTTTGCAAGTATCCGAGGAGAGTGCCACAAGAGATTAAAACTTCCAGCTCCGTGCAAGTAAGCAGACTGAAACTGGCACAAGTATACACAACTAGAAGGCTCCAGAGCAGGCACACGTCCTTTTCTTAGTCCTATATCATCAGCCCATGAAATAAAATCTTTACATGAACTCAGCTCCAAGTAATAAAATCAAACAAAAGCAAGAACCACTGGCCTTCACAAAATCTGCCTAGGCTCATAATTTACTCTGGCCCCTTCTCTTCTACTGTCTTCAACTCAGTTTCATTCATCTTATCTTTCTTCTAAATCTTCTCTCCTCTCCTCCATGTCCTTTTCTTACACACAGCTGATCCTCTCAAAATTCACCCCTTCCCATGCAAAAATCAATAACATAACTTGCTGCTAAGTCACTCTGTGAGACTCAAAAAGCCATTTCAGCCATCGTGTCTCTGCCAATGGCAAGTAGATAATGTTTAGAGACAGGTGCCAAGAGCAAAATGTACATGAAGTCAGCTTCAGCACTGCCCTGCACTGAACACCAAGCTGTGGATGGGGAATAGGAAAGACATTCCAATTCCCTGTTCCCCTGCACTTGTAGAAAGGAAAAAGTTTAATATATGATTTTAAATAAGGCAATTAATATATCATGAAATACTGCTGGGTTTCTGCCTGAGCCAGCTACACATACTAAATTTCAATGCATGAGTCCATGCAGAGGAGACTGCATAAGAAAGCTCCATAAAAAGTACTTCCGCTCTCCTCACTCTGCCGTGCTCACAATGTTGAAGCAGGAAGACATCTGCCACCTGCTCCCAAACCTGGCTTGTGCAATCTTCACACCTTCACTTCAATGCCTCCACTTTAAACAGACTATTGGCCCCTCTTCTGTTGACAGGTCTGCATCTTGCTCCATCTTGCTTCTTGCTGGATCTCAGCAGAGGAACAGCTGTGGAGCAGGCAGCTCCAAAACTTCCTGCTCTTACCAGTCCAGGCAGCTGTAAAGTACATGCGTCAGGTCAGCAAGGTCAGTATTTCTTACACTTCCTGAAGAAGACATCTACAACCTGGGTGCAGTTCACTAGCAAGCTTCACATACACGCACTCTGACTGGGTACATACATCTGTTACAGGTCAGCAGAGGGCCCTGACCCTAAATCTTGATAGGGAAGGAAAAATACATCACCTCATTATATTTACACTGAATAATGCTACTACTGCCTCTCCCACAGGACAAAGATCTCTCTCTGGAGACACAGTACGGCAGCCCACGTTCTCCAGCACACCCTGCCTCTGCGGTTAAACAAGAGCGTTCGAAGTGACAAGCACTGAAAGAGCGACGTGTAGAGGAACTTCTCTCTTCCAGACGGCTTTAAAACTTTCAGCCTCACAGGGCTCCACATGCATTTCTCACCCTTTCTTTTTGCCTTATGCAGAGAAAAGGCTGTTGGCTGAAACCATGATAGGAGCACAGTGATCACGAAACAAGCAAGCAGAGATAAAGATGTCTACTTGTTGTGCTAGTCTGCACATGCCGCTTTCTAGCTACAAGCAACCAGTATTGGGTTCTGAGCAGTGATCTCCAGGGAGAGCATCCCAGGCAGGTAACGGTGAGAGCAGATCAGAACTTTTCATGTGCTTTCAGCATGAAGGAGATGGGAGAAGTTCCTGTTACACAACACTGCCTGCCAGGGGCTCACAAGACAGGCCATGCTTAGGGGAAGGAAAACAAGCAGCAACTCAACCAGCTGACCTAAAGCAACAAAAATAGCTGGACTACAGTGTGCACTCTCTTATTTAAATCCAACCATATGAGAAAAAAAAAAAACAAAACAATTATTAGAAGGTTTCTAGGGCAGGCTGGGAAAAGGAAAATGACGCCAAAGTAAAAAACCAGAGCAAAGTTAGCAGATACACAGGTAAAAGTGAGATAGACAGGCAGTCATTTGTAAACCCTTGCTAGGCCTCAAGAGCTAAACTGCACTAACAAAAGCCAAAATCTGTGTGACACAGGGTACTCAGTTTCCAATACCAGCATGGTTCCTCACCACAGTGATAAAGCAGCATGTTGGCAGTAAGGTCCTCAAATGGATAAGTGGCTTGTGAAAAATGGGAAATACCTGCTTTTGGAGTGCTGCAGGCTTAAGTTCAAACTAGACTCCCACCACCCTATTTAGCTACAGGTGAATAGGAGACAGCTACCTGTCTCCCAGAAGGGATAAACAGAAGGAACAGAGGCAGATTGTCAAAGGTCTTGGAAGTCCATCCTTTTTCCTATTTTTCTCACTCATTTCTCTACATCCTTCCGTAAGGATCTTTTTCTAAAATTCTCCAGTAATGGAGAGACCATCATCTTCCTGTGAAACTTATCCCAGCATTCAGCTGCCTTAACAATTCCAAAGCTTTGCCCTGCTTTAAAACTTAAATCTCCTATTGTGCAACCAATGCACCTTGCTTCTTATACCATTTAGCCACATCACACAAAAAAAGTCTATTCCCTTCTTCCTGCAGCAAGATTTCCTCTGCAGCTGACACACAGCTTTCCGGTATTCTTCAGTTTTTAGCTCATTCTCCTTCTGTCAGCCACATTTTCTCAACAGATGATGAATTTGTCCTTCTCATTTCCGCTCTCTTTGGCTGATCTGTATTTTCCCAGAGCAGCTGCACCGAAAACTGGCATACATGTATTTTACTAACATGGATGAACAGATGCTTCCTTTATAATTTACCACATACTCTCATTTTCATATTTATCATTTTCTTGCTACATCATGTCACTGGGTAATGCTCAGCCTGGAATGAACTGCAGCTTCTGGATGCTTTTCTGCAGAACTGCACTGGGTCTGATGGTACTGCATTGTCTGAAGACATGAACCTCTCACTACTGAACTGCATCCTGATTTTCCCATGCCATGTCTTCATCTCATAAAGGCAATTTTAAACCAGAGCCCTGTCCTTCTGCAGGCTTCCTGCTCCTCCTGGTTTCCTGTTTATTATTTATTCCTTTTTCCTAATTACTAACAAAATTACCAAACAACAGGCATGGCAGGAAGAACCCCACAAATCTCAATAAATCCTCACATTTTGATAACTGTCAAAGATAAGCTCTCCTGTGTAGTTGCCTCACTGGATTTACATGTGCCTTAGTATATAAGGTCTATTTAGTGCATACTCCCTTATTTTAATTGTGTGGGACAGCACTGAACATTTTCCTAAAGTCAAGATAAATTACATCTCCTACTTCTCCACACCCACTGGACTTGCCACCCTTTGCACAAGGAAATAATTGGTTTTGCCATGCTCGTTCTGCCTTTTTCATCTCATTATTTCTCTCACATGTTCTACTTTTCCTTGTTGTTCTGATAGTCTCCTTATGGAGAGACTCAAGCTTTCCTCTATCTTCAGATCAGGAATATCATCCACCCTCTGCAGAGTCTTTTAAAGACAGCCTACTAATTGCTCAGCGTTAATTTCAGACACTTCTTCATGTGTCCTGCAGCCTGCATTGACTGGGGTCCCCACACATCTGCCATGAGTGCTGCCTACCTTCACCCACCACTCTGTAGCCCAAATTAGCACTTGTCCCTTCTTGCTGTGGCAGAGGAATTTAGCCACATTTAGGAAGGGCTCTGCTTTTGTCCTTCAGGACTTAAATATGGTTGAAAGCTGTGAGCCCTGCCGGCCAGGACTGTGCTGCTGGGTGAACATGGGGCATGCCAAGCCTGACAGGTAGCAACTCTCCGGCTAAGCAACCAGTATCCCAGTACCCACTGGGGTGCCAGGACTGGATAGCATGCAGGACAGAAGACTGCTTGTTGTTCATAACAGCCTGCCTGGGATGTAATGACTTCAGGGTGTCCAAGCTTTTGTCCTCATGGGCCTTCAGAAACAGCTTTTTCCAATATATGAGACTGAACTCCAGATAGAGCACACTAAGTATTTGTACTGTCAGCAGGTTACTCACAGAAAATCTAATCTGCAGCAGGAGGAGAGCTCATGTCTCACTGACTGGAGATGTAAAGCAACACACAGGAGGCCACATTAAAAATCAGTGAGTCAGGACACCTCCTGTCACAGCACACCTTCTCAGGCTGCACAAGGTCTTGATGCTCCTACTGTTGAAAGTCAGGCCAGCACTGATGCAGCACTGTGCATCCTGGCACCTCTGTGTAGGACAGGCTGTTTTACACCTCTGCCTGCACTGGGTTTTGCTCAGCACACCAACAAATGCCCCTGTGCAGACATAGAATCATAGAATAATCAGAATCATCATAGAATCACAGAATGGTTTGGGTTGTAAGGCACCTTAAAGATCATCTAGTTCCAACCCCCTGCCATGGGAAGAGACGCCTTCTTCTAGACCAGGTTGCTCAAAGCCCCATCCAACCTGGTCCTGAACACTTCAGGGAGGGGGCATCTGCAACCTCTCTGGACAACCTGTTCCAGTGTCTATCCAGAGGCAAGACTGGGATGAAGAGCATCTTCACCTTTTCCTCTGTGAGAAGTTCCCCTGTTGTATTCGTTTCTGCATGCCAAGGAGGACCTACAACATTGTGTGATTGTATTGATATAATTACAGGCTTTAGCTTCTACTGAAAAAGTATTCCCCCATAATAAGGCCTGGAAAGCCCAGTAGTAGTAACATGATAAGTAAAGGTGTCCGTGCTTTGCAGTACATGGAAAGCAACAGCTCTAGAAAATCCAACAGCTCACACTTCACAGCTCAATAGATAACAATATCAATCATTTTCTTTTCTTTTTCCTTTTGTTCCAGCCATAGCTCTTCAATTTCAAAACAGAAATTGTCTTTTCCCACACGGGAAAGAAGTCGGGGATAGCTCCCAGAGAACACTTTCTTCAGAAAATTTATACATTCCCTCCAATTTGATTGCTTTTACAAGCTCTATGGCATCCAACCCTTATGTCCAGCATGTCTGACTGTTGCCCTTTGCCAGTTGTTGCCCCAGTGCGTGGATTAGCCACAGACACATTACAGGCTGGCACGCTGGCTCTGACCCTCATCCAGGCGACATTTTTCACTCATTCAAGGCTCTCAAGTTTACATTTTTGAATTTGCATTTTTTTTAATCCACCCACACACTTCCATCCTCAAAATTTCGAATTGTAAGACAAGCACATCCTCAAAAAGGCAACCCTGAAGACAAAGAGAGGAATGTCAGTGTTGTCTACAATTTGTAACAATATGAAACAGTCTCTTTTACAGGTGTTTTATCATGGTTTGTATTGAGCTACTGCTTCAAGACAAAAACTGGAGCTCTCAGAACTTTGTCACCAGCCACCAGCTTCCTGGGTCAGGTGTCAAATAAGCAACAGACCATGTCACTTCTGGTCCAGCTTCCCTCAAACCTGCCACACCAAAATGGCCTGTAAGCCTCAGAGCTTCATCTGGGCTTCCCTCCAAGCCATGTATGCGCTCCAAGGCACGTCTGCAAGATAGCTGGTCTTGCACCCCTAGATGCACTTCATGGTCCAAATTCCACTTCTGCTGTGTAATAACATTATCAAGGAGAAATTAGCAGTAATAAATTCTTTCGGATCCAAAGTCAACCAGGCAACATGGTTACTCAGCAACCCAGAGCTTTAAATACCACCTGTGTGTGTCATCTCAAACAATACTATAGGCTCAGAGGCTGCAGATTTATTGTTCCAAGAGTAAAAATGGCACAGATACAGTGGTTTTCACCTTTTGGTTCAGAGCTTGGTTCTATCTAATGCGGGGCAAACAGAGGCAGTTGGCTTTTCCACCACTATAGACTCAGAAGCAAAATCTTGCCTCCAAGGATGTTGCCTTGGAGGTGAGGTTTCTCAGTTTAGAGTCCCCAGATGGACAACCTGACCACTGAACCATGGTCTTGACCGTGTCACTTGACAGACAGTTGCTAAGACCGTGGAAGGAGCTGCAGAAAGAGGTATGTTCCCAGGCTGGCTTTATATGCAAGGTCTTTTCCCCACCAGATGTGGTGCAAGCAGGATAAGCATTTCCCATCTTTGACTTGGGTGTTTGCAGTATAATTTAAAACTGTTTCTGCGAGAGGCTCGGGCAGTCCAGGCACAAGCACAAATGCTGCAGTTGTGCCTCTTCCCTCAAGAAGAGTCCCCTGTATCTCAAAGCACGGTACCCTGAACCCTGCACAAGGTTCTCCCACCACGGCCAGCAGGCAGAAATGCAAGAGAAATGCCCCAGCATCTACATCCACAGCGGGAATCTTCATGGTTAAGAATACTGAAGATGCATTAATGGAGAACCCATCTCGGGGCACTGTGGCTGCAGACACTCGGCTCGGTTTTCACGCTGCGCTGGCAGGCACACAGCACCTCAGACACTTGAGCCCCTCAGGGAAGCAGGTTAAGTCGGTGCCACAAGAAAACGGAGTTACCAGTGAGGTCTCACAAACAGGACCAGTCTAGTAAGCAGTTTAGTATGAATAATGCATTAAAAATATTTTTTTAAAATATATAAATATATAAATAAATAAATAAGAGAGAGAGAGCGAGAAAGATGGGAATAGCTTGTAAACAAGAAAGGAGGTGGAGAGCCATTAGCTAAGTGATCTTACATTCCTCGATTTGCTTTATCAATCTCAGTATTCAGGAAAAAAAAGCCTAAGAGCAGTCCAGGCTCTCCACTGAGTCAACAAAACCACACAAAGGACTGTACCACTTCTGGCAGCCTGCAGGCTGTGCATTAGCTTTTTAGCAAAGGTATCTACCACATGAATAATGCAGCACGTCTTCCAGAGCATCTGTACTCCGATCAATCCACAGCAGCAAAAACCCTTTCAGCACGCTTTTCTATCAAACGGCAGGACCTTTTTACAGCTGCTCAGAGGCATATCCTTGGAAAAACAACCCTATCTGCTACCAGAGCTGGAAGCCTTTTAAATCGGCCAGCTGGGAACCAGCCTTTTAAAATGAGCCATCCTGCCATGGGCCTTGATTTTATCAGTTGCCTTTGTCCTTTGTTCTGAAAGGATTCACACCCACCATTACTGTGCTCAGATTAAGGGTGCTTGGACTGAAGTTTCAATCTGCTTTGGGAAGATGACACGTGCCACCCCTCAAAAGTGCCAGGCCCCAGCCTGCAGCCTGCCCAACCACCCTCTCCTTCCAGAGGGGACAGGGTAGCCCCACCAGCCACACAGCACACATGCCACATCCCTCTCCTGCGCTTTAAAGAAGACTCATAATCAAAATACCCTTCCGCAATGGGGAGGTACAGGCAAAGAGCCTTCACAAAACCAAGTTTAAGTCATATGCTCAGACTTCTGTATTCTCAGAGACAAAGCAGTGATGGAAAGCAGTGCTTTGTCCATGTCCATCACTAGCACCAGTTTGAACATCAGTCCTCTGCAGAAACACGGAGGTCCTTTCTCCTGTGCAGCCCACCAGAAGCTGTGGGAATTGCTTCTGTCTCCTTATTTCAGCAGCACAATCTGCAGGCTATTGGCTACCTGAGTGAGGATGTGATGCTGGTGTAGCTGGATTAGGATATGCAGGGTAGATGGATTAGGAGCTGCAGAGGTGGTGTGGGACAGTGACAACAGTGAGCAAGACCTCAAAGGAGACCATATTCAAGAGGTGTGTTAACTTCCATCAGAAAATCCAGCTCTAAATAACACTTAAAATTATTTGCACTCCTCCAGTGTGTCAAAGATACTTAAATACGGTACTCTGAAAATCTGGTTCTGAAAAAGCACCTCTGCCTGTAGTATAAACATTGCACAAATACAGAGAACATGAAGCAATGGGTGAAAGAGTCACTCAAAGAGTCACTCAAGAAATAGAAATTAGCTGATTTCCTCATCCACAAAATGGCAAGGCCCAAACTTTTCTCCAAGGAGGCACAGCAGTCCCTCTTGCTTCTTCTTTTTGGTGCACACTGCACAGGGCCAGACATGAGCTCTCTCATGTGTCACTGAGAGGGAACAAGTCAGGCTTTCCCCCATGCTAGGAGGAGGTCAAAGCTTATGCAGAGTGTTCCACCTGGACACAGCCCAAAGAGAGACGAGACAGTATCTCCTCCACTGACAGATGCATCCTCTGTTTGGACCACAAGCAGAAGGGGCTTCCAGTACTTTGCCTCCCCTAAATATCCGCTTGGGCAAGGTAAACGTTGTGTAGAACTTGGCCAGTGCTGAACCCCAAGACTCCAGCAGCCCCCTGCAGCCCTGCACCCCACAAACATCGTCACCAGTTGGTACCACATCATCTCAGAGCATCTCTATAATGAGGGACCCCAAAGCAGCCCACTAAGGACCAAGAACATACCAAAGCCCCAAACTTGGCAAAATTGCACACTGTGCAGATTTTGTTAATGTTAGAAGATAGTGTTGTGAACCTCAAAATATTTTTAAGTCTGTATGTCCAGGAGCAGGCTAGGGCTGCCAGGGGTGAAACAAGACCACTTTCTACAAGGCAAAGTTGAAACAGCAAAAATCCAGTGGCCATACTAAAAGAGCTTTCCAACTGTATTTGCATTCAGTCAAATTTGAAACCACAAAGCACTCCCCAGGTCAGGCAACACCCAGCGGGGCCCAGCATAAAAACTCCCTGATGGTGACACCTGCTCATGGTATTGCCACATCCTCACCACCTGGTATTGCTCCACGGCTGTGCACTCCTGTCATGCTGGCACAGTAGGGAGATGGACAAGAGAGCGTATGTCCCTCACAAAAATAGCTCAGCCAGGTTATTTTTAACTGGGTCATCCCAGCACAGCCAGCGGCAATGGCCAGGAACAAGGCAAATAGCAAGAAAAAAAACCTGTCAGAGACCATAACTTCAGGTGGCTCCCAAGAGGTTCAGTCTCTCCTGTTACCTGACCTGACAAGGAGCCCAAGACGGTATTTTGCGTAGTATCCCCTAGAACATTGTAAAGTGAAGCCATGTCATGAAGTACTGACAATCATCACCCATTCTTTATTTGATTGCTGGGTAATTTCCAAGACTGACTCTGAATGTATACTCAAGCCTCCCCTGGGACAAATGGGAGAAGCAAAAAGAAATTACAACAGTAAAGCATACAGAAATGCAGGAAAAAAGTAAGCCACAAGGCAATTCTGGAGGTCCCAAGTCTCCCAAGCCTTATCCCCCAGCAAATCTCACTATAAAGCAGAACACATTGTTCAAACTGTTCAGCTGAATCTGCAAGACCAACAAGGATGGAGATCCCACAGCTTCCTTGGGAAACCTGTCTGCCTTGTGGAGAAGCCCAGGCTGAGGTTGGCCTGCGGGGCTTGCAAAGTTACCCAGATGACTCTGGTCAAACTTGCTGTCCATCAAGATCCTCATGGTTTTCACTGAAGAGATGCTTTCTTGCAAGTCAGACCTAGCCTGCACTACTGCAGGGAGCTGCTGCAAATCAGGTGTAGAAGTTGACATTTATCTTTACTGAAGTTGATAAGAGGCTAGTTTGGGTTTTTTTTTCCCTAGCAAGAGGCATAAAGCAGGCTAGGCGCTTCCAGGTTGCTTAGGAAGACCAGGGGCTGAGAAGGACCCATGGAGGGTCTGTCACCAGGCCTTGGACTTCTCTGCAGTGGCCAGATGAGCATTGCTCTTCCCATGAGCAACTAAAGTGATTCACCCTGGAGCAAGGAAGCCTGAGGCACCTGTGGCACCCATATCATAACACTGCTGCCAATGGTGCCTGGAGCTCCACTTACTGAAGGTTCATACCTCTCACTCAGGCACAGGGGGTGAAACAACACCTTGCTGCATGTGAATTTCCACAGGCTGAAGGAGAAGTTGCTTCATAAATACTTTGAAGCCAACAACACTAGAAGTCAAGCTGAAGACCACAGCCCACCTTCCAACGAACATGAGGAAACTTGTGCTTGGTCAGTGCAAAGTCAGTTTGTGACTCCCTCCCCAGGAGGGACAGGGGAATCCTCTAGGGATGATTCCACACTCAGTGACCCATTTTCTGGTAGTTAAACCTCCCCTTCACCATGTCTTATGTCTGCTTCATGTGGTGTCTCTACTCTGCAAGCTCTTAGTGAAAGATGATGCATTGAGGACACAAATGACTTCAGACAACATGGCCTTTAAGAAATATAGTAGTGGGTTGGGGGAGTGCAAAAGACAGGCAAAATCCAAAATCACCTCAAAACTCAACTCAGTTTCATTAGGCTTATCAGAGCTCCCAGGACAGGGAAGAAGGCAGTATGATTGAAGCAGAGGAAGGGGCCACCCCAGCCTCTTTGGAAAGTGAGCCTCTCCTTCCCCTGGTTCACCTCCAGCTTTCCAAGATAGCTTGTGTACTCTGGCAGAAAGATAAAGCTGACTTGCCTGCATTCTCCAGAGACAATACCCTCTTTCACTCTGCCAGTTACCTGGGCAGCAATGAAAATATTATTGCTTATCAACTTCCTTGTGAGTACTAATGTGCTTCTGAATTCAATGAGAGGGCAAATTCCAAGTTACAGAGCTTTCTACCCTGGCAAGATCCTTCTCTGTTACGAAAGAAAAGTAAATACAACAATCCCCATTGAACGAACAATAAAAACTGGAAGCCTCCTCCATGCCCCTCTCCCCTCAAAAACTCATTATAAAAAGGAAGTGGTGAAATGCACAAACTTTAAGAGATGTTGCCACATTTCCCATCAGAAAGGCAGCCTTGAAAAACTCATCATCTAACCCTCTCCAAGCTCAGCAGTTTCTCCTGAAAACAGAATACCGTGCTTTCACTCTCTTGTTTCACAGGAAGAAGCTTCTTGCTGTTCAAGACCAATCTGGCTTCTGAGTTTTAGGAACCAAAGTTCAGCTCCCCATCAGAAAGATGCAGACAGGTATCAGTAGCCTGACAAGTTGTTTGGGAAGTCAGGGACGCTTGATCCCACTTCTCTTTAACATGAGGTCTAAGCATGCTTTGCAGACATCTGGCAGATGGTGTATCTCTGCTAAAGGCTGCTGCACAGAAGACTTGCCTTGCAGCAAAGCTGCACGGGTTTAGAAGATTTGTCTACCTTCAGGAAATCCCAAGACCTTGGTTAGTTGTCCACATGAGTCCAGCTGGGGTCTACTGGGGTAATCAGAATTCTTCTCAAACCTCTCCCACCTAGCTTAGGAGTTATGGCTGCCATCAGGACACAGGTATGTTAGGAAATCTGGAGTGACCAAAAGGATAGTGAGGCAGTGGAAATATACCAAATGCAGATGTTTCTTCCAAGTTCTGTGAAGGTTTGGAGGCTATACGCCTCAGCTGAATGTCTGAAGATACAGCCCTGACATGTAATGTGATCTAATGTACCACATCCCCCCAAGACTAAAGGTTTGTCCACTAACCAGTCCCCTGGCTAGAATGGTTGTAGGATGTGATGACATTCTAGACCATTAAAAAAAAAGCCTGGCCTAAGGACCTCAATTCTGAAGCTAGCTGAGAAAACTGAGTCTGATCCACCAGGTGAAAATGGAAACTGCTAGAGAGCTAGGGTACTAACCAGGCTCTGACCGTCTGGGCAGGAAAGAACAAGCACAGATGCAAGGACACAGTCTAGGGGACCTCACCTCTGGTGATATCCAGTCCAGCCTCACAGTGAATCTGCCTATAGCTCTAAATCAGGGCAGCTGTGCAGCCTTCAAAACCCCCAAGGATGAAGACCTTCACCTGCATGGTCCCAGGGCTGCATCTCCCTCCTGGGGATGCAGCTTTCTCTAACGTCTGACCTACTTCCCTCCAGCTGCAGCTTGTGTCCTTTTCTCCTTGTTACATTATCTGTCACTGCCAAGAAGAGTCTGGCTCTGTCACTGCCTTTCCAGGAGTTGTATCCTGCTGTTAGTACATTGTTTTGGCAACAAAAGACCAGGTATCTACCGCCATGGACTAGAGAACTTACTGTGGGTTTCCCAGCCATGAGCCAGGAGCAAAAGAAAATGGTCCCTGTCATCCTGGGAGCAATGACAGCAGGCCCTTTTTCTTTGAAAGCTGGTGGGCAGCATCAGTGGTCTTCTCTGAAGCCCAAGCTGCAGAGTTCTTCCATCTCCCTTGCAGCATCATTTGCATGCAAAAAACATCTAGGAGCCCATAGAAAAGAGAATTGTGGGGAGCTGTCCTACACCGATTGGTTTATGATTCCAGTTGAGGCTTTTCTATTTGACTGGCTGATTAAATCAGAACTGACAGCTCTCTGTTCTCTGGAAAACTCCTGATACACTTTTGAGCTCTTTAACAGCAGCCCCCATTTACTTTATGCATGACAAGCCAGCAAGAGTGTGGCAAAGGTAGGTGTTACAGACCCAGCAGCCCATGCTTTCTTCTGCCACATCACAAATTTTAAAATCAATTAACCATTTAGAGCAGAGATAGTGGATTCAGTTTTGATCTTTTTCATTCTTAGTCTGGCTTTGATTGATGCTAAGTGGGAGGACTACCTATGTTTTCCCTGTCAGGGAAATGATACTCTGTGCCCATTCATTCATCCACTGGGCTTGGCAAATACACAGTCTCTGGGAAACCAGTGGCATCACTCTGAAGCAAATCATTGGTGCAAGTGCAGAACTAGTGCTTGGTCCAGACTGGAAGTATGCTTTTGAAGTACATCTCCTTATTGCTGCCATTTACTGCACTCCAGTTTGCATTGCAAAGCCATCCCAGAGCATGCAGACAGGATTCCCTCCAGATGAATGTAAAATCATTCCACTGTACTCCATCTGCTAATGGGATCAGCTGGGTCAAATTAAAATGTCCAAAATGCCTGTGGATATGAAGTCCTGGTAGCACCATTTTCACTCCACAGCTCTACTCCTCTTGCACTGTAGATGTGGCTATAGTTAACAGAGAGGTGAGGTCAGTCACTGCACAGACACTTTTCCATAGACATTCCTCTCCGCTTGACCTTCAGCCTTGCCTGTCTTCAGACTATTTTCTTTATCTCCTCTCTTCCAAGTATTGCTCTCTTATACAGATTTGGGGTGTTCCCCCATCTCTGATCATTTTGTTTATCATCACTGCTCTCCTCTGTGACCAGTGCCCCTCTTTGAACCTTCCACCTATGAGCAGTAAAGGTCAGCCTCTCCTCCCACACTGTAGTTTATTTCCTACATGCTTGATTCCTGACAGTCTCTTTTCATATATCCTCCAGTATGAGCTTTGATCATTTTCCATCTCTGTCCCTCTGCAGCACCCCTCTTCTCCAACCTTTCCATCTGGGGAGCATCCCTGGCAGAACCTCCTCATCCCAGCTCATCTCCCAGCTACAGGCTCACTTTCCTTCTACCACTGCTACTTTACGTGCCAGCCTGTTTCTCCAGCAGACCTGATACCACACCAACAAGCTGATCTGTTCTCTGCCTTTGACTCAGTTCTGGGCATCTGTGCCTTAGCAATTTTTGAGCCAAAGGCTTATCTGTCTGTTTAGCCAGCCTTAATGGATTTTCCGCCTGCAGATTCATCTAATGGCTTTTCTTGAACCACATCCCCGAGATCCTGTGTCAATGAGTTCCACTGTTTATCTGTATCCTGTGGTTCCTGGGCAGTGATAAACAGAGGAACAATCACTCCCTATCTGAATTCTCCATACCATCATCCTACCATATGTCAAAGGCCCATATGTCATATCCTTTTTCAGACATATCTTTTCCAAGCAAAATAGTTGTCCCTCTCTGTCTTCTCTTCTGCACCTGCAGGTCCTCAATGAGGTGCAGAAAGCTAGGATTGCATGAGGCATTCAAGGCACAGCTGTGATGTAGATGTATCCAGACGCTATTTGAACTTTTCAAAATGCCAGTGTTATTAAAAAAAAAAAAAAAAAGAAAAGGTAGCACAGCCCTTGCAGCCTGTCTGTGAATTAAAGCAGCATTTGTACTCCTGACATAATGCAGGCCAGGCAACTTGGGACAAGATTTCCATGCCTGAGGCTGCAAAAAATGAAGACTGTCTGTGTGAAGAAGAGTGAGAAGAAAAACACTGGGTAGGACACACTGGGCCACAATGCACCTGACTGAATATGCAGTTTTCTCTGGATATCTTACATGTGTTCATGAAATTACATCTGTATCTTTTCACTGGCGGAGAAAGTCTTCCGGCTCCAGGAAACTTCTCAGAACCAAAGGAGAGTCAGCACCATGCTTCCAGATCTTGCTGAGCCAGAGATGACAGCAGGTGGGACAGCCTTACAGAGGGATCCCCAAGCAGGCTTGAGGGCTACAGGTAAGTACTACTGCTGCCCCATGTGACACCCTGGGCACCCCACAATGCCAGGGAGCTAGAGGCAAAGGAAAGACAGCAGACAATGACACAGGCAGATAGGAAAATGGAAAGGTGTTTAGAAAGAGCTCAAAATAAAGTCATTAATTTCCTGGGGAAATCCTCTTTCTCTGCATACTTTTATATGTGAGACACAAGCTCTCATGAAGCCACAGAAAAGTTCATGTTACAAGTCCTGCTGTCAGAGAAGGAAGAACAGGTAAGGCACCAAAAAACTCTTCAGAAATACAGAGAATCACACACAAGACAATGACCAGTTTCACTGGTTTCTCAAAACTGGAAGAAAGAGAAGGTAGAGAAATAAGTCACTTAAGTTCCCTCTTTACACATCAAACAGATCTGCTCTCAATTAAGCTTAAGAAGTCTTGTTTCAGTAAGAGCCCAGAGAGGGCTGGGCACAAAACCAAGCTCTCAACAGGAAGAGATTCCCCAAGTTAACAGCAAGACGAGCTTCACTGAAATGTTTTTTGAAACCTCAAGATTTATCATAATATACTCAAGGACGTCCTTTGATATTTTGCCCCCATCCAGTGAACAGACCCATAAAGCAGGTATGTGTGCTGCAGCAGAAAGTTAGGAATTCTCACAACTCATCCAAGTTCAACACTCACCATGAGCACTGGGAAAGAAGCATGGGTGATAGGGACCAAGGTAGACTTTCCAGGTGGACTTCGGACTTCCAGGAGCTTTAGTTCCTAATATCATTACCAGGTTTTCACTTCTACTATTATCACAAAATCACAGGCAAATTTAGGCTGGAAGGGGCCTGTGAGGATCTGTAGCCCAAATTCCTGGCCAAAGCAGGGTCAGCCTCTAAGTCAAGACAGGTTTCTCAGGGCCTTGTCCATGTGAATTCTGCAAATCTCCAAAGGTGGAGGTACTACAGGCAAGCAAACCATTCTGCTAAGCCCTTGTCTGGCTAATAACTGTGACCTCAGTCTGTCAATACACACTAGCTACTGGGCCAGGTACTGGTCCTACACAGTGCTCTGCCTCCAAGAGGATGAATTGCCTACCCCTGACTCCACATCTCCATCCAACACAATCAGTGAAGTCTATCTCCTCTTACAGTCAATGTCCATAGTGTCTCAGAGGACTCCTGCCTTCAAACTGTCATCCCTCCAGTGACCATAAAGCAGAATCGGGAAAGAAAGATAGATACGGTGTTGCAGAACAAGAATACCACCTCAGGGCCCTAAAGGCAAGCCCCACAGAACATGCTGAGGAGCTTGGAGAGAGAAGTGTGTGCTTCACAACATGGTGAGACAGGATGCTTTGGGGGGTGATAAGCCAGGGAAAGAACTCTGTGCCAGATGCCAGGTAGCCGCTGTTCAGCCAATGGCAGACTGAGAGTTGTCAACTACTTGCAGAGAACACTCCTGTCTGCACTGAGTGACATTATTTTAGATCATCCTATTCAAGTTTCTAGCAATGGATCATCCCGGGAAGCTCTTCCCACGATTCCTCCTCTTTGCTGATAAAAACATAACGATGTTATTATTTTGACAAATAATAACTCTGCTTCCAGCTACTGTCTCTTATTATGGTTTGTGAGCCAGATTGAAGGATCCATTATCCATAAAGATACAAGAGGCTTCTGATCTTTTCAACTCCACAGGAACCTAGAGTTCAACAAAACACAACCTGGATGCCAAGAAAATGTCAACTTTCCCCTTGAGATATTACTTATAAATTCTTAGTGAGGGGTTGCATTTTTCTGGTCCAAGACTTGGTTTTGATGCACTCTGGCAGGGTGCATCACACCCATTACACAGGTCTTAATGTATGGCAGGGGACACAAGCCTCAGACAGATGCAAGGGGCCATAAAGTCAAGCCTTTCAATCCCTATTAAGCCTTTAAGTGAGCACCATGATTTTTAAAATGAGACATTGAAATTCTAACGATTTCTATGGAAGCTGTTGGATGCTAGGCTATCATGAGCAAAATCAATCTTTTCAACTGAGACTTCAGGCATCAGTTACTGACATCAAGACCTTTGCAAATTCAAAGAGAAACATGAGCCACAGCCCTGATCACAAGCAGGAGGGGTCAGAAGAGAAGACTGTTCATCCCTGACTGTAAAGGAAAAGAGCCTCTATATGTAGGAGGAGCTAAACATTATGAGAGCAGGAACTTGATTCAATGCTATTCTGATTTTGTTTTTGTTCCTTTGTGTGTGTATTTTGGTATTCAAATTAAATTACAGAAAATGGCAGAGAAAATTAATGTGAACTAATTACATTTAAGTAGATGTTAGCAAGACATCTCTGACTTCTTCTATTTGTCTACCGCAATTAAAGAGCAGTCTGGGTTCTCTGTGCTTATTACACTGCAATTTTGTTGCCAGCACAGGCTCCTTCAAGGGGCCAGATGGAATGGAAGAAACCAGAGGATGACAAGGAAGATTGGTCCTTTCTGGCACACATTACCAGACAGTGTTCCCAGTAGCATCAATGTGACGTTCTACAGAAAGGAGCACTTCAAATGTGCCAGCAGTTCAGGCAAAATGGTAGCTATCCTTTTACAATGCAGTGTGTTTTATAATTTCCAAGGCTTGTGTATTCTTGCTCAGGGCAAGCACTGTGAAACACTGGTTTAAATGACTGGTTTTAAACAGCCTCACACATAACCATTTGGAGAGTGGCTGAGAGCTGAATGGCACTGGCAGAGATGAGCTTTCCACAGCCTGGAAAACAAAACTCCAAAGACACCCAACAGGAGAAGAGCTACTGTGCTACACAGAGTGGTGAAAAGCCTGTCACTGGATTCAGCGTGAATCACTGGGTGGCATTAAGGGGTCCTGTTGGCTGATAGGCAAATGTGCTACATGCAAATGTACCCTGGCTAAACAGGACCCAGGTGGAGCTGGAGTAGGACAGGCAACCTCAGGAGAGATCTGCTGCTTCCAGCCCCATGCTTGCACGTGCTCCAGTTTGCCTGCTGCCATCAGTCCATACCACAAGATGGGGAGAGGGCAAAGTCTAAGAAAAAGACACTTGTCTAGTGAGAACTACCCAGGCACCCTGGCCTGTGGTTTCCAGAAAACCTGGGATGGGATCCAGAGCTTTCTGACTCTGCCAAGGAGGATTTCAGCCCTCTGCACAGGCACCCTGCAAGGAAAGTTTAAATCATGTGTATGTAGAGCAAGGATTGCTTAACTTCTGTTCTTGGGAGTAGGCCCACTCGCCTTGGCTTCTATCTGCACCTTTTCTCTGACTGTCCCTCCTCTACTCTACGTACAAGCTCACTTTACTAGTGTAACCCTGACCTGGAGAACCTTGTCCAAACACCTTTTCCTGGGAGGAGCTCTCCCCCTGTGTTGCCTCCTCTTCTGTTCAAGCACAGCTGACAGAGCTGCAGGAGGAAGAACAAGATGGAGTTTGGCCTCTCTTGCTTTCCTGGAAGCTATCTAATCAATTTCCATGGACTTTGTCTCAATGTCAATGATAAAAATAACACAAACACTGGGAGTTTCTGCTACTTTGTCTTCCTTATCATTTTCCTCAGCAGCTTTGTCCCACAGAGGGAGAGAGGCAGTGCAGAGTCATCCATGTAGAAGACCTCTCTGCAGGTAGGAATATCAGTGTTTCCAGGCACAGAGATAAAGTTCACAGCAACCCACCAGACTGGAAAGAAACCCTTGCACAAATCAGAGCCCAGAAAGATGCTCAGAAGAGAGGGAGAGAGAGGCCGAACTTTGGGGACAGCTCTGGAAAATATGAAACCATGTGAATAGAGCAAAGAGCAGGTCAGCATGGGAAGAGAACAGAGCTTGGAGCTGCACGCTACAATTGGTCCTACTATGGGCAGCATCACGTCTCCAAGCTTTAGAAAGGGCTTTGCTTGTCTGTGGGTCAGAAACTCCAGTTTGTGAATTTCAAAGTGCTTTGGAAATAGTAAACATTAGCATTATCCTAAAAGAGCCCTGCAGGGTGTGTTTTCAAAATGGAGAATTGCTGGCAAGCCTGTAATACCGCAGAGGGGAAATCCCTGGAAGTACTAGGCCAGTCTGTCTTCTATTTGCAAGCTAGCAACCCTATGAGTGTCAAAACTCTTCAGCCCATACAGCCTCCTGAATGATCATTCCTGTTTCTCCTGCAGAGAGGCAGAAGGCGCGCCAGCATAATTGCTGTGTGCTGCAGCCTGCTTGCCTCGATCGGCTCTTTGCAGCCAGAGCAGCTTAATGTGCACTTAAGGGAAGCCAGGTGATGACTACATGTGAAACACCTCACCCCACTATCACTCCAGTGCCTTCTTGTCATGGCAGCAAGAGACCAGACCGTCTGTGGTCCTGTTGTGCATCAAGAGGCTGCCAGCCCCAGCCATTCCAGAGAACAGCCGCTGTCCAGCCTCACCAGGGATGGGTCCACAGGTTCCCTTCAGTCTGAGCAGGAGGTTTAGCAGCAAGGTTCCTCATCAACTCAGGCATCAGCCCCGTGCACAACTGTAACACTGGCTACCATTTTATTGCCAAAAAACACAGCTGCTGTTCATAACTGGCAGATGGGAATACTCAGATAAGGTGGTGGTGTTCTTTTTTTTCATTGAAGCAAACACTTCAAGCAAATTTCTTGTGAGAAAGAAAATTTCTTGTTTGTTTATGAGAATGGAGAACAGGGTCTGGCCATTAAGGATCAAAACTCTGCAGATGTCCCCTTAGATCAACCAAGAGCAGACAGTGGGGAAATGATCTGTGACAGTGTCCCTCCTTCCTGTTTCTTCAGAGAAGGTCTGTGTCATACCCTATCACAAGCCAACTCTCCAACAGTTCCCCTGTTGAAATCCCTGATGTGGAAATCAGAGCCCACCAAGGTGGGATGAAGAATTCATTCTGTGCAGCCACTGTAGGCCAAGGAACACAATAATATCAGGGACAGTGAGTGAATCACAACATAAAAGGAGCCTGCAAGGTCATGTGCAAAATCTACCTTAGTTTCTTACTCTAAACCATCACCTTCACTTATGGGGATTTGCAAAAGCCTTCAGTTCTCTCCCTAAGTCTCTGTACCACTGAAGAGCCCACGTACCTGGGCACTTGCAGCTACAGCACAGGGACCTGCCCCATACTCAAGCATACAGCCCTAAAACAGGGTCCACACAGCACTCAGGCATCTGTCAGTCCAGACAGCCCACAGGCAATAAGAGAACTGCCCCTGCAGAAGCACCACAAACCAGTTCCAGAGACCAGCAGCCTGTCTAGTGCCAAGCCACCTGGAAAGAGACTCACAGAAACCAGCCACAGAGACAGACAGCCCCAAATCCACTCATTATCCAACTACTAACAAATGTAACAGACACAGAAACATTCAACATGTTATCCATGACATTTTCTGAGCGAGAAATCTGCTCAGAGGGGACAAAGCAACATATTCAACAGACAGATAGAAATTACCTAGTGCAGGAAAAGAGAAAGTGAGAAACCCATGACATCTGGAGATATCCTGACCTGATAACAGGAAACCCACCTGCTGCACAGAGAGCCAGCAACGAGTGTGATCAATGGGATGGAGATGAGCAATGCTGCTGGCCAGGCTGATGCAGCTGGCGCTCAGAGGGCAATGGGCTCCCTCTCCCTCTGGACTGGCAAAACTGGCACTCTTATGCACAGCTACTTTGCCAGTGAGGAAGAGAGGGCAGAAGGATCTTGGGGCAGAGCTGCAGTGCAGCCAACAGAATTGTCTGGCTCTTTGTCAAAACATCTCCAGTGCCTGGGCCTCACATTTCCAAGGTCTACAGCAATTCTACACAGATGACAGGGTTTGCTTTGTTGCTACAGCCTAATGGATTGAATGAATTTGAAATACCTCTCATTGATGGAGCTACAGCTTGTCTGCAATAATGTTAATTCACACAAAAAAAAAACCAAACAATAAAACCAAACATCAGCGCAGATGAAAAAACCTCCTTTTTGCTTTGTCTTTAAGAAGCAACCAGCTCCCCCTTTCCTGCTCCCCCCCCCCACCCCCCCAAGCTTTGCTCTAGAGTTTCCTGAAATGTTCACACCAAAACATGAACTGCCTGCATGTCTCCATCAGTCACGCCCTATCTCTGATCAAACCAGGATTGATCACAGCTCTCCAAAGAGGGCACAGCCAGTGGGAGAACAAAGGGAACAGCAGGACTGCACAGGCAGCTCCTTTGTTAACCCACCGGGAAGCCTGCCTTGGGAAGCTTAAAAAGCAACTAACACCCAGCCTCCCCCTAAGTGTTCTCCAAATCCTCTGCAAAAATCACTTCCCTTGAGCACCCAAGAGGCCAGAAGGGGTTAAGCCTCTCCAGGCAAATTCCCTTTACTGAGACTGCAGCAAACATAGTGCCTTCATAGGAGGCGTAAGTGAACAGGGGATCAGGAACAGCCAGGATGCTGCAGGGCTGTTTTTCCGTACTCCAGAGCAAGACAAGGAGGGCACCACTCCCTGCAGGGTGAACAATGGATGTTCATCCAGACATTGCACATAGCTGGCCTCCACAGGCCACTGGGGACTTGTTAGCAAAGTGCTGTCATCATTATATATCCCTTCACAGCAGCCTGCCTTCACCCCTCGCAGAGCTGCAGCGTCAGAGCCAGACTCACGGGAAGAAGCAGCTCTCCACAGCTGTAATGCCTGCAAGTAAGACCCCTTCAAGACCCCTTGCCCTTCTGGGGGAGCTGGAGACAGAAGACCCCACTGCCAGAGAGGACGGACCAGATGTCATTTATGTGTCTGTCAACATGCTCTGTGCAAGATTCAACCTGCCCTAACATCAAGCACCCAAAATCCCCATGGCTCCAGCACAAAGGACCAAATTCAACCACTCACACACGCACAAAGCCATAGGAAAGGCCATGGAAAGTTACACCCATGCCAGCCCGTCGCACCGGCAGGCAGGGTTGGCAGGAAGGCGCGATGCCGCCTCCCACCTGCCTCATGTCGGCAAGAAGCCCTGTTGCTCCATGCACAAACCGCGGACGGCAGAGCGGAGCCCGGCGCGCTGCGGACCTCCCCGGACCGGCGGTCTCCTGCCGAGGGCCGGCTCTCGGTCTGTCACGCTCCGCACGGAAAACCGCCCCCCTGCAGTTACCCGCAGGAACAGCCCAAGGGCAGGGCGCTGCTGGGGAGCCAGAATCCTGTCCGAGGCGGCGCGACCAGCCCCGGCTGCCCCGGCAGCGGCCAGCGGGCAAGCCCCGCTCCCGCCGCACACGCCGGGGAATGCCCGAGACCCGCGGCGCCGGGCGCCCGCCGCATCTCCCGGCCGCCGGTGCCCCGCGGTTGCGGGGTTGGCTGCGGCGGTGGCGGCTCCGGCTCCGCACAAAGCGGGGTGGGGCCGGCGGCGGCTGCGGCGACACCCCGGGCGTACGGTTCGGGCAGCCCCTGCTCTCTCTCCCCCGACACCGCCGGGCTCCGCAGGCCCCAGGCGATGGCAGGTGCCCCCGGCCGGCACTGTCCATGCGTGTCCCGGCCCCACGACACCCAGCCCCCCCCATACACACACACGCCGTTCCCGGTCTCATACCTTACCGCTGATGGCTGGAGTCCGGCAGCGCGCAGGGCGTGAGCATGGGAGCCGCGCCGTGCCGTGCCGTGCCGTGCCGTGCCGTGCCAGCCCAGCCCGGCCCGGCCCGGCCCGCCCGCGGTCCCCGCCCCGGCCCGCCCCCCACGCCGCGCCCCGCGGCCAGGAGATGCCGGCTGGGCTCGGGGGATGCCCGCCGCCCCCGATGAGCGATCCTGACCCCGCAGAGCTTCGGAACGCCCTCCCGAGGAAGTCCGCTGCGGTCCTGGTCCGGCAGCGCGGCTGTGCCCGACCCCTAGGTGCGACCTGCCGTGGAAAGCGTGGGGTTTGCCCTGCTGCTGTCGCGGGGAGAGAGAGCCCCTCCGTAACCACGGGAAGTGCTCAGGCATCTCTCCTATCCCTGGGCTCGCGGACCTGGCCCACGGTTCCCTGTCACGATCACTGCTGCAGGTAGGTCCCCCAGGTCTGTGCCTGGAGGTACCCTGTGAAGGCGGGGTACCTTTTCCTAGGAAGTCATCCAAACAGCATCAGGGCTTTGACGCTGTCTACTCAGAGGGTACCCACAGGCATTGCCCTAGCTCACAAAGCTGTTGAGGACATGGTGCCATGTTCCCACATCCTCAGTGTGACCATCAGGTACTGGGCATTGTATACCAAACACTGCACACACCCCTGCCACATGTGTTAGCATTGCAGCCTTAGCTGACAGCTTCTGCCTAGCTCAGTGGTCCCTGGCAGATGGAGAGACACTGGCCCATGTGGGCCCAGCACTGCAAAGTCTTCACTGATGGCAAATGGCTCTAGAAAGCCTCTCATGACTGCAGAGCTTACATTTGGGTTTGGCAGTTAGTTGGTACCTTTACCTTAGCAGCACTGCAAGCCCACCTGGTACTCTGGGTGAAGATCTTGGAAAGTCAATAGCAATGCCCAAGATCAAAGGGCAGAGGAGGTTTCATTAGTCAGGTCACCCACTCAGCTAACACGACTCCGTCCCTGTCTGAACAGTCCCACCAAATCCTTCAAGGAAGTTAAGCAGAATTTCAAAAGCAACCAGGAGCCTGCAGGTGTGACCTCCATGCCTTGCTGCCAGGTCCCAGGCTGGGACAAGCCAGAAGTCTGGGGCAGTTGAACAAAGACATGGCTGTTGATGTCCATGGATGGAGCACAGGAAACAAACCAGCTGTGGACACAAATCATGGCTGCTTGTGCAGCAGCTCTCCTGGACCTGCTCTGCCTACAGGAATTGAGATGACTTCTGGAACTCCTTAGGACCCTCACAGCAGACTGTCACACCTTCACCATGGGGAAACACAAACTAGGTCAGGTGCTGATGATGATCTCCAGTGCTTCCTTTCATACATACTGTGCTGTGGCCCTGATCGAGCTGTAGATTACACGAAGGACTGACAGAGAGACGAAGATGTCTTTCGTGTTATTGGTGGAAAACATTTCTACTGCCTGCATCCCTGTCTGCTGTAGACTATACTGGTCATGCACAAGTGCCGTTCTTCAGAGCTGTGAAAAAGTGAGAGGGTTTGACGCCCATTCCCCTCTGCAGTCTAAGACTGGGTGTCTGGGACTGGTGTCTGTACTGTGGTGCCCTTGGTGGTTGGGGTGAACGCTACTCTTGTGTCTTCTTTCCTGGAACTTCTCAACTGATCATCCAACAGCAAGGGCCTGGCTGAGTAACTGCTGCTCACAGCCTGTGTCCATGGAGGTGACGTGGCAAAGAACACCCCACACACAACCAGCAGTTGCCCTGCTGCATAAAGGGCCTTCAGCAGCCTCAAAGAAAACACTGTTGGTTCTTTCTGCGGGGATCCAACAGCAGAAATTGGAGCAATGTGCCCTGTAACCCTCTGCCATCCCACATCTTTCAGAGGCAGATATCAGGCCAGAGGCAGTCTAGTGTCACCTTTAGACATCTCTTCCCAGCCTGTGCAAAGTAATGAAAAGCGGAAAGCTACCACCACAAACAGCAGAGTTTGTTACAGGGGGGAGCCTGACAGAGTGCAGTTGAACACCACCATTGCCCTAGCCAGAAATCACATGCAGCATTGCATCCTGCAGCAAGCCACTGGGATGAGCAGAGCTGGCACCTGTTGTGGCTGCTCTGCATTGCAGGAGCTACATTGGTGTGGCCACATTCATGGTACCGGTGCAGCTATGGATGAAGCACCTCTCACCTAGTTGTCGGCAGCTCCCAAGGAGCAGGATCCCAATTTGCAGGGAGGATGAGATGAGACAGAAAGAAAACAGCTTTCTGCTCGGTAATGTGCCTTGCAAGCCTAGGAAGGGCACGAGCATTTTGCAGACACAATATCCTCAGGTAAGTTGAATTCAAGGCTATGGCTGTAGTGGTGCACAGCCTGGCACAGCTGCACTGAAGAGATGATGCAGCAAGCACTGTATTCTGCTTCATCCCGGTCTGCTGAGGACAAGGGGCCTGATATGTCAATGGTACATTTGGATGGAGGTAGTTGTTAAGTAGTTACACACAATTAGCATCATATTTAGAAAGAACTTCCCTAGTTCACACCTCTCCTACTATAATTATTTCCAGCCCTCTGCCGTTCAGTACCGCTGGCCATGTCACGTGTATGGGTCCAGGTGGCACAGAGGGGTAAGGTGGAAATTGGGCACACCCAACACCCACCAGCTTTGGGGACTGATTTAAAGTCCAACTTTGCAATGGCAGTGTCAAAACTGGAAGTCTTTTCAGAGTCTGTGGCATCAGCATTCCCCTTCAATGTGCAAGAGCTTTTATGACATTGAAAAATGTTAAATTACCGGAAGATGAACCAAAAACTATCAGTTGTTTTTAATTTACTTTTGTAACTTTTCCTCCCTGAAAAATGCTGCCATAAACAACACTTTTGTACCAACAGAATCACTTTATAAAATAATTTAAAAAAAAAGGTATTATCTTCAGCAGGGGACTGCAATGTTGGGCCAAGTACTGTTTTTTCCTAAAAGACCTCGAAAATTAATTCTACTTACCTTGGATGTTGCCTCAAGTCTCAAAGCTTCATAGCAGCTTGACACCAGAACATGCCGAAGAGGTTCTGTTTTAATAAAAATTAAGCTTAAAACCACAGCAGATACTGATACACCAGCTGGAATCTCAAAGCCAGACTTTGCAATTGGTGGGAAGCCATCAGTTAATAACAAGAGGAAATGAGGACTTTGTCTCAGTGTTAGTGGACCATGCACCTAAAGCAAGCATCTGGTAGCAGCAGGATGGTGGACCCTTCACCCCAGAAGTGCTTACCACAGTTAATGATGTCCCCTCTTCCAATGACTAACCTTGGGTGCTGTTCTTCTCTCTGGGGAGCTCCTGAGGCTGAACAGAAAGTGCATAGGGGTATTCCCACAATTAAGCATTTCAGTGCAGCCCACAGCCTCCCACTGAACCCCAAGAAAGGGGTTAAATTACCTCAGAGGGCATTACATTACGTCAGCTCCACCACTATGGCCCTGGTGTGGGAAAATGGTTTGTCTTCTTGCACCTGGCACATCCCTAAGCTAGACAGAGCTAATGTTCTGTAGAGAAGCTCTTAACACTGAGAAACATCTGGAGAAGTCCCAGCTTTGGCTCAGGCCACCCAGGTGAGCTCTTAAATGAGAAGAGAGCCAACCCCAGGTCTTGTGTCTTGTGATGGTGGCAGGAGGTTGCCCAGCCTGTAAGCTGGAGGAGAAACTCATCACTGTGGGATAGCTCCTGCTACAGGGTGTTGCTGCTTCCCTCGCATGGGCAGTGCCTTGTTCCTTAGCCCTCTCTTCACGCTGGATGAGAAGCTTCAGCTTGGGATAAATATTAACCCAACACAGAAACAACCTTCCTGGGAATGCTTCTTTCCGGGACAGCGTGCCAGGACTGGACCAAGTGTCTTTGCTGTGCACTAGAGCTTTTGCATGCAAGGGCTTAGCAGCAGCATTCAGGGGTAATGATGGTTCTGACCGAAGATTCTTCTGACCCAATGCCATCCAGAACCAAAACGGTGTGAAGAAGGAAAACCTTCTGTCCTCTACCTGTTTGCAGGTCAGGGACTTACCAAGCCAGCAGTGGCTTTCTCTGTTTGGCCGCCCTCCATCAACTTGTCCTCTTAAAACCATATAAACTCTTGGTGGCCCCAAAGTCCTCCAACAAGTTAATCTGCAGATTAATTGCACATTCTAGAGGAGGAGAGAAGGGAAATAAATCAAAACCAGGGTTAAAAATCAAAAAACCAAAACCAAATCAAAACCAAAAGGGTTGGAAATGCTATCCCAAGGTTTAGATGGATGCAGAGACAGAGGGCTTAATTTAAAAAGCAGTGTTTCGTTTACAACGTGTCACAGAGACACCTGTTTTAAACACAAGTGCCAGGATAGGCAGAGGGAGCTATTGGGTTGTGAAACCAGGTCAGACTGCTTTCTAACCACAACAGTTGCCTATGGCAGCACAAATTATCCTTCTGCACTTCATACACGGGTAACCTCTGTTCAGAACACCCCCAGCGCTGACTGAGACCCACTGCAGGTCTTGCACTGGCCCAAGGGACTTGTGTAGGGCTGGGCTAACCTCTGGGCACAGCCAGCATCTTGTGACATGAGTTCGGTGCTTTACAGGAGCCCTAAACTGTGTGGAGCAGAAGGGGAGTAGAGCCCCTGTGGACGTGTTAATTTGGCTCCAAACTGTATGTCTGCACTGCCTTCTGGACAGTCACCACAAGTGACTGGTTGGCAGTAGGACCAGAGGAAATGGTCCTCAGCAAATACACATACAGAGTAAAACCAAGAGCTGGTGAAGACGGAAGAGAAGAGAAGAGAAGAGAAATTTCTAACAAACCTGTGATGTCCTTCCCTTCTGATTTCAGTTAAAATTTGTTTTCAGAATTTCCCATTAGGAACAAAAGCTTGGTGCTTGTGGCTCTTTCAGAAAAGTTTAACGTTTAATGGGTCAAAATATACCACATAGACCAATATTTATTTACATACTGTAGGCGTATGTTAGGCTGTAGTTTGTTCTAATAATGCATGTTTCAAATGCCTTTTTTAAAAAAACATAACGGTGGGATGGAAGAAAATATTTTTAAACATTTGCAAAACACTCTAGGAAAAATACAATTGTAAGTATACTTCTAATTTCCATGGTCTTGACTTAAAAGACAATGCCTTTCAAAAGCCCCTAACGGTAGCAAAAATCTGTACTTGTGTGCACCTAGGCATGTAACAGAATGAGTAAATCTGATTAGCCGTATCATCTGCAAAGAAAAGACTTCTGATTTTTGAGCTTCTCTATCTAGGTGGCATCATTTTAAAACCAGTGCAGTTTTTTGAGATCTTGTGGTAAGACTCCAGTAACATATTCTTCTTGTCCCACACTTCAATGTGTGCAGCTCTCAGTGGCATGCAGGAGATCTACCCCACTCTTGCTTATCTATCCACTCTTCCTAAAACCTAATTTCCACTTCGATTCCACTTTCTACACTGTCTTGTTTACCTCCACAGCTCTCTCCCAACTCAGATGTTTATAATTCTTTGAAACTGGCTGATTTGTCTAGTTGTGTCTAAGGTAGAGCTGAGGCAGACCATGTGTTTCAGGTGAAGAGAAGCTGGTGCTGTTTCCACTAGTCTGTGATCTAGGCTATAGCTCACCTGGCTGAGAACAATATAGGCTATGAATAAGTCTTTTAAGTGGTGCCCAGGGATAGGACAAGGAGCAACAATCACAAACTGGAACACAGGAAGTTCCACCTGAACACAAGGAAAACCTTCTTTACTGTGAGGGTGACAGAGCACTGGCACAGGCTGCCCAGAAAGGCTGTGCAGTCTCCTTCTCTAGAGACTTTCAAATCCCAACTGGACACAATCCTCTGCCACCTGCTCTATGTGAACCTGCTTTGTCAGGGGGCTTGGACTAGATGATCCCCAGAGGCCCCTTCCAACCCTGTGGTTCATCCTGTGATTCTTTTCCCTTCCTCTGCAAGCACTGATGACTTTCTACCACAAGACCTTTAAAAGAGGCATCAACCACTGACTAGGCTTAGGTTCAAGGTGAGTAGAACAGAGCTTCTCTTACAGCAGGGTCTGCTGCATGCTGTCAGTTCCAGCACCCCAAGCATACCTGGAATAAAGCACTGGTCAGTAGGAAAGCAGGTCAGCAGGATGTGGCACCATCTTAGGGAAATTATATTTATCTGAAGCACTTGCCTTATTCTGGGTCTGTGAAGGACTGACCAGCACGGGTCCAGCCCAGGGGATGGGTGAGCCTGCAAGGCAGGGGAGGAGGCTATCAGACACCATACCCAGAGCTAGGCTGGACATCTCTATATGCTAGGTCTTTGCAGACTAGCTCCTTGGTTCAGGGAAAATTGGTAATTTTTCTAAAGAATATCAAGCCATCTTTTGTGCCCTAGTCCAAGTGGTTTGCAGGTTCAGCCCCAAAGTGCCATATTCCATCAAACACCTTCAATATTGATTGGAAACTCCTATAGAAAAGACCTCCTCCCTCCCATTATGAATGCCAGTCAGAAACGGGGATAATAACATAGAAACCCTGCATCGGAGGAGCATAACTGTGAGGCAGAGAAATGGCCACACACTCATGCTGGCCAAGGGTGAGGCAATCAGAAGACTCAGGTGTCACCATTAGTTAAAATCTGCATAACATTATGCCCTCCGTGCAACGTGGCTTGTGGTTGGTTCCACACTGAGATGAGAGCTCCTCTATGAAGCAAACACAGCTCTGGAAGGCACAGTGTTTCCAGGGTCAGGCCAACCCATACATGGCTCTGCTCAGGGCTAAACAAAGAGGAGAGGTAGCTCCCAGCATACCCCATCCAGGCAGGGAGTCACACCTTGTGCTCCCATGGATTTCCACAGGAACCAAAATAAACTGGAGAGGTAACTCTGCTCTCCCACAACCTATTTCACTTGTCCCAGAATAGGAAGGTGTTCTCCAGTTCCCAGGACTTCCTCAGGCCCAACAGTCACCTGGAGACAGTGTCATGACTCAGTAACTACAAC
This sequence comes from Todiramphus chloris collaris, assembly GCA_025345505.1. NCBI lineage: Eukaryota > Metazoa > Chordata > Aves > Coraciiformes > Alcedinidae > Todiramphus > Todiramphus chloris. The sequence goes on from JANVCC010010406.1 coordinate 2,659,784, forward strand.
GTTAAACATATTCTCTGCTGACAGGCTAGACACGGAAGGCACCATACCTTCAGAGAGCAGGTTTCCTTCCTGACCAATTCAGAAGTTTTAGGTACCAGTAAGGCAGGGGTCTCGGTTCATTATTACCAGATATTTTACTTGAACCTAAGGATGTCTTTCAAGCCTCCATCTGAAAAGTCAGACAAGCCCTGCCTGGTTAGGTCTTTTGCCCCATAACTTCTGTCACGGTACCAAAACTGGTATTTCCCATGGATCTTCAGCTGCAATCCTGAATTGCACAAGACAGGGGGGGTTGAATGGGGAAACGTACAGAAGAGGATAAAACTCCTTTGACACCTTCCAATCTATTACAAAGTCTGGCTTGGTCCCAAATGGTCCTATACCTACAGTCTTACTTCCTGGGGCAGATGAAGTCTTGCTGTGATGACGTTTCCCCCTCTGCTCCATCTCTTACAGACAGTTGCTACTGAAGACCTTCTGCAAAGCATGAGAGAAGTGATAAGGAACTATGTTTTTGTTAAATCTCTTCTTCTTCTTCACTAACAACCTCCTTCTGGTCCTGAGGTCTCTGCTCTGCTCTCTCTTTTACATAGGCTGCCTTGATTTGTTCCAGCTCACACAGCTCTGCCTCCAGCTCTTCCCTGTGCATTGCCCGCCGGTTCCTCAGCAGTTTCATGGGGAAGGGGTTTAAGTCATTGAAGGCAATGTTCATCAGCTTCCTACAATGGAAAAGACAGGTCTGGTGAATCAATTTACTAACTGGTGGCAGATGGTAACAGATATGCCAAGTGCATCCTGGGGTAGGCAAACAGTAAGGCCTCAGATTTCAGCTGAGCTAAAACATCACCAAGCAGAAGAGTCTTAAAGAAATCACAGGCAATTTCTTCTCACACAAACACCAACCCAAGCAATGCTTTAAACAACCTTACTCCAAACCACCTTTTAAGGCACTGGAGTGTAGCCACCAGTCAGGAGAAGGTGTATCAGATGCCAGTTCTGATGGCTGCTGGGGGAGGTGTATTCCCAATGCTGAGCTCTTCTGATCTCAGAAATCTTCCTCTCAGGCACATGTTGGCATTAAAGTCTGAGTGGTGCCATGTTCCCAAATACCCAAACTACAGCTGAGAGAAACCCAGCAAGTGGCAGCACAAGTTCCAGCTGCTGTGAAAAGGAGGCTGGCCAAGACTTTGTGGCCTTCTCTACTGTAGCATACCTTTGGCCAAGACAAAAATACTGTAAGTAACACCATGAAGGGAAAGTCAAAAAGACAGACGGATGCATGTTCCACAGACATGCCAATGCACATGCATCTCTCTTAACAGACTGGTGACAGTCCTTTTTAGGCTGTCCTAACAGGCAAGCAAGTACAAAACCAGGATGGAAGGGTGCCTACAACCCACAGTCCTACCTGCCATCCATGATCATTCTTGTGAAAAAGCGTAGGTACTGGTAGATCTCCACACTGTCATGAATTCTTAGGATTTCCTCCTCATTGTATTTAAAAATTGCAAGAGCATAGCGGAAAATCACCTGGAGGGTTGAAAGGTATCTGAGATGACAAAGTCTTAGGCATCTGAGGCACCAGGCCCTCCTAGAATAAAACATGGGGTGGCGCACAGAGCATGGCAGTACAGGCTGGACACTGGGCTTCTCCTGCTCTCAGGAGGCTGTGTTAGGGCAGGCCTAAAGAAGCACAGAGCTAATCTCAAGAGATTGACGCTCTGTAAAGATAATTTACAACCCCAGAGTGTATGAGGTCCTCCAAAAGGATCCCACTGGGGCTTCACAAGGGTTCTCCTGTTCTTCCTATGCACAGGGGCAACACAAGACTCATGCTTTCAGATACTCTCTGCTCATCTTCTGCTCCTTCTATGTGTCATACTCTCAGCTGTATCTGGGTTATGGACCATAAAAGACCATGGCCTGTCAGAAAGATGTTTCATATCAGTACAACCTGCTAAAATGTGCCGGGGATACCATGCACAGTGTCAGGGACTAGGTCTGCCTACCGGCAGCAAGGACTCAAGACAACACAGAGACTGGGATGTATCAACGCACCCCACCAAACAGGCAGGATAGGAGAAGAGGCTCAACTCCACATCTCTTTGGCACATGTGTATGTCCATTGCCCTGCCATCATGTTACAGAGGTGTGCAGATGGGAGGAAGGCCTAGGCTGAGAGTTGCACCTTGGTTCCTTCGTACAAGAAGGCATCCCACACTCGCAGGAGGATGTCGCTGACCAGGCTGTCCACAAAGGCCACCAGAAACCAGTTGAAGGTGATGAGTGAGACATCAATCCGATACTGGTCAAAATGAGCCATGAGGCGAGGCAGCTTCTCTGACAAGAAGTCTTTGAAGACTCTCTGATCTACCTAAAGTTGACAAAAAAGAAAAGAGTGAAGTCCTAGCCAAGAGCAGTGCTGGTGTCAGAAGGAAGGAGCAGTGCAATAGGACAGTGGCCCACTCATGCTGCGATAATCACCGGTGCTGCATTCTAGCCTAACCATACTCTAGGAAAAGAAGAGCATCCTTTGTCTTCCAGCCCTTCCAAATTACTGAGTAGTGTACTTGTATGCTGTACCCAGTGCAAGGTGTGGAGCTGAAACAGAGACAAGATACAACCAGAGATACATACATTCTTCTCACTCAGAGTATCATATTCCTTCCTAACCTGAAAGTCAACAGGGAAAACGCTTTCACACCTTCCTGCATCAGTCTTACTGGAATTTACTGTATTATCATGAGCATACAATTGAATGTCAGGGATTAAACCTGCTCGGGTCTGGATGACTGCATGTGGCCCAACAGAATATACACCTAGAATCCCTCTCACTTTGCAAGCACAGCCTGATCTTCTCAGCTTCTCTTAGTGGTCTGAGCACTGTCCGAGTACCTGTTCATTGCTTGAGCCAAGACACAGAAACACAGCTGGTGCGATCTTTGACCCAGGTTTATAAAGGCTTCACCTCAGGGAAGTGGTCATTTCATGAGGGAAGTACTAAGGAGCAGGACCATGGTTAGTTCTCCCTGTATGCTGTATCATACACCAGCTGTGTCAGCCTACTCAGCTATGTCACAGTGGTACAAACGAGATGACGTGGTATGCTTGGTCTTGAAAACCTGCAAGAGCTAAATCTTAAGTTTTCCAGACAGTTCAGAGTTCTCAATCCAAGCCAACCTACAAAGCATCACCCTAGTCTTGGCTAGACATTCTAGACACCAACCACGAGGTAAGGAAGTCTGTCTAAAAAAACACTCCCTCAGCTGACAGTCTCTCCTCACCAAATGTAGGGAAGCCCCTGTGTCTTCATCATGCCATGTTTTCCCTGTCAATCACTCTCTCTCAAGCATTGAGCACTGCCTATTAAATCTCACAGCTAATACTACCGGCTCCAGATAGACATTTTGCTATCTGCACACTGATTTGGCTGCTTCCCCAGTCCATGGGCTGGCCTCTCCAGTCCCACACCACTGTCCCAGTAAACATTAGTCAGCCAATTCAGTGGCACAATCACTTACTCTCAGCTACTGACGCTTGTAGCCTCATCTATTGTGGGTCCAGAAATACAATCCTCTTCTCTGAAAGGACCACACACAATAAAGACACCAAGGTCACAGCCAAACTCACCAGACTCAGCACTGCTGGGTGTGGGTGGTGTGGGCACAGAATTACAATTCCATTGAACCATATGTTATTTATCTCGACTCTCTGTCTGCCTCAGAGGACATACTACATCTGATAGATGACAACACATCTTGAAAACCATTAAATCCAGTGACTTTGAACCAGGAGGGTTAAATTACTCACAGAACAATACCAAATGGTCAGAGGGCTTTCTGATCTGCAGGGAACCCCAAAGATAGAACACTGTATTTGATCATGAATTGAGGCAAGTACAGTGTATACAAAAATCTCAGTATTTTCTTCCATCTGTATGTGTCATTCCAAATATAGGGTGCAGTTTCCAAAGAAACACCTGAAGAGCTGCAGAATGATGCCATCTTCACATTTAGTCCTACACGTCAGAGGTTGCTGGTTCACCTCTACTAGGCCCTCCTTAAAATAAGTAACTGTGCAATTAATGTGGACCTTCCTTCTGATTAACCATACCAAGTGATTACTCAAGAGTGGTGTCAAATTTCCTAGTGATGGGGATCAGTTTTGCAGCTCCTGTGTGTCTAACAGCTTTGTACTCTCAAGTCTACAACATCTCTGCAATGGAAAGGACTTCAAGGTGGTATCACTGTGTGGAATAATGACTGGAGGCGATTTAAAAATTAAAATCACACTAAAGGTGCAGCATTGTTCACACATTAAGGAAAGGTATAACACCGGAGAAACTTTCAGGGTAGAGTGCTGTTGGTATGCCAGGAATCCATTTCACAACAGTTCCCTAAGCAACACTGCCCGCAAGCAGCATGGGGGATGGAGCGGAGTGATTCCACGGCCAGGCCCTGTGAAATCACAGCAGAGATGGGAACTTGATGGTACTACAGGACTGATAAGCTTCCTGCTTCCGACCCTCTGCCAACAGTCTGTCAGATTTTGACAAAGTACCGTCCTTGTGTGAACTTTGCTCATTATAATGTCATGATAATACCCAAACACACCTCCATCCCAAAGGCTACCTGCCTCCGAAATGTGACCACCCCTCACTGAGCTTGTGCTGTGAATTTTCTTCAGCTATATCTTTAAAAGTGAAGCAAGAGAAATTTACACCAATCATAATAAAGGTATTGATGACTAGAGTCACTCAAGCTCCACTCAGAAGGTAAAAATTATTATAGAATGGTTTAAGTAAGGGGGGATGTCAGGGAAGACATCATCATGGACAAGTCAGGGCAAATACTGTCACTGACCATCTCTGACTTCTGGGATCAGTTGGTGGTAGGGACACCTTTGTGTAAGATTCGGACTCTTAACCTTTGAAATCTTCTTGAGCTGCTCTTTGATTTAACACATTTGGTATACCTTTACATATATACTTTGCAGGCAGTGTATTTATCACTGGCAATCTGTAAGAACTTGTATTTCTGTTGCTCTCAATAAACTGCACTTTTCATTCTGCTAGTCATAGAAGTTCTCTCACTGGGCGCTGTCAGCTCCGTACTGGCTGCGTGAGACCGTGGAACGCGACTAGATGGGGAGCGCAGGGTGCTGGTAGTGAATTTGGAGCCGTGAGAGTTCAGACACCAAATGCAACCAGACTCATAGTGCCAACTGGACATCACTCAGAATCTAAACCCAGCCACCCCCAGCCCCTCTGATATCTGAAGACCAGCTGGAATGCAAGGGGGGTTATTTTCTGCCAAATTACTTTACCCTTTCACACTACACACTGTCCTGTAAGAAATCAAACACCCTGCAAGTTGACCACTTGCTGTCATGAGTCCAAGCAGATGTGAGAGTGCCCAGCTCACCTGTGATGTTATCAGTGTGTCACTGTAGTAGTCTGCTGGCATCAGGTTCTCCACAATATGGACTAGGCACCAGAAAGCGCTTTCCTCATCTTCCAGGACCAGGAGGGCAACAGCTGCCAGTCTGTGATGGATGACATGTGGTGAGGCAATGCAACACTGCAGGAGGAGACACAAGCCAGCACAGGAACTGGAGAATACAAGATTCCTCTTGGCATGTCTCTAGCTCCATGAGCATTCAAAAAAGGAAATGTGGCAGAACAGTTGTCAGAGATGCACATGATCTGTTCTGTGTGTTTCTGAAGGAGCCACAGGACTGCAATTTTCTTTCCCACGTGCCCCTGTCAGCAAACAAGCATCAAATACAGAACTGGTGTGACAAAGTCAGACTGGCCAGCTAATGGGATGTTCTGTACACCTGCTGAAGTTATCAGTGTGCCAATTTGAGCTATTTCATAGAATCATAGAATCATTATGGTTGGAAAGGACCTCCAGGGTCATCAAGTCCAACCTTTGTCCTAGCATTTCTCTAACCACTACACCATATCCTCAAGCACCACATCTATTCAGTCTTTAAACACCTCCAGGGATGGTGACTCCACCACCTCCCTGGGCAGCCTGTTCCAGTGCCTAACCACCCTCTCAGTGAAGAATTTCCTCCCAATATCTAATCTAAACCTCCCCTGACGCAACTTGAGTCCATTTCCCCTCGTCCTATCATTACTAATTTGAGAGAAGAGACCAACACCAGCCTTGCTACGATCTCCTTTTAGGTAGTTGTAGAGGGCAATAAGGTCTCCTCTCAGCCTCCTCTTCTCCAGACTAAACAAACCCAGCTCCCTCAGCCGCTCTTCACAGGCCATGCTTTCCAGCCCTTTCACCAGCTTTGTTGCCCTCCTCTGCACTCGCTCCAGCACCTCGATGTCCCTCCTGTGCTGTGGTGACCAAAACTGGACACAGTACTCAAGGTGTGGTCTCACAAGTGCCCAGTATAGGGGTACGATCACCTCCCTACTCCTACTGGTCACACCGTTTCTGATCCAGGCCAGGATGCCATTGGCCTTCTTGGCCACCTGGGCACACTGCTGGCTCATGTTCAGCCGGCTATTGACCAACACCCCCAGGTCCTTTTCCCCAGGCAGCTCTCCAGCCACTCCTCCCCAAGCCTGTAGCATTGCTGGGGGTTCTTGTGACCAAAGTGCATGACCTGGCACTTGGCTTTGTTAAACTCCATGCAATTGAGCTCAGCCCATCTCTCCAGCCTGTCCAGATCCCGCTGCAGAGCCTTCCTACCCTCAAGCAGATCGACATTTGCGCTTAATTTTGTGTTGTCTGCAGATTTACTGAGGGTACATTCGATTCCCTCGTCCAGGTCATTGATGAAAATATTAAACAAGATGGGTCCCAAAACTGAGCCCTGAGGGACACTGCTTGTGACTGGTTGCCAACTGGATTTTACTCCGTTCACCAGCACCCTCTGGGCTCAGCCATCCAGCCAGTTTCTAACCCAGCGAAGAGTCCTCCTGTCTGTGCCATGACCTGCCAGCTTCTCCAGCAGAATGCTGTGGGAAACGGTGTCAATGCCTTCCTGAAGTCCAGGTAGACAACATCCACCGCCTTGCCCTCACCCACTAGGCGGGTCACCTGGTCATAGAAGGGGATCAGGTTGGTTAAACAGGACTTGCCCTTCATGAACCCATGTTGGCTGGGCGTGATCCCCCCATTGTCCTGCACTTGCTGTGTGATCACCCTCAAGATGAACTGTTCCATAATCTTTCCTGGGACTGAGGCCAGGCTGGCAGGCCTGTAGTTCCCTGGATCATCCTTCCTGCCCTTCTTATAGATGGTGTCACATTGGCAAGTCTCCAGTCATCTGGGACCTCCCCAGTTTCTATTACTATAGAAACTATATTTCTATTATAGTTTCTATAACTATTTCAATACAGGAAAGAGCTCACTGGGATATACTCTGTATTATGTGACATGACTCATCCTCCCATACATTCTTCTACAGCACTTACCCACTTCAGCTGTGAATTACCCTCTTTCAGCCAGACTGGAAAAATGGTATCTAAAATAAACATCACTCTAGAGTGGAAAATGTCTTTCTGAAGATCATCCAAAGAACAATAGGAACACTTTACACAGACTTTCCTCATGTGAAAAGGTCAAACCAGAAATTCCCTTATTCCAGCTACTGCCTGGTGACTCTTTTACTTGGTGGCACACTTCTAAGAAGCCTGTTTTTTTCTTCCCTACAGCTTTTAGAATCCCTGAAACTTCTCTTCTAACAACAGAATACTCAAGCTTCCTCAGCCTCTCCTCATGTAATTTGCTGCAGCCCCCTCATCTCTAACACTTGCCAACACTTCTTCCAACTCTTCTCAGCAAAAAGGGGAATCACCAGGGTGTTCTGCTGAGCACTTCAATACATAGAAATTTCACCCCAGCCTCATGCTGTTATTATGGGACTCCCTCACTCTGCCTCCTATAGATGCTCCTTCCTATTGTGTAACTATGGAGATGCCAAACAAGCGCATCCTGCTGCTTCCTTGATCTCAGCAGCAACACTGAGTGGAAAAAGACATGAAATGCAAAATTCTGCAGGAAAATACCCAGAGCCATGTCAGGATTCTAGACAGGCAGGAGCCTGGAGTTGCTAGAATCACAACCTGAAGCATGCATCTGCACCTTCTCAGTGCTATCCCATGAAGAAGTAGCATACCTGGCTCCTTACCTGTTCAGTCCCTGACAGTATCCAATGGCAGGATTGTGCCAAGAGAATGCCAGCAACACCCTCCGGAGCTTGGGGATGAGCTGGGAGGAGGGAGAGGAAAAATGTTTGTTGTTGGTCAATGTGCGGGGCAGGTCGAGCTCAATTTGCCGGCAGGCAGGGTGGTCCGTGCTCTTGCTCTGCCGTAACAGCTGCTGGTAGCGGTCAGGCAGATGGCTGCAGTGCTGGCTGACAATCCACCTCCAGACCCGCTGCCGATGCTCCACGGGAATGCCACTTCGGATCAGGGTCTTCAGCTCTGCAGAGCGGCTCAACTCTCCAACACTGTTCCACCTGTCACGGAGAGGTTTCTCCACTACTTCCTGGCTCCGCAGGTTGTTGGACTTTATCTCCAGGGCCTGGATTTTGGCCAGAAGTTTCCAGTCCTCAAGTTCATAGTCAGGCACAGTCATAAATCCATACTCATCGTATTCACTGGAAGGACACAAGGCAGAGGTTAGTTCAAAAGACAGTGCTGGTACCTGCATCAAGGGAAACTCACTGCTTTGGGCCATGCCTGCTACAGCCTGCTGCCAGGTTCTTGTCACTCATGCTGGAGCACGGGTACTCCACTTCTCTGGAAGCTGCACGTGAGAGCCTGCCATGCCCACTGTCTCAGAGCCTTAAAGACAAATGACCCTGCAGTGATGGCATACGCACACAAACTCAAGTGTAACTCTGCTCTGAGCTACAGCCCATCTCACCAGACCTCTCTCACCTCCCCTGCTTCCCTGCCCCTACAGGAGTATCTAGCTTAACCTGTGTACCCTCTCCATATCAAGTCCTAGTGCAGAGACAGTTCTGTAGGAAGCAACTGCATCAGACCAAAGAACAGAGATCCAGAGTTCCTTCTGATGTCTTCCTGTACTCAATGCAAATCTCCTACTGATCAGAAAACACCAGAACTGCTCTTAGTACAGCTCATTGAGGGTTTGTACATCATCAGTCCACAGCCTGGGATACCCATAAGATATCATTATATGCTTGACAGAGAGATCAAGCCTTGCCTTGGGGAATCTCACCTCCAAAGCTACCTGGATAACCTGCGAGTCTAAACAACCAGATGAAATGGAAACTGCTACAGAACTGGGGCATTAACTGGGCAAGAAAAAATAAACACAGATTTAAGGAGCCCAGCAGCACTGGAGGCAGCCTGTCTCGAGGTCTCCAGCTGAGGCACTCTTCACTGCAGGATTGTCCCCAGCATCAAAACAGGGCAACAGTGGCTTTGTATGGCTGGCACTAGAAAACACCAAAGGATGGTGACCCTCCACCTCCCAGGTGACCTCCTCTCCTACAAAAAGTTTATCCTCACATCCAGTGTTTACTTCCCAGGCACACAATGGCTTGTTGCCACTTGCCATATCACATGGCTTCTGCCACTCCCAAGAGAAGTTTAGCTGTATCATCTTTAACTTCCTGTTTCTATGGTGACACACTGCTATCAGATACTCATGGTCTTCACATGACCAAACTAAACCAGACTCCTCAACCTCTACTGCTAGGTAATGGCTCCAAGGCCGAGCTCTGGAAATGTCCCCAGGTCTTTCTTGCCTGCACATTCCCTGCCACTGATGGACTCCTACAAGGGCATAAGTATCACCATGTTCTTGCTTCTTACCTTACAGGGTTCAGGTTAAAACCTTCTTCTGCTTCTTCCTTCACATCCCACTGAAGTGCTTCCTGGATGAGGTTCCTCACCAGCTCAGCATGGGAGCTGGGCAGGCCAGGCACAGCCTCCTGCAGCTTCCGCAAGACTGTCAGGTATTTGCTCTCCATCTGGCAGTTCCGTGCTTGCAGACAGACACACTAATGGGGAAACAAGAGGGAATGAGCCAACTCATTGATGGTTCTTCCTGCATTGCTGCTGCTCTCTGATGGCCTGGTCTGTATATAAAGTGAAGATTCCCAAAGAGCAAAGACGCAGAAAACACATCTAGCAGTCTTCTATGGTCAGTGGATCTGCAGCCATCAATTGTTCTTTGTGGACCGTGAATAAGCACAAGCTGCAGTAGCTAGCATGCAACAGAAGTTGCTTATTGAGAGGGAGACCTGCTACAGCATCACCTACTTTAGCTACTGCATTGCATCAGTGGATGCCAGCCAGCTCAGCGCAGGACACAACCAAAGAGCCACCACCACAGCAACAGAGTTCTCAGTGATCTGTTTCTCTGCTCCTCAGACAAGTTCTCTACCCCACATGGATCTGTATCCTGACAAAACACATCACTCCTGTGACTGAGCTACGACCACGCCATTTTCAGGATACATGGTAGCATCACAGACAAGGTGACCCCACAGCTCTCAGAAACCCCAGTCCCATGACACTGGTACACAACACTTTTCAAGCACAGAAAGCACAACAGAGTTCAAACAGCAGGACAGTCCCTACCACCACCATATTCCTCAGCACACAAAGAATTAAAAAGGAATGAGGACTGTTGCCCCTGCTTCACAAGTGGGGAACTGAGGGTACATAGGTGACAAGACTCACCCAGTGTCTCACAGGAAGCTCAATGAAGACTCCTGCTCAGTGGAAAGCAGCAGTTGAAAACAAAAACAGAACAGAAACCACAGAGAGAATTAGGCTGCATACAAAGTGGACAGAAAGGAGTGTGTGATACTATACTACTACCACTTTAATCAGCATTTTCCCATACATTGAGCACGTTGGTCCAGTTACTTCCTAAAAAGCAAACAGATGTAAGAATGGCAACAGCACTTCCGAAGCGGCTTTTTGCCCTGTTTTAGAATCCAAGACCGTGAAGGCATAACCTAAAACCCATCAACGTAAAATACAGGGAAAACCCACAGAACAAATGCCAGCACACACCACCAGCCTAGGGAAATGGTTCAGGACCAGAAAGCAGGATTAGAAAAGCCTGAGAATAACCAGGCTATGCACAATTACAAGGCTAGATACAAAAACAAAGTTGAAGAAAACATGCTTAAAAGCACTGATCCAGCTGCAGGACCAGAGAGTGCAGTGCCAAGCCTCATAGAGAAATGAAGACTAGATGGACCCAGGGCTCAGTTAGTCTGCCAGTTCTCAGGACAATTTTCTGATTCCCTACACATAGTGTTGCTTTTTATTTGTATCCAAAAGCATAGCTGAAACCCAGAAATCTGGTCTCAGTTTCAGCACCTTTAAGAAAAGGCTTTGCAGGTATTTTTGAAGAATGAAAATGATCATGTTTAACTTGGGAACAACACAAAGCAAGAAAAAAGGTCACAATAAAAAAAAAAAAAATAAATTGAGAAGAAAACTTATTCCTGATGTGTTTTGGAACAAAATCCTTTCCAGTGCTGACTTTGGAAAGAAATTAGTAACAGCTCTCACCACAGAATCACAGAAACACAGAATGTTAAGGGTTGAAAGTGACCTCAAAATATCATCTAGTCCAAGACCACCTAGAGCAGGTCACACAGGAACATGTCCAGGCAGGTTTTAAATGTCTCCAGAGAAGGAGACTCCACAACCCCTCTGGGCAGCCTCTTCCAGAGCTCCGTCACCCTCACTGTGAAAAAGTTTCTCCTTATGTTTCTGTGGAACCTCTTATGCTCCTGCGTTGCCCCTTGTCCTGTCATTGAACATAACAGAGAAGAGCCTGGCTCCGTCCTCCTGACACTCACCCTTTACACATTTATAAACATTCATGAGGTCACCCATCAGTATCCTCTTCTCTAAGCTAGAGACCCAGCTCCCTCAGAAGGGAGATGCTCCACTCCCTTAATCAGCTCTGTGGCTCTGCGCTGGACTCTCTCAAGCAGTTCCCTGTCCTTCTTGAACTGAGGGGCCCAGAACTGGACACAATATTCCAGATGAGGTCTCACCGGGGCAGAGTAGAGGGGGAGGAGAACCTCTCTCGACCTACTAACCACACACCTTCTACTACACCCCAGGATGCCATTGGCCTTCCTGGCCACAAGGGCATATTGCTGGCTCATGGTCAAGGACCCCCAGGGCTCCTTCCCCTGTGCTACTCTCTAACAAGTCAATACTCAACGTGTACTGTTACACTGGTTGTTCTTTCCCAGATGCAAGACTCTCCACTTGCCCTTGTTGTATTTCATGCGATTTCTCCCTGCCCAACTCTGCAGCCTGTCCAGGTCTCACTGGACAGCAGCACAGCCTGCTGGTGTGTCAGACACTCCTCACAGTTTTGTCTCATCATCAAACTTGCTGACAGTGCACTCTGTTCTCTCATCCAGGTCATTGACGAATATATTGAACAATACTGGTCCCAGTACCCACCTTTGAAGGACTCCACTAGATACAGGCCTCCAACTAGACTCTGTCCCACTGACCACAACTCTCTGACTTCTTTCCTTCAATCAGTTCACAATCCATCTCACTACCTGATCATCCAGACCACACTTTCTCAGTTTAGCTGCAAGGATGCTGTGGGAGACGGTGTCAAATGCTTTACTGGAATCAAGATAGACCACATCCACTGCACTACCATCGTCTATCCACCTAGTTATTTCTTCATAAAAGGCTGTCAGGTTGGTCAAACATGACTTCCCCTTGATAAAACCATGTTGACTGCTCCTGATGATCCCCTTGTCCTTGATATGCCTAGAAACAGTGCCAAGGATAACTTGTTCCATCATCTTTCCAGGGATGGAGGTGAGGCTGACTGGTCTGTAGATACTCAGGTCCTCCTTCTTGCCCTTTTTGAAGACTGCAGTGACATTTGCTTTCTTCCAGTCCTCAGGCACCTCTCCTGTTCTCCATGACTTACTAAAGATGATGGAGAGTAGTCTAGCAATGACTTCTGTCAGCTCCCTCAGCATTCATGGGTGCATCCCAAGGAAAAGAAGTAATTTTGCCTTACCTTCATCAGAAGTGCTTTTTCATTCTCAGCAACTCTTGTCCAGAGTCGAGTAACCTGGTGGATCTCCGAGTTGAGAAACTGGTTCTGGGTCTTGTATGCGTCAATATCATCCTGCCACAAAGGAAAACAGTCACACAAGGCAAGTTTTTGAGGGGCTTCAAATTCCCTCCAAGTTCAGAGACCCCAGATGTGGACTGTGTTAAGGACAAGAGAATATCTCAACTATTTGGGTTCTGGGGAGAAGATGGGACTCCCCAGGACAAATATGGCCTACCATGGAAATCAAGGCACAACATTAAAAAGGAGCATCATGCATAGACAAGACAGCTGAAAATGCTAAGCGTACTACATGTACACGCATAGAAAACACACAGGCATCTGAATGATACAAAGCTAGAGAGGCAACTAAATAAGATGGAGACTACATGTGTTTTGGTCTGTTTGCTCATTTTTTTAAGCTGACACAAATCTCAGTCCCAAGGCTGGCAGCAAAACCAAACACTCTCCCACAATGCACCAAGTGTCCCTTTTGGCAATTCTCCACCCCACACTAACTGGTCATTATAACTGTGCACATAGTGACATACAACAGGCTGCATTTGAAAGAACCAGGATGTACTGGGAAACCGTATGCAAGAGGGAAACACAGAGGAACAAACCTAGTGAAGCCAGCAAGTGAGACTGCAGCTGGGAAACAAAATAAGAGTGAAGAAAGAGGCAGGCACTGAATGGTGACGTGAAGCCAAACAAAACAGACTCTGAGCTGAAGCTGAAACTCACCCACATGCTTTTGAGTGCCCTGTTAGTATCAGGTGAGCCCCTTCCAGCCTGTCTCTGAACACAGAGGGCAACTTGCAGAAGTATATTCTGTGCTTCCCACAAGGAACACGGTCCCACTGAATCAGAGGGGACAGAAATGGGATGCCCTAAATGACATGTGTTGTCTTACACACCTTCAGGTGCTCAATCTCCTCCTGCTGCTTATACAGTGTTTCTGTAGTGATAGTGTTGGCTTCTTGCATGGGGTCAGATAACTCTCGGGCCATCTGCTCTGTCAAGGCCATGATGACTTCCTGTTTGGCATGGTTCTTCTCCATCAGAAGCTGCACATGCTCCTTGAGTTCCTGGATGTGGCTGTCTCTCAGAGTCAGTATCTGCTCCAGCTCCTTCTTTTCTTGTTCAACAGCTTCCAGACGACTTGTGAGATCTGCGATTTGTCTTACTTTGTGGCGCACCAGTTCCAGCCTGTCCTTATCTTCTGTTGCAGAGAGATACATACTAGATACTCGCTTCTCCTGCTGGGCTGCCTCCAGAGCTTTGTGGAGAAGTTTAACAAGCTCCTGGAAAGGGAATGCAAAGCCATCACATCACAGTCTTGCCCAGATCAGCAGCAGTATGGACAGCACAGACACAACCAGTAATCCAGTAATGAGTAAACTGTGTAAGGTCCTCAGGATCTTGAAATTTACTCCTTTCAGAAGCAAAATTGAATGCATCAATCTTAAAATCATGGTGCCTCTCCATCAGAGAAGCTCTGCTCTCAGAGATGGGCCTGAGAGGTCTCTGCAGCAGGCCACAGATGACTTGACTTCAGGTGGACTGCTAACACATAAGCTGCTGCTAACACTGTCTAAATTCTGGCTTTCCTACAGTCATCATTCTTGGGAGGCCCAGGACAGAGCAGAGAAGCTGGAGATCTGGTCAGCAGTATGGTAAAACAGGAGGAAGGGAAACAATCCAGACTATCTGTGCTATCAGAAGTAAACTGCTGTATCCATTTTAACCCTTGTCCTGCAAGAGTTCTCCCTCAGTCCATCTCACATGACAGCACAAAATCTTGCCCCAGCAACATGCTGCTGATTCAGGCTCTGCCATCTCAACCACTTAAGGAAGGAAATGAAGGATGCAACTGATTGCCATCGCCTACCATGGAACCTGGCTCTCCTGCCTTTTCTGATGGAAATGCTACCAGCATCATTAGTGGAGAGACTGGCATTGCTCCACTCTTGTGAACAAGAACATACCATTCAGGAGAAACAGCCCTTACAGTGACGCATGCTCTGAGTTCTACAGTCAAATCACTTATTAGGGGTGGATCGCTGTTCAAAAAGAATGACCTGCTGTTAAGACCATGACTTAACCTGGCAGAACCTGGCTGTGTCACAGTACCTATTCAGGACTGTATTTCATATGTTTACTAAGGCATAGAGATGCATGAACAAGACACCTGCAGAGCACACTTAGATTTGTTTTTCTCCCTTTTCCAGCCCATCTGCTATCTGCACTTCCTAGCAATGGCTGAAGGACAGCCCATTCTCCCTCACACTGGACACAATCAGGCACAAACAAAGCAGTAATGCCAAGAGCATCAACTGGTCCCCAGTGAGTGCCTGCTAAGCACTTCTCAACCTAAAACCAAGATAGAAGGGAGCCCGTGTGACCAGTCTTGGGGCCCTGCCCTTCGAAGCTGAAGACTCTTTGCCACACTTACCTTCTGTGACTTGACTTCCTCTGTCAGTGTCAGGATCTGTTGCTGTAGAACACTCACTTTATCCATTTGGTTCCTCTCCCTGGACAATTCTTCAGGCAAGCCTGGGAAGCCACTGTTTGTCCATCTGGCTTTCCTGATCCAGTTCAGCTTGGACTCCATCCTCCTGTCCTCTGGGGTCCCCTCCTTAACTGAAGGAAATTAGGGTTAATTTACACAGAATTGGGTTGCTACTATGGACTCCTGAGTCTTGCTATGGGGGACTCAAAACAGGTCAGCAGAGAAGACTGACACACAGGACAAGGAAAATTGACATGCTTGGATCAGCAGAGTTGAGGCACAGACAGTAGGGATCAGCCACAGGTACTCCCAGAATAAACAAAGCTGTGATGTTTTATGGTAGCTGTGAACCCACTTTGCACTTCACCCATCTATCCTGCACACAGAAAATGCAAGTTACCATCATGAAAAGATAAATTCTCAAGAGTACATTGAAGCTGCTGAGCTTTGCCTGTGACATGCTGCAATTTAACTTCTACCTCAATGAAACACCAATATGAGCTGGCACCATGGGTGGTATTTTTGTCTCTGCAGAAGTTTCAAGAGGTAGGAGATAGAGAGATGGAGCCTGAATCAGAGCCAAAAGAGTCAGTCATGTGACAACAACACAGGAAAGGATCTGAGACAATATGATAGCGTTTTCATGTCCCATGATTACTTGCCACCCTCTCCATTCTTTTCTGCTAATCATGACTCCTTGCTAGAAGGCATCATACTCTGACCGGCTCACACAGCTCAGAAACAATCACCTGCACACCCTGTCTCCACTTCTGCCTCTTGATCCTCATCCGGGTTCTCAGGATGCTCCTGGAATTCACTGAAGTTAAAGACAGTTGCATTGTTTCCCCAGAGCTGCCTGGAGCCGCAGATATTGTAGACAGTGTTTCTGAAAGAAGAAGAGGTCAAGACAGCCTAGTGAACAGAAGTCACGATCACTGCAGTCAGTGCATATTCAAACTATTCAATGCCCTACCTCTCCTCATAACCCACTCCTCCTCTCAAAACCTGTATCTTTCATGTGCTGAGAAAATTAACTGTTCATGGCACTGGTGGATCTGAAGGAAGCAAGGCTACAACTGGTGTAAACCAGGAAGATGCCACAAAAGCAGTACCAGCACAGTAATGCAAATAAGATGTAAATTCTTCCCCATGTGCTTGAGCCCTGTACATAAATGCATCAGGCTGGACAGAAGGATCAAAAGTAATAGTAGATCAACTACATTCCTCCCTCACTTCCCTCTCTTTTACCCTTCCTCTCCTCCTCCTCTACTCCCTCCCTTTTCTTAGCACACTGCAGACATTACCAGGTGCCAAGAAAAGCTCAGCTGTCTACAGCACAGCCAAAACTGCTACAATGATCACATCTTAAACAGACACAGGTCCTGTGCTCTGAACCACGTGTAATAATAAGCTTGCCACAACAAACTCAGTAGACTTTGATGTACTAAAGAGATTCAGGAACAAAACGACAATTAGACCAAGAACCAGTTTGTTACAGACGCTGTTATCTGATATTGCTAGAAACACTAAGAGGTGACTTCACAGCATCATGCAGAACCACAAATCCACAAGTATATTCTGTAAAACATATACAGAAAGTGAAATAGTTGCCTGTCTCCCTCCATACAGGTCTTCTCCCCTCTCCTCCTGTGTTGTCCATCTGCTGAAACAAAATAAAAACAAAAAAAAAAAAACCTCTTGCTTTGAGATCTACAAACGCTCAGTGTCAGCTGCTTCCTAACTGTAAAAGAAGTTGGCATTTGGATATTGTTCGCTTTTTGCCTTGTTACTGTAAGGCTCCACAGCAGAACGGCAGACAGTTCTGACCTCAGGGAACATACTGGCACAGAAGATCAGCAGTCCTTCATTCCTTACAGTCTGCAGGTGGCGCCCATCCAATGCAACGGCCTAACTCATGCTCACTTGCTTTCCCTCTGACACAGCAGCACCTCAGGGATCTGATGAACTTAGGTGAAATCGGATGCACTACACCCCTGAAGACGCAGCCTGACAGTGACAGAGCCTGAAGAAATGTTCACAGAACTGGGGTACCAATACAATTTGAAGCTGAAAAGAGGCATCTGTTATTCAAGCTATCAAAAGCAAGGCTTTGGAGGGGAGAGGTGGTATGATCATGTTATTTCTAATAAAAGTGAGTAGAGAATGGATAACTGGCAAAATAGTACAGCTGATTCTGATGCCGTTTGGTCCCACGGGAAATCTTTCTTGAGATACTAGCCACAATGATGGTGTTAAAAAACAATAGCAAATCCCTCAACAAAAGCATCTAGCAGGTGTCAGGCTACCTACGCACACCCGTGTCCACTTACACACTTTTTGTTATATGTAAGTAAGTGACTAGGACACAGTTAAGGACATACTGATGGGGGCTATCCTTCTGCAACTGCAACTGTGAGAGGCTTGTAATTTGTAATCCTGATGGAGCTACACATTGCAACTGCAGATAGCAGCATCACTGTGGGCAACGGGAATATTCACGTACTTGAAAGTCAGCAAGCAGTAGCAAAAAGTGCAGTTTTGGGCTGTATTACAGGCTCAAGCACCCTTTGTTGGAATTCCTGCTTTAGAGAGCGCACTACAATCAACGTCCTTTGAAACCACAGGAAAGTGCTAATGGGCTACACTGGCCTACAGAATACAGCTCAACCTTCCCAAGTGCCCTTCCAACATCAATGTGCAGATGCACTGCAGTAGGCAAGCAAACCACCTACACTGAATAAAGCTTAACCAAGCCCTAAGTCCACCACTAGGATCTTTGCTAAGAGAGCTAGACAACACGAAATGCATTGGAACAGGGGGATGGGAAAGACCCTCTGGCAGGAAGTTTACTTTTGCCTGAAATACCCTTCAAGAAGCTGCTTCATGGTTCTTCCACCTACACAAGAGTCCCATTTCACACAATATGTGACAGGCAAGGAAGACACAAAGTGGCAGGCCAGCATGTCAACTGCATGGCTGGTCTCCTCAAGCACTTACTGTATCTCTGTCCAAGGGTGCTTAAGGGAGATGTTCTGCAAAGCAGTAGAAGTTTGGGGTGCAGGCAAAGATGCTGCCTTTAAACCCACTACTTCTGTTGGTGTTTTCACCGGAGGCAGAAAGTCTTCACTGTCAACAGCATCTATGTAAAAACAAACCAGGACACGGAACCAAGTGAGCGTGACAGAATCCCACTGGCCTTTGGCCCTTTCCTGTAACTTGAGAACCACAACATTTCAGTACAGGTACACATTCCATGTTCAACCGGCAGGTGGAATAAGGACAGCAGAGCAGGTTTCCTTAGTTTTAGGTCAAATTACAGAAGGTTCCATGTACAAATAGAGTCATCTATTCAAGGACAATCAAGTGACTTCAACCATTTGTATATGCGAATGACTAACCCTAAACAAACTTTAACTGCCTAACGGAATAAGGAAGGACGCTGTTGCTGGGTTTTCCCCCCATCTCAAACAGTGTTTGATAGCTTTGATGTGCAGATAACACTCAATAAACACCGTCTGTTACCAAATTATTGTCAGAGGTAGCAAAATGACAAGCTATCCAGATCCTTTTGGAGCAGACCAGCATGTACATCCATCCATAACTGAACAGGTAGGCACCCTGTTTGTGCCCTCCCCAGTCCATTGGTTTGTATAATCCCTCTGCTAGGGACGCACATCTTCATCCCACCACTGCTGAGAAAAAAAACCACTTGCTGTTAATTTCATACACCTCACAAGAAGAAGGAAATATACCAAATGTGCACACTCCATGTGCATGAGAAAAATCAAGGGGGAATTCAGGATGATAAAATACAAGCACATCTTCAACCACAGGCTGTGGATTAGGAGACAGCCCATTTGTATTCATACAGACTAAGGTCAGAAGTTTCAAACATGGACCAAACGTTGATAGTTGGCACCTGCATTTAAAATGCTGGCCAAAACTTCTGCCCACTTACTGATGAGGAACACGATTCATCACTGGGGGGCTGAAAGCAGAAGAAAGGTTGACATATTCGACACCTACTTGTTCTGCCAGCCAGAGGTTCATTAACAAGCTGGGAGCTGACCACAGGAAATCTGCTCTGAGTGTTGCAAAATTCCCAACGTCTCATTTGTAGCTGCTGCAGCCAGTACATCATTGCCTGTTTGCTGATTGCCTAATGTAACACAAAAGAGGAACGGGAGGGGAGTAATTCCATCAGCATAAGACACATCCTAAAGGGGAGACCATCACTTCACTGCCCAAGTCAGCAGAAAAAAAGGCCAGCTGTCTCAAGATGTCTCCTACATCCTCTGGTCCTAACACTGATTTAGAAGGACAGAGTAAATCTTCAAATATAGCCTCAGGAACAGAACCTCAGTGGATTGCTGACCTAATTTTAAATGGTTTTTGGTTTACTATGCTCCAAGGCTAAGCAGGAATGTCATTATTATTTTAGGCAGGAATCGCTCACATTGCTATTCTTAATAGCAATTTTCACAGAGATAATAACTAGCAAATGTTCCTGCTGCAGCAAACACTTTAGACAGGGGAGCTTGCTTCTGTTCATCATCTTTACATATGAACTGCAGGACTCCTCAGTGATTTTAACCTGGCACCCAATTCAGATTTTACTCCTATGCTGTTAAACATTGGCCATCTCACAGGTAATGGGAGCCCCTTACACAACTAATTTAGGTCCAGATGGTAACAATCCAGGCTGAGAGGACCAAAGTCCTCTTAGCAACTTAAGTTGAGAGCTATCTTAGCAGAGATGTGTCTGTTCTGATTATGAATGTTTCTTAACAGCCTTCACAAGATGCTGCCCCTTACCTTCAAAGTAAAAACTCTGCTTGGTGTTCTGATCTCAAAAACCCCTTCTCCATTTTCCACCTTGCAGTCAAAGCTGGCACTGGAGATATCAACAGACCCCAAAGGGTTGATGTCCTGTGCAGTTCTGTAGTACAGTAAATTACATTTGTTTTCATCATAAAAGAACCAGCGAGATTTCCAGGTCTTGATTGGTCCCTTGATGCCCAGCTTATTTAAATAGCCACAGAGTTTTTTTCTGGATGTTTCTCTGATGGGTTTAGGCTGTACATTTTCCAGTTCTCCAGAAGAGGAAGGCATGCCTTTCTCATCCATTGAGGCTCCATTATTGCTGTTGTCTGGATTTGACTCCACAAAATTGCCTGCAGTGGCGAGGTGACAAGCTCTGCTTTCTGGTCCTTTTTTCATTGCTTTCAGGAAATAGAATCAGATTGAAACAGGAAATTCTTGAGGTAAATGTGTAACAGCAGGTCCTGACTATATCATCATCGTTATAGAACCTGCTTCAAATGAAAGAGGAGGACTAAGCTTAGGTCTAGCAAACAACAAAAACATGCTCTAGCTTTCAAACTGCCCAGACAAGGTCTCCAACTTCTACTTTTGGTTATTGCCCCCTGCCTTCCTCAGCTTAGCTGACCTCTAAATATCTGTTTTCTCCCTTTTCCATTTCTAAATTAGCCTTGTCGAGCAGCCAAGAAGCAGTATCACAGTCTTTTGAGTGAAGAGTAAGTACAGTCTGTGGGCATATCAAATCAACAGTAATAACCAGGGCACGTGAAGCCACAAACAACGTTACATAACAGTTGAAGAAAATATGGCAAGATTACAGGCTCTGGTGGGGTACATACTCAGGGCAAGGGATTTCAAGTAAATGTGCTCCGGTAAATGTATTTCCAACAAATGTTCAGCTATCTTAAACGATGGTGTCTGGAGAAATACAGCCCTATGTAGCATCCTTATAAATCTCTAGTGCCAGCTGAGGATTGCTGTTAAAAAGTCTGCATGCCATGTGTTAGGTCTCCATCCAGTATGCATCATATGATGGATTATGCACCAGAGGAAGTAGCTCTGTGATCCTTGCAAAAGAGACTTCCTTGCTCGTGGCTAAAGTAACATACTGTGTTCGCACAAGGAACACAATGTGCAAGAGAAAAACAGTACAGTAAGGCTGGAAGGCATCTGTGGAGATCCCTGCTCCAACCTCCCTCTCAGAGGAGGGGCTGACTTCAATGCCCCAGTCAGGTCCACATTCAGATGAATTTTGATCATATGCAAGGATGACAATTCTGTCACATCTCTGGGAACTGTTTCAAGAGCTTAACCATATGACAGCAGGGACTTTTTGCTCAGAGCTGCAGACACCCATGACCCTTGCATAAAGAAAGCTAACAACACCTATAAATACAAACTATAGCTAACAATACCTATAAATAATGTCTTGCATTTTTTAAAGTAAAAACATGGTTTAAAGATCAATAAATGAAAAGACTACCAGAGACTTCAATTCACACACTAACAAACCTGAAGTTCACCCTCTTAGAAGCAACTTATCTTCATGAATGAAAGAAGGCTTACATACTCCAGCGCTGGCTAAGCCCCATCATGTTTATTGCCGCCTCTCCCATTTCCCAAGAGCTTTTTAGACAACTATAAATAATGTTCACTCTTTTTGGAAAGTTACTGAACTTCTTTTTGTTCACTCCCCTGACACCATGGATCCTGCTGCTAAACACATTCACAAGTGCATCCTTCATGAAGGTGCTGCTGCAGCTAAGTTTCTGAAACACCCAAAAGCTTCATCTCCAAACTTATTTTGCTTGGCATAAAGGAACTATCATCAGGAGGAAGAAGCAGTCTCAATTCTCCCTAACAGACCGTGGGGCTTTTATGGCAGTACCACTATAAGTACCTCCTGTACCATTTCCATTTGAAGACTCCATCACACTTCTACCCTTTGCCAGTATGATGGTCCTGTTCACATAGTGAACAACGTAACACACATAGTGAACGGGATCAAGTAAGCATTTTGAGTTCAAGCACCAAGTTATAAGAAGTCACGTCACATCTGCATTCCAAAGCACTCCAGAGAAGATCTCACCTTAAGAGAAGCGAGGAGATGCCCTTGAAGTCACCGTAGCAACAAGTAGAGCTACTGCTTTTGCGGGCGTCACCAAGCAGGCAGATAACCTCAGCCTCCAAAACAAACCCAACAGCAACAGAAGAGCGGCTTCCGCGTCAAGTTTCCTTCCGTCCCGTCGCTGCCGAGGAACTATCTGAAAGAGATACTTAGCTGAAAACTGCTCTGACACCGATCAATGAAAAAAAGATCAGGGTGAACCTTGCACAGACCCTTCTGGAGCTGCTGGCGTGAGCGGCACAAGGCAGTCCCCCCGCCCCTCCCCGAGCGCTGCGGAAGCTCCTCCCAGCCCAGCTGCACCGCGCTCGGGCACAAGCGAAGGCTGCTGGAGCCTGGCACCGGGATGCGCTGCCCGGCGCCGCGGGAACCGGGCCCTGGAACCGCTCGTACCGCCCCGCCCCGCCCGGGGGACCTCAGCGCCGGGCTGAGCGGGGGGGCATGCGGGCCGCTGGCGGCGGGGGGTGGTGCGGGCCCCCGCAGCCCAAGCCAGGGGTACCTGTTCGGCCGGGCGGGCTGCACCGTCCGCCGCCCCGCGCTTCCTGCCGGGCCGGTCTGGCGGCGGGACCCGGCGGGGCGGGGCGCGGCGCGGCGCAGCCCGGGGAGGGCGGCAGGGGACGCGAGCTGGAGGAGCGGCAGCTGAGAGATAGCAGTAAAAATCAGGACATTTCAGCCGGGGGCCTCGAGCGTGTCCAAAGACAGGCCACGAGGCGGGTGAAGGGTCCGGAGCACGAGTGTTACGAGGAGCGTCTGAAGGGACTGGGGTGTAGCCTGGGGAAAAGGAGGCTCAGGGGAGACCCTCTCACTCTCTACAGCTACCTGAAAGGAGGTCGTAGCGAGGTGGGGTTTGGTCTGTTCTCCTCAGTAAAAAGTGATAGGATGACAAAAGGCCTCAAGTTGCACCAGGGGTGGTTTAGATTGGGAAAGTGTATTCACAGAAAGGGTTGTCAAGGATTGGAACAGGCTGCCCCAGGGAAGCGGGGGACTCACCATCCCTGTAGAGGTATTTAATGGATGTGTAGACGTGGTGCTTAGGGACATGGTTTACTGGTGGACTTGTCAGTGTTAGGTTTACGGTTGTACTCGGTGATCCAGCTGTAAAACAAGGTCTTTTCCTAAACAATTCTATGATAAAATAATTCACCAGGGTGATGTGACACATGGAAAGCAAGCCCAGACGGGTACAGTTCATGGGCTGGAGGGGATCAGTAGATCCCATCTTTTAGGAGGGATGTGTCCCAAGCCTGCAAAACCACCAGGGCAGCGCATACAGACCCACTGCTCGCCAGACCTCGCAGTGCGAGGGGCATGACTGCGTAGTCAGCTGGGGCAAATTGGTTAAGGTAAACAAATTTCACACAGTAAAAACAGTGATAGTCGGTGTCACAGGAGACCAGTAAGATCAAGCTGGGCCAAAGGCTCTAGACTGACTCCTGAAAAGCCTCCAAAACACAAACTGCCGGGTACAAGGGTATCAGAGACTGCCCTAACGCAGCAGCACAGGTCCTAGGGGAGTGCAGGGTCATGGGGCACACAGCACAGCCAGGCTCACGCACTCTCTGGCAGCTGCTTCTCCTCCTGACAGCACTTCCAGGCCCTGATGGGCTTGCTAGGTGCTGGGCTGGCCTGGGAAGGAACTTTTTACACCCTGTCCCCAGGACAAGGAATCTCTATGGCTTCAGCTTTCTCTGCATGCAGTGATAGCTGAGCCTTGATGACATGACTCATTTCCGTTGCTCTGAAGAAACGCCCATCTTGACTTTAGCTAACTGTGCTGAGTTTTATCAAGTTTAGACAAGTTAGTAGCTAAACAGCAAGAAGTAAAGCGGTTCACAGGTCTGGTGGCCCATCCTTCCACTGGCCTAAGCTACAAAACTGTAGCGCACATAAAGCTGGTAAGAGCTTGCAGACGGTACATATTTCCGTAGCCAAAACCAAATTGACCCAAATTTGGCTTGCACAGCAGTTGGCCATTGGACTGGATTGGTGCTGATGGAGTCTGGCTCCCCTAGGCAAAAGGGGAAAGTGGTACTTGTGGTTTTATGAAGTCCTTGTTCCCTCTGAAGCCTGAGCTACCTTGTCCTCACTGTCAGCTGCAACTGGAAGGAGGGCAGAGTGTGACAAAAGGGTGTTATCAGGGCAGCACTGGCATGCCTCTGTGTAGGCTGCGCTGGAAGTGCCTTAGAAGTCTCATCTGTAATTCCTCAAATAGTTAGTGGCAGCACAGCTGCACAATAACTATGCTGCTCCCAATACCTTATGCACTGGCATAGGCATATGCCACACAGGGAACTAGGCTACTGAAAAGCCAAAGCACTGGTTTTGTCGTCAAGACCACAACCCCACATGGCTTCCAGCCCCAGCATGCGCTGTATGACTCAGGAAGGGGAAGATGGTTGTAGGACCAGCACCAAAGACAGCACAGGAGGAACGAGGGGGTGTGGGTCATGCTGCTACCACCTGCCTGCTCCACGAGGGTCCCAGTCTGACACGGGTGGGAAGCACCAGCCCTTATACCCGCACGGCCGCCTGTGCTGCAGAACGCCGGGAGAGGCGCCCGGAGAGGGGCTCAGGAGACGCGACCGGAGCAGTGGGTGACAGTCAGCGACCGCCGCACCAACCAGAGGCGGCACTTTTCGATGGCGGCCCCTCCCCCAGACCGCGCCAGAGAGACTCTGATGTCTCCGGAAGCCCTTGGGAAGGGTTTGATACGAGGCCGTGTTGCGCGGCACGGGCCCGGCCGCCATCACCGGCGCCCCTGAGGAGCGGGTTGGCCAGGGCCGCGCCTGCGCCCCACGGGCCGCGCCTGCGCTGTCGCCTCTGCTCGCCCGCCAGCCGCAGGGAAGATGGCGGCGCCGTGAGCCGCGAAGCGCTGCCCGGCGATCTCCCTCCACCATGAGGAACCTGCGGCTGCTGCGGACTGGCGGCCGCCGCTGCGCCGCCGCCGCCGCCACCCTGGGCAAGCCGCAGTGCTTCTGCCTCACCACCGAGCCCGGCACGGTGCTCGTGGGCTCCCAGCGCGGCCTTCTGGAGCTGGACCCCGCCGGGGACTCGGTGAGAGCCGCCGCCGGGCGCAGCGGGAGCCGCGTCCTCTTGTCGCTGCCCCGGGCCGGGGCTGTGGCTTCGGGGGAGGGTGCCGGTGCCTGTCGGCTGCTGAGCGTGTTATGGGCGGGCAAAGCTGGAATGAAGCGTTCGGGCCTCCGTCAGCGGGTGGGCGTCGGTGCCCGCCGGGGGCTGGCCTCGGGGCGGATCGCGGCTGCCCGCTGACACGGCTCGCTCGCTGGAGCGGCGTTTCGGGGTGTCAGAGCCTTCGCCTGCCCCTTGCCCCTTACTGCCGCTGTCTCAGGGTGCCCAGGAAGGTGTCCGTGAGGCTGCATGGTGATCACAATGGTTGGAGTGATTTGCTGTGCTTTTAAAAATCCTAAATCTGCCCCCGAGGGAGTGGTCGCATTTGGCATGGGTCATTCCCGCGGTTCAGTCTTCAGTGGAATCCAGAAACAGTTGTATCACAGAGACAACTCACGGAACAGAAGGAAACCAGCAAAGGGATTGTGAAAAGTACACAGGGAGGCTTTTGAAACCGTGAAAGCCCAAAAACAGTCTACAGAGCCATGAGTTCCTGTAAGAGCTGGCTTGCAGTGTCTTCTCTGGGAACACACTATGCACACCATTCCTTCAGTACGTTCAGTTCTGAAGTATCTGTCAGAATTGCTTTTGGGCTTTACTAGGATTTCATTTTTAAAAGAAGGGTGTTTTCTGAAAGTCTCCATTGTGATCTGTTTGTGAAGGCTATCAACTGAAATATTTTTAGAATTAAAAAACACATATTCTCAAGCTTATCTGAAATTGCTATGTCAGCTAATGTCAGCTGCCGTTTCTGTTTTAGGGTGGTGGTTATTTCAGGTCTTTATTACTGTGGTTTCATCTGATGACTGGATGTGTAAAACATTCATGTAGCTAAGCTACAGAGAGCTATTTTAGCTAAAACTTTTTTTTGTTTTGCTGTACCTGAATGTGCACCCAACTAGTTTGATTTTTTTCTTATTTTATTTTTTTAAAAAATGCTGCATCTGTAAAGACTGAATGACTCTTTAAAGTATTGGGACACTAAGCAGATGCTCATTTGCCTCTTAATGTTGATACTGTGGAGAAATATGAGAATGGGATTGATAGATGATTAGCAGGACACATTAGAAATGGTGGTATTGCCACTTATTATTTGCTTCCTTGTGTGAGTTTTCTTGTTGTCTGTTTAGCACTTTTAACATAAGGGGACCTTCACAGTTCCCTATGGATAAGTGAAGATAAGTACTTGCACACTGGCTCTTTCCTGATGCCACTCACTTTCTCATTTCTGTTGTGCCGTGCTTTGTGTTATTGCAGTAGGATGAAATATACCCATGGATGCTATTTCTGTAAAAATCCCAGTGAGGTGTTGTGTGGTTCATTAAGTCTTTGACCTCTCTACATCAAGGTGACAAGAGAAGTTTCCTTGACTGCGGAGGGTTTCATGCCTGAGGATGGAAGTGGCTGCATCGTGGGTATTGAAGATCTTCCAGAGCAGGAGTGTGTGTGTGTTGCTACAGCAGCTGGAGACATCCTGCTGTGCAGCCTCAGCACGAAGCAGGTAACACGTCACAACAATACCAGTGGATTTCAAATGAAAGCATGACACTGGTTTGATTTCTTCAGGGGGCGGCTGTATGTTTATTACATACTGAGCTGTGGGTAGTCTCCCTTTCCTGGGCAGATGAGCTGTTTTTTCTGGGAGTCTTGAGCAGGATTAAGGACAGAATATGCACTCTGTGAAAGAACCAGAACTGAAATGGTGGCTTGCCTGTGCACAGCCCTAGTCTGTGTGTTTGCTCAGGGGGATGTTGGCACACACACAGCAGTACAGGATCCACTGGACAGTTGTACAGAAATAGGGAGAGACCAGGTACAGAATAAAGTAATCTGTTCATAATTCACAGTGTAGCCACCTTTCGTTATCAGTCCATACAGACAGGACTTCACGGAAGAGAGGAGAAGATGTTGTGTCTTGTGATTTGAAGAACACTTGTAATGAAACAGTCCTAGAAAACACTAAATGGAAACCAAAGTATCTTAGCTGAGTAAATGTGTCAGGGACTGAGATACTTGCTTTCTGTTCCTTCCTCAGTGTCAGATTTGTGCAATCTGCAGCGAGGCACTTAAACACCACCCAGATTTCAGTACCCTCTGAAATCTGTGTCAGCTCCCACAGTATCAGCCCAACAGGGAAAGTGTAGGTAGGCATGAGATGACAATGGGCTGTCTGGGTTAACTGTCAGATTATGGTTACTTGCAGCTCACCTGTTTTAGTTCTTGTTTGGGTTTGTTTTGCAGATACCTCTTAAATATACAATTAGCTGTATCTGAAAATTGTGTCTCTTATTGCAAATTGAGACATGTCATAAGAGAATAGAGATTAACAAAAGATGTGATACGTGAGACTTCTTGTGCACCGATATGTGGGTCAGAGTTGAGGTTTAACTTCAGATAGAGCTGTGTTTGGTGCAGTCTAGGCACCAAGAGAGAAGTCTTGAAGTTTACTTTGCTTTTTCTGAATCCATCTGCACATGGATGATGACTACTCTGCCCACTGGTGCCCAGTCCCACTTGGTTCACCTCAAAAGATTGTGACAGCCAAGCTGAATTCCTTGAGTGGCATCATCTTGCTGGTTATCACAATTGTTCTGTTCCATGCCTTTAACAAACCAGGGTGACAGTGCATGACAGGAGTTCTCTGCCCATGGCTATAGCTTATGTACTCATGATGGCCCAGTGAAACTGGCCCAGTTTTTCATAAACTTTGAAGTCAGTGTGGCTATATACAGTTGTCAAGTTCTGCATGCACAGACTGATCAGATTTCTAATGGATATAGTGTCCCCTTAACTGCATGTTGGAATTCTCTAGGTAAGAACTGTTATTTCTGTGTTTTGTGACCTCAGTATGTTTACCAGTGTAACCACAGACCCTATCAGGCAATATTACCATTAACACTATACATCCTGACATAAGACGGGGAGCTGCAGAATAAAATGTGTATGGTAGAAAATGCCAATCTCTAGATTATTTGGGCTCTCTTCCGTAAACATGCTGGAACTTTAGTTAGAAAGGTTTCTTTTGTTTCATTCAACACAAAGGGTAAAGTAAGACTTGTAACTTTTCTGAGTAGGAGAGGTCTTCCCTCCCTCGGTGACTGGTTGTTCTTTGTGACGGGATGGAACTGTGCTGGTGTTCCTGCATCTCTGTGATCTTATTTTGGTCTTGCAGGTGGAATGTGTTGGAAGTGTGGACAGTGGTCTGAGTACCATGAGCTGGAGTCCTGACCAGGAGCTTGTTTTGCTTGCAACAGGTATCAACAACAGCCTGTAAGATTTCTCCCTTTCAGAGTGAAACTCACAATGGCCAAAATATAAAACACAGTTAAGATAGAAGAAGCAAAATATGAAGTTATGAAACTGGGACTAAGACTTGAAGAAATAAAAAACCAAGCTGATCCTATATATGAGATTCCATTTCATGAGCCATGAGGCACTTTAATGATCCAAGCAGAAGGTGTTCAGGTGCAAAAAGCCAAGTTACATAGAATAGTATTTAGTCTTTCACATCTTCCAAGGAAGTACACTTGATCGTGCCTCTAAAACGTAAAGACTCCTGCGTTGTATCCTTGTTTGATTTCTTAGTAACTAAACCTGCTTCTTGTCCTTTGGTAGGAAATATGTGTGTCATAATCTCAATTTAGCTTCAGGTGTCTCACCTAGAAAGTAAAGTTAACCTTAAGCAAAACAGAATCACAGAAGGCTGAAAGGGACCTCTGGAGATGACCTATTCCAAACCCCTTGCTCAAGGCAGATTAGCTGAAGCAAGTTGCTGGGAACTGTGCGCAGACAGGTTTTGGATGTCTCCAAGGGCATAGATCCCATAACCTCTCAGGCTCACCTGTTCCTGTCTGTAACCACCCTCACAGCAAAAAATTGTGTTCTTATCTTTTAATGAAATTTGCTGTATTTTAGTTTGTGCCCGTTGCCTCTGGTGCTGTCAGTCAGCACTGCTAAAATTCTGGCTCTCTCTTTACTGTTCTCCCACATAAGATATTTACACACAATGACAAGAATCCCCTTGAGCCTTCTCTCCAGAGCTGTCTGACTTCTCTTAGCCTCCCCTCATGTGACAGGTTATCCAAGTCCTTAATATTATCTGTATGATCTTTTGGTGGACTCATTCCAGTATGTCCTTGTCTGTCTTGTACTGAGGGCCCCAGAATTGGAGGCAATATTCCACATGTGTCTCACCAGCACTGAATAGAGGAGAAGGATCCCCTCCCTCAAACTGCAGACAACACTCCTAATGCAGCCCAGGATGCTGTTAGCCACCTATGCAGCAGGGGCTTACTGAAGTTTCATGTCTGACTTGATGTCCCTCAGGAAACACAGGACACTTTTTTGCCAAGCTGCTTTCCTTCTGCTTGTCTCTCAGTGCCCTGGTGCCTGAGATTATTATTTACCAGATGAAGAACACAGCTTTTTGCTTTATTGAGCTTTATTAGGTTCTTGACAGCCCACCTTACCTCACCTCATCTACATGACAAGGTCCCTGTGGATAGCAGCACAAGCTTCTCGTGTTCCTGGTCCTCCTCTCAGTTTTGTGTCGTCTACAAACTTGCTGAGGATCCCATCCTCCAGGTCATTAATGAAGCTGTTTAAATGTTATCCCTAGTGTCCAGGGGCATGCCACCGATGACTGACCTCAAGCTTGACTTTTGCCACTGATAGCAAGCTTTCAAGCTTGGCAGTTCAGCTGTTTTTCAGTCCATTTTACTGTCCTTTTATCTACCCCATCCTTCATGAGTTTGTCTTTGATGATGTTATAGGAGACTGTGTCAAAAGCCTTATTAGAATCAAGATAAATGACAACCACTGGTCTCCCCATGAACACAAGTTAGTAATCTCATTGCAGAAGGCAATCAGGATGGTCAGGCATAATTTCCTCTTCATAAATCTGTGTCAGCTGCTCCCAATCACCTTCTTGTCCTTCATACATGAAGATGAAATGTTTATAAGAGTGCCTGGTACTTATTTGGAAGGTGGAAAGAACTTCTTAAGGTTAGGCCAGGAAGCGTGATTTTGAAGAGAGAGACTTGAATGTGTTCTTCCATTCCAGTTTGAGATTTTCTACGTTGAAGGACTGTGTTCTCTTCAGTATCATACTACCATGAGAAATATTTCTGCGTTCAAGTCCATGACAGAACAATAGGACAACACAGGAGAATACTGAGTTTTTATTTGCTGGAGATACCATTACCAATACTGTATTTAATGTCTACCCCGCAGGTCAACAAACACTCATCATGATGACAAGGGATTTTGAACCAATTACTGAGAAGCAAATCCACCAAGATGAATTTGGGGAAGGTGAGATGTGCACTGCAGTGAAGTTGTTTAAACTGATGTCATTGGTGTATTGTAAATGTGTGGAAAGTAAAGCAGTTAAACGGAGCACTTAATGGGCCCCAGGAGGCATTTTAGACTGTGATGCTGCGGGACAGCTAAAGGGGAACACCAGTGTTTGTCAGCATAAATTCAAGTAAGTTCCCTGAACTATAGGACTTTCTGTGCTATGTAAATTTCCTGACAGGTTTTTAGAATTGAACTTGGATGGAAGGTGTGGGTGGCTTGGAGCTGTAGTTGCATTTACCTCACTGTGCAGAGTAGTGCTGTAAATGTAAATCACTGTAAATGTAAGTAGCTACAATGATTATTTCTTCCTCAGGAAAGTTTGTTGCTCTTGGCTGGGGTAAAAAGGAGACCCAGTTCCATGGATCAGAGGGAAAACAGGCAGCGCATCGCAAACAGACGGTAATACCAGTTCTCTTATGTTAGGCCCATGCTGTCTCTGAGAAAACATCTAGAAAGAGAGTTTCTGTTGTTCCTGCAGTGCTACTTTGCCACTTCCTTTCTCATAGTTGTCTTCATAGGCTTCTTCTGCTTGTTTCTGTTGTTACCTGAAACACAGCAATTTTGTCCTCCTCCTAAGTCAAGACAGCATCTGGTGTTACTTAGGACTATTCGTGCAGATCTCAAAGCACAATTTGCAAGTGCTACTGCTTGCAGAGGTAAAGCCACCCTTAAATCAGCATTACAGGTTTTGCTGAATGTGTGCTATATACTAAAGTGTTCATATGGCTGAGACACATTGGCTTAGAGGAGCAGAAATCACAGTCATATGAGCTCCCCAAAGTCAAGAGTGGAAGGATTTGTGCTACTGAGCATCACCAGTTATGTGAGGCAGCTCCACATGCCTGCACATTTTAGATCTTCATTCCTTTGTTGTGACACTTCCTTGTTTGGGTCTTGTTTCCTCTACTTTTTATTTGTTGAAGACTCAGGTAGCTAAAACCACTCCACTGCTGGGTATTTCTTCTTGTGTGCAAGTTGCAAAATTCAAACTTTCTTGATGAAACCTGGCAGGCTTGAGTGCAGAGACATGAAATGTTGCCTGTTCCAGCTTTACTGTTAGGAGGGACAGGACAAAGCTTGGCTGTGTTTGGAAAATCATGCCTAGTTTGACAAAGCTAAACCTTTGAACAGCTGACTTTTTGTGTATTCTGCTGAGATTTATTTTCTGCAAAGAATGTTTTTGCCTCAAAGAACATTACTTCCCATCCTGGCTGCCACACAGACTGCCAGGACAGCATTTTCTTTCTCGCCTTCCTCCTTCCAAGAGGTTGTGACTTTCTGGCTTCAGTCATGAACAAACCCGCATTCACCCTTGTGTGCAGCTTGTGCACATCTGGTCTACAAGCAGAGACCCTTGTGTGAAGGTGAAGCATACAGTGGGATTGTGTGAATAGACATCAGTCATACGCACTTGCAGGAGCAGCAGGTTGAATTTACAGGGAGGTTTAATTCTAGTATTTCCTAAAATATCATTCTGAGTAATGAATTTTTAACTTTGCACCCTTAAGATTTTTCAGTGAATTGATTTTGTGCCAAGGCTTTTGAAAGAGGTGCCTTAGCAATGCAGTCTGTTTAGACAAAGAACAGCAGTATCCTTCTCAATCTTTGATGCAGCTTTCTCTTGCATGACTTCAGGAAGTGTCCCCTACTTCAGCCTGGGATGATGGCAGGCCTCGGGTGACGTGGAGAGGAGATGGGCAGTTTGTTGCAGTGAGTGCTGTCTGTCCAGAGACAGGTATGGGCCCAGACTTCTTTGAAATGCGAACATGTGTTACAGGCTTCTTAAGCAGAAGCTAGGCAAGGCAAAACCTGGCTGGTGTTTATCTCTTAGCCACTTAATTCAAGAGTGAGTTGAGCTAGTTAATTGCTCTTTTATCTGTTCTAGTGTTCTCAGAGGCATTTTGTAGACATGATCTTTTGAAAATTTTCTTTGCGGTTTGGTTTTCTATCTGATGAGAAGCCAGGAGAGGTTGCTACTGAGTGGTTATTATGTGAACTACTTCTTTCACTAGTATTAAATCACTGCTCAAGCTCTGAGCAATTTCTGGTGGGCTCCCAGTGCCAAATCGACAAATCTATTTGGGTTGCCACACCCACCCACTGTCCCTCATGCTAGCAGTTTAATCTTTCACACTTTTTAAAATACTTTTACCTAGGTTTTTCCCTAAAGTTAAAGAGGTGAGGAGCACATACATTTCTTCTAAGACTGTAATTGATGTCTTCCATGATAAATGTTACTGAGTAGTTTAAATGTACTGATCAGCATATTGAATGCACAAAACTGCACTGCTCTTCCACTAGTTTGAGTTTTTCCTGTCAGTACTTCAGATTAGGGAGGATCTTGCTTTTATAGCAAGATTTTAACATTCCTGTGGTGAAAGCTGGAGAGGAAAGTGTCCAAGTTACATCAGACTGGAATTCCTAATCAGTTTCTTTAGAGTCCCCCAGTTAATATGGGAGATCTGCCTGACACACAATAAATTTTTAGCCCTTTATGTGTGTACAAGACAAATCTCCCTTCTATTCACATTCATCAAAATTTGCTCTCCTACCCTCATAAAATTAGAAAAGTCTCTTGCCAGTGCTTTCTTACACTTTGTTTCATTCCTCTCTCATTCTGTAGGTGCTCGGAAGGTCCGTGTATGGAACAGAGAGCTTGTGCTGCAGTCAACAAGTGAGCCTGTCTCAGGATTGGAACAAGCACTGTCCTGGAAGTGAGAAGCAAAACACCCTGCATGCTGTTAGCAGAGCGTTGCTTTTTATTTCCTGATCACAATCTTTGATCAGCATCAATTTCATTTCTTGTGTGTTTGTTAATTTTACCCAAAAGTCAAAGAAAACTTCATTCTTGCCCAGTGTGAGGAAGAATAGCCCTTTAAACCTTGAACAGCTTAATACTTGCATTACATATGGTAAGGAGGGATAGATTCTCTGCACAGTCTCAAATGTCAGATCGTTTTGGATTCAACTGTATAATTATGAACAATAAGGTCCCTTGTCCAGTCCTCTCATTTACTTGCTTACCTGAGGATGTCATGAGCCCTGGAAGATGTCTGTGCTGGACTTTGTCTGTACAGTCCTGAGGAAAACATGTCCTCTGATGCCCTTTTCTTCAAGTCTCTGGAGAAAATGTGAGATGATCAGTGTTTGAAATGACAGTGCTTATGTGAGCAACCACTTCTCACTTGTCTCTTTTAAGGCCCTCTGGAAACCTGATAGCATCCACACAAGAAAAACCCAACAGACATGATGTGGTTTTCTTGGAGAAGAATGGACTTCTTCATGGGGAGTTCGCCCTCCCATTCCAGAAGGGGCAGGTCAAAGTAAGTGCTGTGTCCTGTCTTCTTTGGTAAGAGTGTAATGGAGAGAAGGACTAGATCTTTTCCAGATTCTGGGAGGAAGTTTTTAACTTAACACTTAGAGATGATTCTTATGGAAAAAGTGACCTGAAAAGAGGGCAATGAAGAAGCCTGTGGAGAAGATGCAACGTCCTCTGCAGGCTTTTAGTACAGAGACAAGTACAAGGGTATTGTAGCCCTGAGGGGCTTCTGGCCAGGCAAAAGCTTCAAAAATGCTGCTCGGGGTGTCAGCTGTTGGAAGAATGAGGTGAAATACATTGTCCCAAATAAGAGAAGTGAGAAACTACTGCTAGGATATTACTTTAATTTCTGACTTTGGATGCTGAGAAGTCTTTTGATAATGCTACCTCAGTGCCACGGAAAGCAAAGAGAAAGCTGCTGTCACCTTGCTGAAAACAAAGACGAACTTAGGGTCTTGCAAACCAATTGAGAGCACATCCACCCTGCACAGAATCAGCAATATCAGTAAGAGCCCTGTTTGTTTTTACAGGTTAATGAACTGCTTTGGAATGCAGATTCTACAATCTTGGCTATATGGCTGGAAGACCTGAAGGTGAAAGACTCCAAGTCAAACAGTTACGGTAAGAGCACTGTGAGGCTCAGGTTCTTGCACTTGCCTGCAAATGTGGTTAGAATTCCTCTGCAACTTAGGAGACCCTCGGGAGGCTTGCCTTCAGCTTTGTGACTGTTGTCTGAGTCAGGAAGAATGGGTAGTTCAGCCTGAGCTCAAACATCTTCTAGATTGCTGTGACTGGAAGTGGAATGCTAAGGTGTGAGCCCTTTGTAAAACATGTGACTTCTCACAAGGGGAGCTCAGAGAATCCTAGGATTGACTCTTTTGCACAAAGTCTGTTTTATTGTGCTGAGTGTTGTATGACACAGCCCATGGGCTGAAGGCTAGAACTATAATTTTTATTGTACCTAACCCACCCCTAGAAGAGCAGTGGTGGTGAGGAGGGTTTGAGATGGGTCTCAATAGTAGTCTGTAATAACTGTTTGTTTTCCTGTAGTTCAGCTGTGGACCACAGGGAACTATCACTGGTACCTGAAACAAAGTCTGCATTTTGGTAGTTTGGAGGAAAACCAGTTGGTGTCGCTACTGTGGGACCAAGAGAACCCATACAGACTGCACATCCTCTGCCAGGGTTGGCAGTACCTCTCCTATGACTGGCATTGGACCACAGACCGTGTGATGGGAGAGAGTAGCCAGCACACGGCAAATGTGGCCGTCGTAGATGGAGGTAAGCAGTTGGACTGCTCTGCAGCTCTAGGGCCAGAAGGATTCAGGCTAGGTGGGATTATAATAGTTCTTTTTGCTGTTTTTACAAAGCTGTTGGTAAGGGGTTCTGTGTAACTGGTGGAAGTTTCCAAGGTGGTTCATTGGAGTTACCTGCTAAGGGCAGCAACTGTATTTTCCTAGAACGTTGTTCCTATGTTCAGTAAAGAGCCTGACAAGAGCCTCACTAACATTTGGACTAGGTTGCAGCTTGTTTTATTTTTTCTCTTTTCTTCCACAGATAAAGTGCTTGTCACAGCATTCCAGCATGCTGTGGTGCCTCCACCCATGTGTACCTATGAGATCCAGCTCCAACAGGCAGTTAATCAGGTTGCTTTTCACACAGATCCCAAACGTAGTGGAGACATGGCTATCCTGGATGCTGATAACAAGATCTCTGTATACAGATATGGTGAGAGTATGTTGCACTGTCTTGTTAAAGGAAACCATCTGTCCATGAGAGCAGTACTCTGGGGGACTGGTAGGGTGATGGTTGCACAAGACTTTGCCAGCCAGAAGTGAGATATATATGGTTCATTTGCTGGTTTAATCTCTGTTCTCTCATGTTGAGTAGTTTGGGTGGCAGAGGAGCGTTTTAGTGGTGCGTTGGCTTGGTGAGAAGGCAGCGTTCAGCACTTGGCTCTGTGCTTATGCTGGTAATATCCCTCTGTCTAACCTGGGCTTGAATAGAGTGCAGCAAGCAGTATCTTGTGTAATCCGTTCTGATGGCATGTTGCTAATAAACACTGTCTGTAAATGTTTGGGAATAGCTACGTAGGGTCTGTCTGAGGCACCCAAAGTAGTCCTATATACATGTAATGTTCGTTGTGCTTTAAAACAAGAGACTGTTGCTGCTGTCTGAATTTTGTATTGTGACATTACAAGGTAACTCTGTTCCTCAGTGTAAAATGAGGCTATACAGATAGGTATGGTATTTTCTGATTTTTAAAATAGTTTCCTGTAGCATCTACTTTTTGATAATAATGAAGACAGAAGAGTTTCTGTTGGCAGTATCCTAAACTCTGCTTTGTTCTGTATTTGCTAGGACAGAGCACAGTGAATGACCCCACTGTCAGGTTTGGAGCTGTGGGTGGAAATGGATTTAAAGCAGCTGTGGAAACACCATACCTTGAGAGAACTTACAGGTAATGTAGAACTAGTACAACTGTAGTGAGGAGAAAAGGGTAGTTCCTGGATGGATGTTTCAGAAGCCAGAGCTCTGACCATTTGTCTCAAGATTTTAAAGGGGTTGTCAGATGAGATGGTTTCATTGTGCTGACACTGTGTCTGCAACTAGTACTAATGATTAGGCAACACAGTGGGCAATTTATCCTCAGCAGTGCCCTTGACTGAGGTCTTGATCTACTGGGAGCAGTGACTGCCAGTGAGAGCCTTTCCTGAGCTTGGTGCTCTTGGCTTTGTGGAGCTGCACTTTGTGCTTCTGCTCCCAGGGCTAAAATAATGGCTGTGCAATGCCCAGGCCCTTGATCATGTCACATTTAACAACAGAGCTGCTTGCATGTCAGGGACAATGACAAGGTGAAAACAAACAAATCTGCTCTACATTTGTTCCTGTACACAGTTGGCAATAGAGCAGTACTGCCTAGATAAAACAAACAGGGCTCCCTGGGTCTCACCCTTCATCTTCAGCCCAGCCTGGGCAGGGTTCATGTTTTGAGTGACTGTGTTTGTGCGCTTCTGGCCATGCTGTGTGTCTGAACAGCCAGGCTGTGCCTGTAGGAAGACCTTCACCTCTCCAGTGATGTGGACTACTGAAATCAGGTTCTATTTGCTTCCTAGTGTCTCTTATTTTCTGACAGAATTGTTGTGGGCAGTGACAACAGTGAAGTGATGAATCCTCTGGGACTCCAATTTCTCACCTGGATGCCAGATGACAGCTTCCTGGTGGTTGGTCAGGGTCAGCATGCTGGTCAGTCTGTCCTTCACCATCTGACTGCAGTGCCTCACATGGCTGGAGCTGAAGAAGAGCACCTGCATTTACGGTACTGGAGATCTGTCAGTTGTGGGTGAAGTCTGAGAGCATCTCTGGGCAGTGACTGGGAGGAATTAAGTCTCTCAATAGACATGTAGCCTGGAGGCTGTGGGTTAGGAAATTCAGATCTCTTCCTGCAGAACCAAACAGTTCATGAAGTTGTGCACTGATCAGATCCTGACAAAGAGGGTCTATGGTAAGATTCCTGTGTCGGTACAGGGTAGCTCTGTTCCTTTGTCTGAATTTCAGGCCCAACCAGGGGGACTGAACTGCTCCATTCTGTTCTTTGCCCATCATTATTAAGGTCCAGAAGGGGACTGGTAGCCCTTGTTACTCCTGCTCTCCTCCTTCTCACCTGCTGGGTTTTGTCGGCTTTGTGGGCTGTGTTGAACTAAAGTGAGATCACAAAAGAAAGCTGCATCAGATACAGAAATCTGCCTAAAGGGATCTTGAGAGTTGCTTTCTGCAGCACTCACACAGCAAAACCAGGCTCATTTGTTTGTGAACTGTAGATTATAACAAAACCTGTGGGCTCTGCAGAGTGCTGTAAGTATGCAGACAGTGACCAGCACAGTTAGGCAAATGCCTGCTGGCTGAAGTTGCTGGTGCTTTGTAGTGCCAGTGTTGGCTGACATAGTTGTGCAAAGGCTGTAGAACATCCATACATGAACAAGGTGTGTGCCCACGCTGAAAATGTGCATCCTTCCATCTAGCCACAAGAAATGCAGGGTATAGGTGTTAAATTTTTCTCCTGTGTCTGATCTTCTGTGTCTTCTGTGTCTTGCTCAAGGTTGACAGTGCCTGTAGATGGAGAAGTGATCGGTCTGTGCTGCAGTCCAGTGACGAAAACTGTAGCTCTGCAGCTGGCTAGTAGACAGATCCTGAAATACCTCTGGGGTAAGATGGGCCCTGTTAAAGTACCTGGTCTGAGGTGTAGCTATTACTGATTTCTGAAAAGGTTTAATGAGGTGATTTGACTTTCAGGGACATGGGTGACTTGCTGGTAGTTGATCCTGCCATGCTCCTTCTGCTGCCAGAAATGGGCCAAAATTAGTGACTTGTGTCAGAAAGCAGTTAATGTTGTTGAGAATGATAGTTCAGACTTTTTAATTGGAAAAGAAGGTCCCTGGTGTAGTGATTTCAGAAGTGCTGATTGACTACCATGTCTTTGGCACTTCTCCCTTGTTCCACAGTGGAATAAAGGTGCTACTTAGACCCTAGAAGTTGCCACCTTCTTTTCTGCTGTGTCCTGAATTTTTGTGTCTGCATTCCTCCTCTCTGTCAGATCATGTAGCTTATTCCCAGCTCTGGTTTTCTTGATACACATGCCATGTGGCTGTAATATCTGAATCTTTGATTGGCTGGAAAACGGTTTGATCTTCTTTGCTCTTTAGAGGCTCCTACTCCAGTCCTTGAGCCCTGGTGGAATAGCAATGGCTCTGCTGTTCAGTTACCTTACCCTTGCGTGCAGACTTCTATCACGAGGATCAGTGGTGAAGTAAGTAAGACTGTGAGCAGATTAAATTCCCTGCTTAATTAATCTCTGTGTCAAACGTGCAGGATTTTTAAGGATCTTCTGTCCAGTGTCCAATGATTACTTCTCTAATAGTGTTCTTCATAAGGCCCTGTGCAGAGCTGAGAGTGTATCCTTGCTTGTACTCTAGAGCATTTCTGATGGCTTGCAGTTAACACTCAATCCCCCCATTCTCTGAGTACAATGAGTAAGTCATTGAAGAGTGAGAAATCGCAGATTTAAAATTTCCAGCAGTCACTGCCCTGCTCTTTTTGAAAACAGCATTTTGCTCTGTTTTGTCTGATCTTATCCCACTAACAAATATGGCTGCATTGAGTTACTGCAGATCTCCCACTTCTGGTGTTTCCTGTCGGTGATGGTTTCATGATAGTTACAACAGCTCAAGGAACAACTAGCTGTTTTGCTGGAAGTTTCAGGGTTTCTTTCCTTCAGTGCACATCTAGGTGAATGCTATATGGAGTTGCTTTGCTCTGCTCTGTACTAGTGCTTTTCCTCTGGTATTTTGGGGCAAACACTGCTGAATAAAAAACCTAAATTCTCTGGCATGGTTTCTGCTTCTAATTTGTCACTATGCAGTTTCTGTTACAGGGTAGACCAAGGTGAGTTTCCAGACAGATGTATTTAAAGACACTTAAGTACGCCCTCCTGTACCTCCTGAAAGAGGCAGCATGACTTTTTCTCCAGCTTCTCTAAGTAATTCACATGAGGTACTCGGTACCTAATTGTAAGATACTTCAATGCAGTGCTAGTCAGCGTTGTGAAACACTGGAGGTTGTGACACTGATAGCTTACACTTGTCATCTTTTCTATTTACAGGAGATGATCTTGGGCCTCACAGATCGATGCCGGTTTTTTGTTAATGATACTGAGGTACCGAAGTTTTTGCCCCTCATTGCATCTCCTTTTCCTCTACCAAAAGTAGCTTTCCTTTTCTGCTCTTTACAGTGATAAACTTCATCATTTTCCTACAGGTCGCTTCCAACATCACGTCATTTGTAACCTATGATGAGTTTTTATTGGTGACAACAAACTCCCACACCTGTCAATGCTTCTGCTTGAAGAACATGTCACTGAAAGGTAAACTCCCACTCTGGCTGCCTGCTGCTGGCAGGTCACGGCCATTGTCTTGGAACTACAGGATGTCCCCATTTTTCACATCCAACACTGCTGTATTTGGGTCACTCAGAGCAACTGCTTAAGGGATGGAGGAAGGGAGCTGCTTTCAAAAACCTATCAGAGAGCAAGGAGAACAGGAAACTGACTTTGTATATCACATCCTCCTCCCAGGGAGCAGGATTTGGCCTCCAGTTGTTGTACCTTCAATGTTTTCAACAGCTTAGCCCTGCATTCTCTCTCTCTCCACTCCACATCCCAAAAAAGAAAGGGCTGTGTGCTATTTGGGGGTGTGTGTTAAGAGTAGGGATCCCAGGAGAAAGAGTTTCTGGTGGCATCTGGCCACGAGAGGTATGAAGACCTTGGCAAAGGCAGAATGACAGCTTATTTGTCCTTTACATCCTTCATTGCTGCTCTCATCTGGTCTCTTGAGCTTTGTGATGCTGTTGTGTAGAGGACATATCTCTACTTTGTGTGCAGCAGTGCTGAGCCCTAAGAGGTCCTTTTCTTATCTGGAGCCATTGAAGATTACTGGTGTTTTGTTGACTCCATCTGGTCCTGTACAGTCTTACAGTGCCACATAGGAAAGCCTGACTGAGGCACTGTGCTGCAGTCCACCACGTGTGCTGATAAATGTTGTCTTCAGCTCTTCAGGCTGCCCTGAGCAGTGCTGCTGCACCCAGCAGTGAGACCGTGCGCAAGGTGGAGCGAGGTTCACGTATCGTCACCGTTGTGCCCCAGGACACAAAGGTTGTGCTGCAGGTCAGTGCTCTGCCCATGTCTGCTGAGGTCTGCTATCAGAGGGTGTAGGGAGTGTGTCTCAGTGGGCAGCTGGACAACCTGCAGATAATGTGCACAGTGCTACAAAGCTGTTGCCCTGTACTGCTGCGCACTGCCTTATAAATGTCCTGCTGCCTGTCTGGATGCAGAGGGGTTTTGAGCATGACTGTGGGTGTTGATTTTGGCGCAGGCAGCTGGGTTCATGCAGAACTGGGAAGGGCTATTCAAATTCCTAACAGCAGCAGTAGCCTAGTGCTACGTATCGTGGCCTATCGTGCTGAATCTCAGACTCACCTTCTAGTACTTGCTGTATTTGCTGGCAGCCTTCCGTTAGCCTTGGCACTAAGTTTATCTGAAGTGCTGAACTTGCTCTTCAGAACCAGCAGAGGTTCGTAGAATGGAAATGAATGTCATTTGAAAGGCACCTCCAGAAGTGTGTAGCCCAACATCCACCTCAGAGCAGGGCTAACCTGAAAGCTTGGTCAGGTTGCTCTAGGTCTTGCTTGGTTGAGTGGAGTCCAGCCTCCTAAGGAAGGAATGTTTCTGAGCTGAGAAAATTTTCAGATATTTTTCCACAGTCATTGAAATTTCATGTCCTTTGAAGTGAACAAAGAGGGCCATGCATCTGCAAGTATCAGACAGGCGTAGAAAACTGGACAGTCCTCTCTTTGCCTTCAATGTAGGCAGGGTAACTACAAGTAAATAATTGTGTGGATTTTGTGTTACAGATGCCAAGAGGAAATCTGGAGACTGTTCATCACCGAGCTCTGGTTCTTGCCCAGATTCAGAAGTGGCTAGACAGGTAAATAGCACTGGTGTGTTCTGTTTTTCCCTCACCCAGTCTGAGCTATTAAGAGGCTAGCCTGTGTTTATTGTGCTGGAGAGAGGAAGGAAGCTGAACTCAAAGGAATTCACTTTGTTAGTGAACTGTTTCTGGGACTTCCAGCAGTCTCAGATGCCTCTCAGTTCATCACTGAAGGGCTTATATGTGTGCTGAGACTCTGTGGGTGGGAGAAACCTTCATGTGCTCCATTCTCCAGACATCTCAATCACTTCATGATGAAGCTTTCTGGTTTTCATTTTTTATTTAATTGATTTACATTCAAGTTTTCTGAAAGAGGAGCTGGTCCATTAGACTGAGATGTATTTTTCTTGTTTTAAGAGAGGGGAAAAAATAATGCAAGGCCTGTATTGCTTCCTCAACCTGTCGTGCTGGTCTGTTCCACTGCAGATACTGACACTGGACAGGACTGACCTCACACGTTCTTTCTGGAAGGCAGAATACGGCTTATTGCCTAGACAGTTCCCTTCCCAGGGGGATCTGTACTTCCCTCTAGTCAGTTGCCTTTATTTGCAGATTTGCATCTATCCACTGGATGAACTATCCCACTTGACTCATTATCCCACTTGACTCCTTCCCTCAGGCTTATGTTCAGGGAAGCATTTCAGTGCATGAGGAAGCTGCGAATCAACCTCAATCTTCTCTATGACCACAATCCCAAGGCAAGTACACCCACTTCTGTTGTGTTCTTTTCCATATCCATCTAGCCTGGAATCCAGTGACATTGAACAGTAGGCTGAGAAGAGTAGATCGTGATGTCTGCTCTGCTTTCAACAGAGGTGGCTGCTCTGTAGTGCTGCCTCCTCATGCAAGCAGATTGGATTTAGCATTTCCTTCATCTTGTACGTTCAGAGAAGGTATTTGAGTTTGGTCTCTTAATGTACTTGTTCAGAATAACAGTAGTGATATTCTTGTTCCTTTCAGGTGTTTCTG
Organism: Todiramphus chloris collaris; assembly: GCA_025345505.1. Classification (NCBI taxonomy): domain Eukaryota; kingdom Metazoa; phylum Chordata; class Aves; order Coraciiformes; family Alcedinidae; genus Todiramphus; species Todiramphus chloris. Next base: position 2,702,622 of record JANVCC010010406.1, read on the forward strand.
GAAAACACAGAAACCTTTATCAGGCAAATAGATTCTGTGAACTATATCAACTTGTTTTTCACAGAACTGAAGTGAGTATAAATCTGCAAATGTCAGCACGCATGTAATCAGTAGTGGTACGTTATTTTGTTGTAATATTTACAGCTCTCCAATGTAGATGCATGGAGTCAGTCAGAAATCTGGCATGTTTGCTCCTAAAGACTTGAGTAAGCTTCAGGGACTGTCAGTGTGCCATGTTGGGAATTCCAGCTTGCAGACAGCCATTAGATTTTCCAACAAGGCATTAGTACATCATCCGCTTGCTTTGACTTGTCTTCTGGTTTGCTGTACAGGGGTAAATGCGGACAGAGAAAGTTTTGTTCCCTCATAAAGATGTGCAAGACAGCACTGCTTATCTAAGATCTGAGACCTACGTGCCTTAGATTCCTAGATCAGGTCCCCTGACTTCTTTCTGAAAGGTTGAGTGACAAGAGGCTTTAGCACATTGGTAGCTTCAGAAATGAAGTTTGCTGAAATAAGTAATTGCTTAGAAGCTGGAGCTATCAGCTGGACATCCTGTTTTATTTTCAGTTTTGACCTGACCTTAAATCTTTGCCTAGAAGTAAAAGCAAATGGCTTAATTTTCAGAATGCTCTGCACTCAACACCTCCATAATAGATTTAGTATAAGACATCTGTATCTTGAAAATCTTGCCCTTCTGATTTTTTGTGCAATTAAAGCAGTTGTTCTGACCAGTTTTTTCAATGCCTTTTTTGTCTGAGAATCAATTGGGATGGACAAGATGTTGGAGAGCTTTCTGGTAGTGTGGCAGATTGTGCATCACTGCTGAAGGACATACGAGCTATTTTGTCGAGTAGTTATTTTCTGCATTCATTTCGATTTCTTAATATTACTGTCTTTGTGCTGGGTTATGTGATGAACCATGCTGGTATTCATGCTATCTGTTTTTATTTAGAGAAGAAGATTTCACAAAGAGTATGTACCCATCTCTGAATGGTAGCAGTAATGTTCAACCATGCCAGCATCCTGATCAGAAAAAAGTAAACCTCATATGTGATGTGATGAGAGTTGCCATGGAACACATTGACCCTCAAAAGTGAGCATTTTCTTATTGTATGTGAGGGAACCATTAGAGAGATTACTAGTAACTTGTTTGCAGAAAACAAAGCTGTCCTTAACATCAGTTATTTTGCTTCATATCCTCTGAGGTGAGCCTGTGCTCCATGAAACTTGTGTAGCCATACCTTCCATCTGCAGAGGATGCTGCCCTGAAGACCACATCTAGTAATTCCACAGATAGCAAAACAACATTTTTCTACAAGAATTAAAGCAATAGATGCAGGATGTTTAAAAGGATTTAAGAAATACACTCAGTTTAGGGACAGACTTTGTGGCATAGGGAACATAAGGGGACATAAGAGACATAAGCAAGATTGTCATCTCAGGGAAATGTTGATTTATTGAGCAGCTGGCCTTTCGGAGATCTCAGCTCTTCCATTTGAGACTGAATTCTTTTGTAGATTTCAGCTGTTTATTTCTGAATGATTACCTTTTTTTGATAACCGTCCTTAGACTAATCAACACCAGGCAGGGATAAAGGGTGGAAAAATAGCATAATAACAGTGGCTAGTGAAGCAGTGTTAAACCAGTAACAGCTTATATGTGAAACATTGCATAGAGAGCAACAGATGGTGGGCTACTGCTAAACCTTGAAAATTTAGACACTTTACAGCAAGCAGTTTTGGAAAACAAAGCATTCTCTTATCTGGGAAAGCTATTCTGAAATAGTATGTGTGAAATGTATGAAAGTGGAAATAACTTCCTAGAAGGCTTTCCTTTTATAAAAAAAGTCCATTTTCATGCTGAATTTGATTTGGAAAACTGTGTCCAGCTATCTGAGCTTTCAGAGAGAGGTGTTGTCTCTCAGTTCTGGCTGGCTGGCATGGTAAGGAAGCTCATTCTACTCAAAACACATCTTCAGTCTTGTGACATGGTTTGGGAGACTTGCTGAGTATAAAAACCTTTGTGGTATATTCTGTTCTCTTGTCAATTTTCCTGCCTTCCTTTAAAAAAATTGAAATACTTGAGTACATTTTTGGGGGTTTGTTTTTTTACTAAAATGCAAACTAAAACTTGCACAAACTGTACTAAAATAAGAACAAGCAGTGTTTCTGCCTTCTCACTTTTTCATCTACTGCTTCTGTTTTCTTCAGATACTGCCTATCAATACTGACAGCACATGTAAAGAAAAGCCCTCCGGAACTGGAAATTGCTCTCCAGAAGGTTCATGATCTTCGAGGTGTTGTATCAGGAACTCAAAAGTTTTGAAAATGGGTGGCCTGCAGGAGCAGTCATTGTTAGTGTGACTCACCCTGAAAATTAGTTTAAGGTGTCTGTTTAAGGAGTCAGATGGAAAACAGAAATGTACTTGAAACTAACTGTGTGTTAGGGGAACAGTAGCGTATCAGCTAAGATTCACTGCTGTACATGCCCTCAACTCATTCTTTTACATAGCTGTGTCAGCAGACAATCCAGAGTTGAAGCTATTTTCTCACCCCAGTCAAAATTCTGGTTCTCCTAGCATGGCATAGGAGCTTTCCATTCAGTGTCCTGGTATCTCAAGCTAGCAAATTTTGCTTTTATTCAGTGCTGATACTTCTGACTTGTCAGTGTTGCACACTTTGCAGGTTGCTGTGCTTGGGTCAGTCTTTGAAATTGCCCAGGAAAGGTGAAGTAATCCCTCCTGCAAGACAGAATGAGCTGTTAGTTTGATGATCCCTGTCTAGTGTCAGGAGTGTGCTTGATAATGCATCCCTCCCTGAGAGCAGGGTTCCGCTGGTGATGTAACTGGTTGTATGCTTCTTTATCTTCTTACAGAAAGCATTACTCCAGATGTCAAAGCTGTGAGTGCAGAAGAAGCACTGAAGTATCTGCTTTTCCTTGTGGATGTCAATGAATTGTATGATTATTCCCTGGGAACGTACGACTTTGATTTAGTCATCATGGTGGCAGAAAAGTCTCAAAAGGTCTTGGCTTATAGTTCCAGCTAAGGAAATACTTTTCTTCTTTTCCAGAGGTTCTTCTGGATCAGGCCACATGTTTTGATAGTCATAGCTCTGCCCAGGCAGGATTCCATTTGCTCAAAAGTCCTGTGTGTGCTTGATGTGATAGTGGGAGGGGGACATCTCTTTGTATACCTTATTGAGCACAGCTTTGGAAACTTGTGTGTGCTCAAGGTGAAAAAGGGCTCTTCTAGAGCAGCATGGCAAAGTACCTCTGGGGCAGGATGGGTCTGAAGTGTTGTGACTGCGTGTCTTATATTCCCAGTTATGTACTCTCGTGTTTCTTGCTTATCTGGCAGTGGTCATGATGATAGCATGTCTTCCACAGGTTTAATTTTGAAAACTTGATGGAACCACCCATCAGGATATTCAGTTTCCCAGCATTAGAGCAGAGCCTGCTGTCTGACAGTTAAAATACCCTATTTGTGTTAACAGGTTTTGTGACCTTTGGTGGGGGGAGGGAATTGATCAGCTTTACAGCTGTAAATTTATATGTGATAATATCTAATGGAAAGCAGTATTTGTTATGATACATAGCCTTGAGTTTTAAATGCCACCAGCCTTTAGATACTGCTGAAGTCAGTGTGGGAACCTGGTAGTTTAAGTTAGTCATTCCTGACAAGAGTATGTATATGGAATTGATTCTTTCAGATAGCTTACATTTAAAAAAAAATCATTTTCACTTTGTGATTGTACAATTCAAATATGGGACTGTCTGTTGGTGAAGATAGGGGTGAATAAGGATCTTAGCTCAAATGCATATTTTCTTGGCAGGACCCGAAAGAATACTTGCCCTTCTTAAATACCCTCCGGAAAATGGAAACCAATTATCAGCGATACACAATAGACAGACACTTGAAGAGATACACAAAAGCTCTTGGGCACCTCAGCAAATGTGGTAGGTGTCCTGCACATGCAGGATCTCTAAAGAGAAGTTCTGCAGTGAAGCATTTCCATTTTGGAGAGCCTTTGGGGGAAAATAGCTGGTGACAGAGAAGGATTGCACAAGGTCATCCTCCTGGTAATGTGTGGGTAACTTCTGCTACGTAGTTTTATTATTGTGTAGCTTGACATAGAGAGAAATGAGTGAGAATTATTATAGCTCTGTGATCATGAAGCATAAGTCTTGTTTTCTTCTTATTGTTGGTGATTTGCCCCCAGTTAATATTGCAGGCAAAAGTGAAACAAACGGAGGGAGTGAACACCTTAATGTTACAATATTAGAATAGGTGTTTTTGTGCTCTTCCACCTAAGCACATCTTGTTGCTTCTTAATGCAATGAACCCAGACTGTCTGGGAGCCACAAGAACCATGTGCTTTCTCTTTTATTGCTGTGAAAAATAAATTGTTTCCACAGGTCCTGAACACTTCCCTGAATTTCTGAACTTGGTGAAGGATCAGAATCAATATTGTGAAGCCTTGAAGCTGTACCCTTCTAGCACTCAAGAGTACAAGGTGTGTAAGCACAGGACCCTGCAGTGTGCAAGGTTTTTATTCTCTGATGAGTGTGTTTGCACGTTCTCGGCACCTTGAGTGAGAGCAGGAATGAGACAGCAGCTGCTTGCCTTCAAGTCTTGCAGGACATTGCTATTCCTGTGTTGTCTGAGACCCTTCTCTAAGGTAGTGGCTGGAATGACTCTCAGCACTGACTCTGCAAGGTCTGATCATCAAAGGAGTGGCTGTTACTTCTTTGATCCCATGTCCAGGAGAGCACCGGGGAGTCTGGTTTCCTCTGCACTGTCTTGTGGTGTGCTAGAGAACTGCCATTACCACAGAAGGACTTTTCTTCCTGTCTTGACCTTTGTGATACCAGATTTCTGTCTGGCGCTTGCAGGTTGTGTGAGGACACTCTCTTGTCTTTAAGCTATTCTGAAGAGTGTTAAGAGATCTTGAGTCAGTACTAGATGGGCTGTTTCCTAGCATGTAGTGTCCCTTGTTGGTTACAGTATTACTGAAGATCTTTAACTTGCCCAAGGCTGAAGAAAAATGTAAATTATTGCATTTAATATAATTTAGATATTGTAAATACACAACATGCAAGCCTTTGTAAAATAAGTAGATGAAGAAGAGGGGAAATACAGAAACTCAGTCTATCTGCAGCACAGTGAAAGCAGAAAGGATTCTTTCCTCATGAAGGAGGTCTGTTCCTGACTCTGTCTGATTGGGAGAATCTTTATTCCTTCTTTAGTCTTCCACTTAAATCCACCCACCTCTTCTTGATGGAGAATGTGAGCTTTGAATAGCACAGTGAAGCTTGGGATATTGATTGTATAGACAGCCTGTGCCTGTACAGTTGCAGAGCTTGCATCCTCTGTTGTGCTGGTGATTGACTGCTGGACTGTCAGTTCAGGGAGACATTCTAACAAAACCCACTCCTGTCACCTGGGAAGAAGGGGCTGGTTTTCTGCACTGTGTATTTTACCCAGCCTTTGTCTTGGAGAGTTAGGTACCTCCCCGTGTCTCTTGCCTAACTCTGCAAAATGTCTGCATGTGCTAATCATCAGCCCTTGTCTTGATATAAAGTTTGAAATGGGGTAGGGACATTGTGCCTGGAGGTTCCTTGGTGGGAGGGTAAGGGCTTTTGTTGACGGGTACTTAATTTTTACTAATGGAGGCTACTACTGACTTTACAGCTGATTCTTATTTCTCTTTTGTCCCTTTCTTGCAGGATATCAGTGATGCTTATGGGGACTACTTGATTCAGAAGCAGCTATATGAACAGGCTGCATTGATATTTGCTCGTGCTGGCATCTTTGCAAAAGCACTTGATGCTTTTCAGAACAGTGGCAGCTGGCAGCAAGCCCTGTGCATGGCTTCACGGCTTGGTTACACTAAGGACCAGCTGTCCAGCCTGGCTCGGAGCATGGCAGGTAGGCCTTGAGGAGATGGAAGTGTGCAGAGCAGAACTGGCTACTGTTATTTTTGGTTCATTTTAATTTTTCCTAAAATTTAGTGAAAAACCTCAGTCTTCAGTAGGGCTTTTCTTGAAGGGATAACAAAGATGCCACATTTCCCAAGGGTTCGTGTGATTGCAGATCACCTTTATTTCTCAAAAGAACAAGATGATGTTGGAGCTGAGCTGGTAGGCACCCAGGATTTGCCAAGCTAGCTGTGGCCTTGGCTGCCCTGTGCTCACTGCTTCTTGCCCTTTTTCTTTGCAACCAGTTGCCAAATTGGTATTCCAGATTGCCTCCTTGGTTAACCTTAGGGAATTCAGATCACATTTGAGGCCTCTAGACATTATTAACATAAATAGTGTGCCTAGTCACAGACCTCAAAGGCCATCGGCTAATTTAGAGCTGCATCTTCATGTATTCTCCCTAAAGCTTGCTAGCAGCTATGACCAGCTGGTACCTATAAAGCTATGTGCCATGCTACTGAAGGAGAAAAAGTTGATCTTAGAATTTGTGTTCACTGGGACGTATCAGACTGCATGTGTTGTGGACCTGGCAAATATTCAGCAAGAGAAATGCAGCATCATCCTGATTTCTGCCTTACTCAGAGGCAGAGTTTATGAAGGGCCTACTTACACAGTGGGAATGGGGCTTCTGGGGGCATAGTCTGCCAGAGCTGGATATCAGTGTTTTCTTTTTATGTCACTTAATGCTATTTGGATCCTTCATGTCTTGCCTTTAATACCTTTCCTGGTGCCCCTCTTAAATCACAACAGTAATGTAGCAAAGGGAGTAGACAAAAGCTGTCTTGGGTGAGATTGCTTTTGCTTGGGTAATTCCTTCTCCTTGTCCCCTTCTCCTTGTCCCCTTCTCCTTGTCCCCTTC
>JANVCC010010406.1:2709472-2792413 GCA_025345505.1 Todiramphus chloris collaris
TCCTTGTCCCCTTCTCCTTGTCCCCTTCTCCTTGTCCCCTTCTCCTTTTTCTTTCTTTTTTTTTTGTTGTTGTGTATTGCTTGCTCTCTTACATTGCATTCCGGTGTACAAACCAGTGCCAAGGCTGGTTCTGACTTTCAGGGAACTAGAAGCCCTGAATCCCACAAGGCTGATGATTGCTGTGCATACTACAGAGAGCACATCCTGGCCGCCTCCACTTAAGAGGCTCTTCGCTGTTTGTGTCTCAGACTGGGGGTAAATGTTCTCCAGCTGTCCTTGAGGGATGTGCACCAGCACTTTTCGCAAGGAACTGGCTGATGATAGAATGGTTTGGGTTGGAAGGGGCCTTAAAGATCATCTAACTCCAACCCCCCTGCCATGGACAAGGACACCTCCTGTGTCCACTAGATCAGGTTGCTCAGAGCCCCATCCAGCCTGAGCTTGGAACACTTCCAGTGATGGAGCATCCATAACTTCCTGGACAACCTCTTCCAGTGCCTCACCCTTACAGTGAAGATTTTTTTCCTAATTTCTAATCTAAACCTACCTCCTTCCAGTTTCAAATCATTACTCCTTACCCTATCCCTACAGGCCCTTGTAAAAGGTCCCCAGCTTTCTTGTAGGCCCCCTTCAGATACTGGCAGGCAACAGTAAGGTCTCCTTGAAGCCTTCTCTTCTCCAGGCTGAATAAGCCCAACTCCCTCAGCCCATCCTCTTAGCAGAGGTGTTCCAGCCCTCTGATCATTTTTGTGGCCTTCCTCTGGACTCACTTCATCAAGTCCATGTCCTTCTTGTGGGCTCCTGAGCTGGACACAGTACTCCAGCTGGGGTCTCACAAGAAAGCAGTAGAGGGGCACAATCACCTCCCTCAACCTGATGGCCACACTGCTTTTGATACAGCCCAGGATACAGTTGATGTTGCAAATTAATTAATTCTTGGCACTAGGCAGCCCTTCTTTTTACTGAGCAGATTGAGTAAGTGTGTGAGCAGCTAGAAAGTGCCTCAGTGGGTGGGATTTTTCTCTACTTTGCACTTTTGTGGCACAAAATCCAGCTGTTTCAGAAAAGTTGAATTCTATTTTTTCTTGTAGGAAAACTAGTTGAACAGAGGAAGCATGCAGAGGCAGCCATACTCCTGGAGCAGTACGCTCAGGTAATGTCTTCACGCTCCTGTTTATTCCCCAGAATATCCTGTCTCGGAGAGAGACACCATCTGTGTTTGCTCTGTTCTCATGGTACACGTGTGACTCCATGGATACAGTCTATGCCATGGGGTCTCCAGGAGAGGACAGAGGCAGTCCAGGTGATGCAGTGAGCAAGGTGGGAGTGAATGCTGTGTCCCTGAGTTTTAGTACTCACAAAGCTGCCTCTGCTTTTGCTGGAAAAGCTTTTTTGTCTTAGAGAGGTGAAGCGTGAGGACTTACTAAGGGAAGACAGAGGTCAAGAGGGATTTCCCCTCAGCATGGGAGAATTAAGGTAGTTTGTGGGGGTTTTATGTCAGCACTTCAAAGTACCTGGCACAGTAGTGTTTTCCAGTCCTGACTGTGATACTGCTGCCTAGAAATGTGCATCTGATTAGGTTAGAACAGAATGGGGTTTACCAGCACCAGTAGCAGTACACTGTTTCCCTTTCCTTCTAGGACTATGAAGAGGCTATTCTCCTGCTGTTAGAAGGGGCTCTCTGGGAGGAGGCTTTAAGACTGGTAAGGCATTTCAGAGCACAAGAAACAGAGTGGAAATATTTCTTTAGACTACAAGAAGAGAAGGATGGGATCTGGATTAGATCCTTAAATAATAACCTTGATTCCTTTCCCTGATCCAGATTCACAAGTATGGTAGACTGGATATCTTGGAGACCAACTTCAAACCTGCTATTCTGGAAGGTGAATCTGTGCAAGAATCTGAAACTTCTCTGTGCTATAGAGTCTGAAAAAGGTTTTTGCTGGGTCTGTGGGAAGTCACAGCACTTCAGTACTGGAATCTGTATGGAAGGATGCTTTGATTCTGCCTAACTGATGCCAATTAGATCCATTTGGCTCTACTCAGTTCCTCTTGAAGCCCTGCAGTGTCATGGGCTCTTTAGCTTAGTCAGGCTTCTTTGGAGCTTTTCTAGACCTCACAGTCACAAACTGCAAAGGCGTCTGTGTCTGCATGTTCAGGAACAAGAAGTCCTTGTTACAGAGCACATGTGGTAACAGAGCTATGGGCTAATAAAATGGCAGGCTGTCCTGTAAGCTTTTTATGAGTAGTATTTGAAAAATATTATTTGATAGCTATATTCTCCCTTTCATCCATGAAAGATGTTTGGTTACTATCAGTTGTTTTTTACTTTTCATGCTATGGGCAGTAGACTTTATGAGTCAAAGGATTTTTTTCTTCAATGCATACCTAGTTAAAGAGATTGGGCCACAGAGCTTTCTGCTTTTCCTGTATCAGAAGCAGACTCTTCTTGTAGAAAATATTTGTCTGGCAGGTTAATTTACTCTGTATCCAGGGGTATCTTGTTTGGTGGGCTCCTGTTTTATAAGCTTTGAATTTCCTTTCACTTGAGTCTTTTTGTCTGCTTTGCACCTGACTTCTGAACTCATTGAAATACCGTGCTCTGCCAAACATTTGTGTAAAAAATGCTTTTCTGATTCTCTTGCACCAGTGTTCACATTCTGATTTTCTTATTGAGCAGCTCAGAAAAGTCAGCTGATCTTCCTAGATTCTCAGAAAACAGCATTTCTTCGCCATAAGAGTCGCCTGCAGGTGGTCCGAGAGCTGAAGAAGGCTTGTGAGAACCTGCAGGGTTGGTATTGAAATGCATATGACTTTCTCCTTCATAAGTAACTGTGATCTTTTTCTTTGTTTCCATTTCCCCCTGATGGAGCTATGGTATCTACAACAGTATTCTTCTCACCCCCTCCTCACACCATTCTTGGACTGTGATTTGTTTGACCTTGCTCATTCTCTAAAGACAGCTTCTATTTTCAGTGCTGCCTGTGTCATAGCTTTCATGGGATCAAAATGCATCTGAAAGCTCTTCAAAATGACACAGCATTGTCCCTACACTGCCATCTTGGCTGGGTCAGACAGTGCTTAGCACATCCTTTGTGCTGAGTACCTACTAGGCATATTCACCTGCCAGCTCACACAAGCTCAGGGAAGTTTTGTGAAAGCAGAATACTTGTCCTGGTCTCAGATTTGCTGCACTGAGATTGTCATCCCTCTGATTGTGCCATTGAATGTCACAATAATCCCCACCAGGGCAGAGGAAAAGTGTTCTTCTCACAGTTGCTGTTCCTTCTCCTGTGCTGGCTGTGGTGTGGTGAAGAGCCGTAAGGCTCTGAAATGTCAGCAGGGGTATCACAGAATCACTCGGGTTGGAAAAGACCCTTGGGATCATCGTGTCCAACCATTAGCCCTACTCTACAAGTTCACCCCTAGACCATATCCCCCAACACCACATCCAAGCGATGTTTAAACACATCCAGGGATGGTGACTTAACCACCTCCCTGGGCAGCCCATTCCAATATTTCGCTACCCTTTCTGTGAAAAAGTTTTTCCTAATGTCTGGTCTAAACCTACCTTGTTTCAGCTTGAGGCCATTCCCTCTTGTTCTGTCCCTAATTACCTGAGAGAAGAGACCAGCACCAGCCTCTCTACAATGTCCTTTCAGGTAGTTGTAGAGAGTGATGAGGTCTCCCCTCAGCCTTCTCTTCCTCAGACTAAACAGACCCAGCTCCTTCAAACAGTCCTCATATGATCTCTTCTCCAGTCCCTTGACCAGCTTCATTGCCCTCCTCTGCACCCACTCCAGCACCTCGGTATCTCTCTTGTACTGAGGTGCCCAAAACTGGACACAGTACTCGAGGTGAGGCCTCACCAGTGCTGAGTACAGGGGGACAATCACCTCCCTGCTTCTGCTGGAAGCACTGTTTCTAATACAGGCCAGGACGCCATTGGCCTTCTTTGCCATTTGGGCACACTGCCTGTCTAATATAATGCCTTGATCCCTCTCCACCAGACAGCTCTCCAACCACACTTCCCCAAGTCTGTAGCGTTGCATGGGGTTGCTGCGGCCCAAGTGCGGGACCTAGCACTTGGCCTTGTTGAAACTCACACCATTAACAGTAGCCCAGCGATCCAGTCTGAGTCTCTCTGGAGAGCCTCCCTATCCTCACGCAGATCGACACACCTGCCTAACTTGGTGTCATCTGCAAATTTACTGATGGTAGACATTTGTGTAGAAGGAATCTGCTTCTTAACCAAGCTACTTAGATTACCCAGAGAGGAAGCCTGGAATAACTGTGACCTTTTTCCATACTGTGACAGTTGTTAACATGTTTTGCAGATTATGAAACGCCGAATTGCCCAGAGTTGGATCTTTTTTCTGAAACCAGCAGTGTCGTGACAGCCAGCGACATGAATAGCAAATATTCACACAGCAATTCAAGAATATCAGCGTAGGTATCTGCCTCCATATTAGGTAGTGTCTGCCCTGGCATCAGCATTTGGGAGGACAGCTTGCTCATGCTTTACATGCTCCTCACAGCTGTTCTTGCCTTGAAGCTGCTTTAATTACTAGGCATTTCCTGGTTATTTTAACTCTTACTGGGAGGGAGAGAAAATGCCAGAAGCTGCTAGTGCAGCAGGAACTGAGTGCCCAGCAGAGGAGCTGTGAACACAGACTCTGGGCAGGAGCTGGCTCTGCCAGTGTCAGGCGTGTTGCCAGAATAGCTGTCTGTAGGAAGCTTGACACAGAATATGGGTAGAGCTCCCCAAGCTTGTGCGCATGGCTTCTGCTCTGTGTCCTGGGTTTTGCATGTGATGGGTGAGGGTTGCTACTAAATCTCATACCAATGTCTTCCCATGGTGGACGTCTGTGTTGCATTTGAGAGCTCTAAAGAATGTGAGCTGCAGTGTGGGGTGGTGTTTGTTAGAGGCTAGTGTAGCCTGTCAGGCTGCGTCTTAATTCTTGAACTGAAACGTGGGGAAACACAGCTGTGGGAAAAGTCTGGATTTTTTTAGGGTACTTTCTGTGGCCCAGATGAAAAGTAGAACAGAATGCGATCATAGTATTCACCATACCTGTGACATTTGCAGACATTATGCAACTACTGCTGGCCGATGATCAGAAGTTGCTTTCCTGTGATAATGGGCAGGAGCTGAGCTGTATTGGTGCACAGCTTGTGGAGACAGCGAAAACAAAACCGTGCACAGGCAAGCACAGACACTGGCACCAAATTGCTTTAAGTGGAGCTCAGCTTTGCCTGATAGTGACTGCTGCCAAACAATTTATCCTTCTATGTGCTTGGAGCAATGCTTTAGCCTTACTGGAACACAGAGCAGTCCTTTTTGTAGTGGAGGAACAGTCCAGCTACTGACACAAAGACACATAAGCTTATGTGCAGTTGCCCATCACTGGAAAGAGTAAGGACTTGAGTAACAAGTTTCACACAGGCTGTGGATGTTCTTCAGACTTACACTGTTAGGGCTAATCCTGTTGTGCAGTCTGTAATTAAGCGTCCTCCTTTTCAGGCGATCCTCGAAGAACCGGCGCAAGGCTGAGCGCAAGAGATACAGCTTGAAGGAGGGGAGTCCTTTTGAAGACATGGCCCTTATGGAAGTCCTGGGAGAAAATGTTCGTGCTGTTGAGACTGTGAAGGGTACGACACTTGATGATCTTAATCCACTTCACAGCTTGTAAGGACAACTGAGGCAATGTGCCCGACACCTTGTTCTTAATGGATATGCCCAGGAGAGAAGCAGCATGGTCCATAAGACCATCTGAGTTAGACCTTGATTTAATTAATCTTGTAATAGTGTGAGCTCTCCACATCTGAAGTTTTTGGGAACAGAGAATTGAGGTCTTGCAGGTGTCATGGCAGATTTGTACCATATTTGTACTTGAGCACTGTAGGGGGTGGGTAGGGACAGAAGAAGTTCTGCTTTGCTGGTCCCCTTCATATGCCCTGATACAAGAGAAACAGAGCTGTTTATTTAGCACACTTTTGTTAATTGCTATTGCTTGTACTTCTGTGTCCTTCTGCAGGAGACATACACAGCCTTCTGAAGCAGCTTGTGCTTTTTGGTTATGATGAAAAAGCTGGGGCACTGCAGCAAGTCCTGGAAGACATTCTGCAATTGTTGGAGACCTCAATCCCAGAAATCTGGACTCCGGACCTGCAGCAGAGCTCTGTCAACTCGGTCTGTGCTGATCCACAATACTCATCACACCTGCTGTACAATACCAAGTATTTTGCATTCTCCAGCAAAGAGTCTGGAATTCTTCCCTGGCTTTCCGTATCTGCTTTTTTTCTGTAGAGGCGAAACAGATGTTCTGTTCAGTACATGTCAAGTCAGTACACTCTAGATGTGCACAACAGGAATAGCCTGCTGTGTCCCTTGCACTGAATGCCACACTGGACACGATGAGGAAGTCTGTGTTTCTAATAAGCAGTTTCTGAGCATTCATGGTGAACACAAGATATTCCCCAGTTTCTTCTCCCTACCTACTGATTATCAAGACTCTAAGGGCAGATTAAAACCATTCTATGTGACGTAGCGCTGAGACTCTCAAATGAACTCTTAAATGTTGCTGGCACTGTAATGAAAGTAATTCTGCCAAGTCATGACATTTACAGTGTTGTGAGGAAGTATGTGCTGGGATAAGGGTTCTGTGTGCTGAGAAGCTGTCCAAAAGCAGTTCCCACTTTCTGCCTCTCTGTTAAGTTTTCTGAGACATCACTGTGCTTTGATCACATATTGCTGGTCACTTTGTACTGTGAGGTCTCCTGCACACAGCTGCTTCTGCTTTTGGAGACTTAACACTAGAGTTATCTTTGTAGGTACTTCTGCTCTTAGCCTTGCTTTGTGATGGTTGGAACATGGGTATTGCTTCTTCATACAGGTCCTGGGACCCAATTCAACTGCAAACAGCATTATGGCTGCCTACCAGCAGAAGAGGATGACGACTGCTGTTGTACAAGGTTAGTGAAGGCTCTAGATTAAGTGTGGGTGTGAAATGCCCGTGAGATCAGTGGCCTTTGGGGCTCTCCAAGCATTGCTACCTGACAGCAATTGTAGCATTTATTCAGTTGTTTATTTATTCAGTTTGTTTATTCATTTCTTTATGGTGTATCCTCCTGCCTTGTGGCAGGTGAGCAGCTGCCTTAGGGTTTAATTTGTTCTGAAGTCCTGCACTGAAACTACTGTCTGAATTGTGCTTTTGGCTTCCTCTGTGTGAGGGAATTGGAAGTCTGATTTCTTAGGGAATGTGTTAGACAATTCTACTTGTAACTTAACCCACTGGATTTTTCTGTCTAGCTTCATCAGGCAGGCCAGGCTCTTTGCCAGGCTACAGTCTGCCATGGTGCTTGGCCATCTTGAAGCTAATACAAAGGTCTGAGAGACTGAGTGAAGGCTGGTCATATTTCCCATCTGTCTTCCTTCTTCCCCACTAGTCTACAGTTTCTTCCCCTACTAGTCCTGGAATTGCCTGCATAAATCTTCTAATAAACCTCTGGATGCTACCTGCCTATTGCCACCTGCCAGGGCTGTCTCCAGAGAAAAACTTGTGCTTCTCATTCACGCTTAACAGAGCCAGCTGGCTGTTGTGTATAATGTCACAGTTATTGGTGAATGAACAAAATTCTGCTGTCTGCCATTGACTGTTGCCTCCTCATTCTGAATGATAACACTTAATGGAGAGGCGATTTGATTTGCCGCAGGAGACTTATTTCTGTAAGCAGTTCTGCTGGGGCACTCCTCATCATCAGTCACTAAAGGGAAATGCTGCGTCAGAGACTTCTCCCTTTCCTTTGATTAAAAAAAAAGTAAACTAACTAGCTGACAGCTGCTGAAGAAGTCATATTGCTGTTACCCTCTGCTCTGACACTTGTCCTGTTTACCTTTCAGATCCAGAACTACTCATTCCACCAAAACTCAATAAAAATCTACAGTGGAAACTGCATCTTCTCCAATAACTCAAAGGAATCCCAGTGGACTTTGAACTGTAACTTTTCACAGACTCTAATTAAATCTTTACAGAAACCATTGTTGTCCTGCTGTTCCTGATACCGCTGTTCCTAAAGCTGTGCAAGTGGATGGCCCCTCCACCTGATGCAGCTGTGACCTGTATGACATCACACTAATGGGGACAGCCACTCAGGTCTCACTGCAGAGGTGATTTGTGAGGTTGGGGAGTAACAGGGTGTGCAGCTCTGAATGCTGCTGGTTGAATCCAGCATCTCCTACTACTGATCCCTCCCCGATGAAGCAACCCCACCAGTGTTGGACAGGCTGTTTCCTCTGCCTTCACTCCTTCCCATGGATGGTACCTGCCATGATGACATTTTAAGCTGTTCATGCTGGTTTAGAGATCTTGCCATAGTGAGTGTACCCATAGCAAGCTGTAGTTGCTCAACAAGTGAGTTGTTGTTTTCTCTGTTGAAGATGGATGTTGGTAATAACAGATTTCCATCAGAATCACTTTGTTACATCAGAGTGAACCCTGCGGTAAATGACAGACATTACTGTCTTGAAGGTGTGCCCGGTCCCATCAGGGAGATCTTGGGTCAAGGAAAACAGGAATAAAAGCACGGGGTTGAGGTTGTCAGTGTCACACTCTGCTGGGTAATACGACCCTAATTATCTGGGGTTAAAGACAGTTGGTTTCTGCTGGCGTGTGGCACTGACATCAGCTGCACCCCAATTATGCTGCACGATACCGCAGAACTGCTTCAGCTGGAAACTGACCCAGCCTCATACCCGAGAATCAGGTTTTACCCCAGAAGACTTCTCCAATCTGACTTGAGTAGTAACGGCAGCACTCCTGGGAGCAGAGGAAGGGTGCAAGCTCAGCAGCTGAGGCTGGAGACCCTTTCAGCAGTAGCAGCCACCCTCTCCCTTGGTTAATTTTGACCTGGCAGCTGCTGAGTTCAATGCAAGCCATCTCAGTTAGGTGCTGTGGAATAAAGCCAGCACAAACAAGACACCTCCGGTCTGTTGGCAGTATCTAATGACAAGCAGTGAGCCATGTTCTTACTGCACAGCATTACTATGTGTCTTAACGCTGCAGATCATTGTGAGAACGCCCTCGTGTTGGAATGGCTGTGTGGGCTTGCACTGCATGTCCTGTGCTGGCTTGCAGATGCTTAAGAGGAATAGTAAAACAATCCCATGTCAGTGCTGCATGAAGCACTGGAGCAGTCTTATTTCCAGCTGTTCTGAGCTGTGTGGCCTGTTCTGGGTGGTGAAGGGATGGTTTAAGCCTTGTTACCTAGTACTGTTACTACATTGGAAGGAGAGTCTCCAAGACAATATCAAAACCTTGATATTGTCCCAAATCTGGCTTCCTTACCCAGTGTACAAAAACGAATCAATAGACAGAATCACAATACATTTTTTTTATGCCAGGTCTCTGCAGAAAAGGGTGCTAGGCTGTAACTCACAAAGCTAGCACCCCTTTTGAGAAATAAGCCGAGTCTTCTTACAGAACAACGAAGAAGAAACCACAGTAAAGTAAATGATCAGTTAGTTGTTCTTGGTGATTAATTCCACACTGACAAGGTCTGATGGTCCCTCTCTCCCCACGTACAACCTACACAAGCCCACCTGGTTGTGACTGTTAAACCTTTTCTTTCAACAAGATGTCAAAACACATGAAAGACTGCACAGGATAGGAGCATTCTACTGGATCTGGGTCGTCAAAAAGGTAGCTGAACATCGAGTTGTCCCTCACTTGGGGTTTAGGTTCATGCCTGGTGCACAGAGGCCAACGAGCACAGAGTTGAGATCCACCTTCTAACCTATAATACAGTTCTATACAGAGAGGGGCACGAGGCGATAGTTTGCAAACCCAGCACCCCTCTTCAGAGGGGTTGTAGGGTTCTATACAATTTACAACAAAGGAAAGTTGCACAATACTTGTTCACTAGTCACCTTTGTGTTATCTAAATAATGCCCTTCTGCACTTGCTCCCATTAGTGGCTAGTTCATTATACAGAGGTCGCCTGACATTAGCATTTAGGGTCCCCTCCTGGGGGTGTCTCCTTCTTACGATACTAATTAACCTTAGGTTACCTTCAGGGGATCCCACTTCCCCCTCTCCCGTCACCCTGGTCAGGAGGTGATTAATCTTTTGTTGGCATTAGCTCATTCCTGTGTTACCTTGTATTCCCTTGCTGTGATTCTTTACTTTGAAGACCACAATAGTCCAAGATGAAATACAGAAGCCATCTTTCAGATCTGGAGAAAGGGCTGATGGTGGAGTCTTCAGTGCTCTGCAGGGTATGGAGGGCTCTGGCCCTGCAACCGAAATGCGACCGTGCCACTGCTAATTCCCAATGTTCCTAAATCTAATGCTGGGAAGTGTGGAGGTCTTGCACAGCCTAATCTACTGTCTAGAAAGAGATCCCTTCTTTAAAGAACCCAAGAAAAGGCAAAACTACTGGCAGCTTACTGAGGATTCATGCTTGTGCCTAAACACAGCAGCTCCTTTAACATGTGTATATGGGTGCTTCTGCTTTTCCATCATGGCGGTGGTCAAAGCTGAAGACCTTCTGGTCTTAAGAGGTGTTTTCCTGTTCTGTGAATGAACTTTTTTAACTAAGGAGTAGAGCTGGAAGTAGCACCTGAGCCTCCATGGATTGTGTCCTGCTTCCTGCTTCCTACTTCTGCAGTTGCGGAACCTCAGCTTCTTCTCAGCAGCTGCTAGGAGTCTGCTTTCTCTGGAGTTCTACCAGGGTGACGCTTGCCACCTTGAAATATGTTCTGCCTTAGCTGCTGTTTGGACAGACATGTTCAATCTGCTCTTGAGTTCCGTGGAGGCTCTTACAAACAGGCGCAGTTATCAGGAATTGAAGTAAGACATTACTGCAGAAATACGGAGTTAGCTTAGGAAAAGTCCTAATTTCTGAGCAAACATGTCTGTCTCTAGGTATGGAAACAACCCTCTTGCTTCTCACCTGTCTGCTGTCTAGCTCCATTAAACTAAATCTCAGGAAAAACCTAAACTAAATCTCAGGAGAAACCTATCTCAGGAACACACTATCACAAAAATAACAGTTCTTGCAGAAATCTCTTTAATTACAGCAAGGAGTGGAAAGGAGGTGCTCTTGAATTGATTTAGGCACCTTTTGTCAACACTGGTCATTCTAAGGCACTCTATCTTTCTCAGAAGCACTTGTTAAAAATGCAGGAAGGGCCATATTCTTCATATTCACTCCTGTAGACCCAAAGATCCTGGAAAGAGTGGAGTGAGGCCAGAATAGACCCACCAATCCAGACAGAAGAGTTTCTTTGAGAGGATGCGGCTGTGATCAGGTTGTCACTGGGGCACATCCTGGCCAGTTCCATCTGGAAGCGATCAGCAAAGCCCTCCATCATAGTGCTGCCCCCACACAGAAGGATATTTCCCATCAGTTTTTTAGTGATGTCAGCATCACACTTCTTGAGACAGGAGAGTGTCAGCTGCAAAAGCCCTGGCTGCTGTGAGCCAAGTAAGGCTGGCCTGAAGAGCCCTTCAGCACAAAGGAATCGCTCCTTGCCTACAGTGACAAGGTGTCCATCTGGCAGCTGATAATCCATTTGTTGTTTCTGAACAGGCAAACTCAAGTCCTGTGCAAGGTCCAGAGAAGTGTAACAACACTTCTCTTTGAGATCTTGTATGATGTTTAGCTGGTGTTCTGTGAACATGTTTCCAGACTCATTTAGTAACTTCATGAGATAATGTGTGATGTCCAAGCCAGCATAATCTACTCTCCTAGTGATGCTACATTCCATGTAACCTTCATAGATGGGAACTACACATGAAGTGCTGTGGCCACTTTCCACCACGAGAGATGAGGTTTTTCCATAAGAGTACATGGATAAGTGGGGCTGGTAGGCAATGTGTATGGCAGGCACATGAAATCCTTCAAACATCATCTCGGCGTATCGCTCCTTGTAAGTGATGGAACACAGGGGAGGCACTGACACCAGAACAGCATGGTCCTCTGGTTGAACCTTCATCTCCGTGTGGAAAATACACTTCAAAGTATCTTGGACACAATTCCAGTCCACCACTAAGCCATGTCTTACTGGGTTGATGAGTGTTAAGGGTACATTGTTATTCTGACCATCTCCTCCAACAAAAGTTTGGTTTTGCTTACTCCCAGTCTCCCCTGTGGGTTTACCAGCTGCAAATGAAACAACGTAGGAAGGCCATGGGTCCCCTGCAAAGCCACACTTGAAGTAACCTGTGCCAATGTCTACGACAACCACTTTAGTTTCCTTCAGAGCCTTGACGCTACCGTTGTTCATGGGTACATGGCTGTTCCTGAAGAGCTTCAAACCACTTGTGTCTGCTGCTGCCATTCTTGCAGACCTTTCCCATGCAGCCGTGACAGTGCCAGACACACTTGTTCAGCAGCACTGCCCTGACACCAACCCACATGGGGTCAGCACAAGCAGCAGATACATGCCTGGAGCCCTGGCGACAGGGATTCTACTGATTCTGCTGTCTTATGACATCATACTTAGGCTTGACACTGAGAAACAAGTATTCTGCATGCAAGCATGTGACGATTGTGACTGTGCACCATTTCTGTATAGGTGGATTGCAGGTGTTTTGTGTTTCACTTGGACTTGCTCCAACAGGCACTAAAAAACACAACACCCACACAGATGTGAGGGGCCATGGGGCATAAACAGCAGCACGGCTTTCCTTTCTGGCCTGTGCCTGCTACATGAGGAAGACCACAGTTCTCAAGCATTTGCAACTGGTCTCAGTCCATAAGAGTTCGTCTTGCTAAGTATTAGCACTATTACACCCCTGGGGCCAAGCAAGGCCCCAGCCTGACTGTTTCAGGAGGGAATCCCTCAACTGGCTGTGCTTTTGTCATCATCTCTTTCCTTCTTTTTTTCCCTTTTAAAAAAAAAAAAAAAGTTGCTTTCCAAATTAAGCTATGTTACTAACGTCAGCAAAAACTGAAGTGTGACTGGTGCTTGAAATTAGGCCACAGCCACCCTCACCCTTACTGTACCCCATTGCACTACAGGAACTTTAGTTATTTTCCAGCAGCAACAGGTCACTGTTTGCCCCATCAGAGCGTGTGCCATAACACACTGCTGCTGCTGCTGACTGGGGGCACAGCAGAAGAAAACACCTATCCCCACAGAATTATCAAGAGTTACAAACAGCATTTTCCTTGTATGACAAAAGCTTTGTGCGCACTCTTACTGAAAGCCATTCACCCAGCGGGCATCTTGATTACCAAGTCAAAGCTGGGCTTAAAATGAAATTGAACCCTACAAACCTGCTCTGGACCTAGAAACGAGATTTTTATCACTGTTGCTTTACTGACCATGTGGGAGTTTATTCCTTGGCAACAACCAAATGATAGAGGATCAGCAAAACCCCAGAGAAATGGGACGGCATTCAACGAAACAATTTCTGCACCATCCTCAACAAGTGCAGCCAACAAACTGCAATCCTTGGTACCTTATCACTCTGGGGAGACATAAAGCTGGTCATTGCATATTATACATGTATTTTTATGTATGTTACTAAACACATGCTTGCACATGAAAGAGATAGGTGGCCCTTCTTAGAGCATGAGCAGTGACTGCCCTGGTGAGGGGCAATGCCTGCTCCACAGCTAAAGGGAAGTCCAGCAGCAGTGAGATCTTCAAGCCGTGCTGTGGCACAGTGAAGTGGGGATGCTGTAGCTGGTCCTCCTTCCCATACACTCTCAGTACATTCCTTTTACAGTTTTGCTGTCAGACACAGCTGCCTGTGCAGCATTATCACTTAGGAGAAACTTAAGTCCCAGGCAGAATGCATCACAAGGAAGACCTCTAAATCACTGGGTTTTTTCTTTTCTCAGTAGAAACCTAGATGTGGGTTTAACACCTCAGCTTCTGAATTAAAATAAATCCTTTTATTCAAATAGAATCATAGAACTGTCAGGGTTGGAAGGGACCTTAAAGATCATCTAGTTCCAACCCCCCTGCCATGGGCAGGGACACCTCCCACTAGAGCAGGTTGCTCAGAGCCCCATCCAGCCTGCTCTTAAAAACTTCCAAGGATGGGGCTTCCACCACTGCTCTGGGCAACCTGTTCCAGTGTCTCACCACCCTCATGGGGAAGAAATTCCTCCTAATGTCTAACCTGAATCAGCCTATCCCTATTTTTAATCCATTCCCTCTAGGCCTATCACTGCCCGACAGCCTAAACAGTCCCTCCCCAGCTTTCTTGTAGGCCTTCAGATACTGGAAGGCCACAATGAAGTCTCCCCAGAGACTTCTCCAGGCTGAACAACCCCAACTCTCTCAGTCTGTCCCCATAGGAGAGGTGCTCCAGCCCTCTGATCATCCTCGTGGCCCTTCTCTGGACATGCACCAATACTTCTTCCAGACTTCAGTTGACATACAGATTAGTGGGGCAGTACCACACCGAAGCTGCAAACACAAGTTCAATTTCAGAAGTCACTTTATGTTGAGGGTTTTTTCATCTAAGCTCTTACAAAGTTATGCTGCTGTTTCCAGACTACTTTTTCCCCCCATTACACTCATCATTCCCGTTAACAAAAAACATACATATTCACTAACATTTTGATGCCATTGTTTTAGCCTGAAATCTGCAGACAGGCTGCAAGACAATTTTTGGCCAAGTCATTTTGTCTAATGTTTCCTGAGATGTTCCTTTAACTGTGGGATGGTAGACAGCTGTTGTTTGCAGCGATGGCATCTGAGGGGCAATTTGAGAAGTTCAGATACATGATCTTTCACGAACACTTTTCCCTTGCTTCTTACCATCTCTATCACATCTGGAGAAAAAAAAAAATATATATTAAAGAGACCAGAGGTATTGGGACCATGTAGCATCATGAAACACACGACACTGCAGAATCTGTGCGTACTGCTTCGCATGCACAGCACATCATCACTGCATTCTGATTTAAACCAGTCACAAAATTCATCTGACTTCTAGTTAGTGCTATTCACCAATATCTGAAATAACATAAAACCTCTCAGTTATTACAATAGAATTTATTGCTTAAACATTTGTTTGGAAAAAAAGCCCAAAGCCAAAACCCACAAGCAGTACTACGTGTTATGAAATACCTTTTCTAATCATTACCTTCAGAGTTTAAGAAGTAGTCTGTAGTAAAAGAGTTCCAGTGTTTTTTGGTTTTCAGGGCTGGAGAATCAAAATCCTGGCTGATTACATGCAAATGTAGCTGGCTGAAACCAAGATATTGTGTAGATAAGAGAGAAGAATAATGTTAATGCTCCAACTTCTTTTGCAATAGCCTCAGTTGCAAACATGATTCAGCAAAGCCAGACTGACAGACTTACAGGTCAATCTTACCATCTTTGACCTGTAGCCCTGTGGCAGCAGAAACCCAGTCAGTTCTGGAAGCACTGCCTCACACCAAGCGTCTCACTGACACAGTCGAGATCACTAGTCTGCATATTCCATTGGCCCCTACCTACAGTCTATGTTCCTGCTGGCTTACAAAAATGCAGAGACAGTGGTTTTAACAAACTAAAGGGTTAAACTTTGTAGAGCACCTGAATGGGACTGGATCAGTGACTCAAAGCTTCATCCAAAAACTACAGAGACATTACAATACCCACAGGCATTTAAATGATGGAAGATCTGGATTTACTTACCCACAAAACTCAAATCCTTTCTCAGTCCTAGGCAGAACTTGATAAGCTTAAGAGTCACTCTGTGATCCCAGACTGGTGCCTGCCCTGGTACTTTGGCCAGTGGCAGCCCTGCCTCTGTCACTGGGACTGGACACAGGTGTACCACAGCCCCAGCTGCAGACCTCTGCTTGAGGAACATGACAAGAATTTCCCACCAGACCCAAGGTGCCTGGGTAGTCCTTGGGCAGGTACACAGCTCTGTGTGCACAGCTGCAGCCAAAGGATGTGGGGCTCTGTTGAGGAGGATTACCTGTCCTTAGCAATGCCAGATCACCTTACAGATTGATTTAGTCACAAATCTGTATAACCAGAAGAACAGGGTCTCCAGCTAATGACTCATGTAGGTCTTACCTCATACTGGGGATAGCATGGTAGCCCAGTCTGAACTCCAGACTCTCTCTGTCAGGGCACTGTTCAATCATTTTTTGCCCAACTGCATGCATATGTTCCAGTAGTTCAAGGTGGTGGCTGGTGAGAGACTTCAGGGTTGAAATGGGGTCCCACGGTAAGATAAGCCAGTGGTAACGTGCTTTGGGATATTTATCCTTGATGACTACAGCCTTTTCATCTTTGTAAACCTTGCAAAACAAATAACTAGATTAGTTACTAATTTAAAGTTAAATATATTGTTCCTAAAGGCACTATATTTAGTGGATTTTGAGGTGCACATTCCATTGGGGTTGCACAAGTCCACAGGTACAGATGTGTGTTTCTGGTGCAGCTGGGTCTGCCGGGAAAGACCACTAGATGGAGAGAATTATCAAGCAGCAGAGCATTCCACCTCAAGGAGGACTTCTGCTGGAACTAAGTTTGTGCAAGATATGCATCCTCTTCCATACCATGCATCAGGCAGCTACAGAAAGATGTTCCAGCATCCCTCTATATGTAGTTCATGTAAAAAGCTTTCTATTCTTACATGGCAGTAAGTTAACCCCTGCTAGAGGTGGATGTGAACTCTCTTGAAGATCACCAGGACTCCAGCACGAGTGAGGTCTAGGAAAACTCTATTTCCATCAGGCTACATGCAAGCTATACAGTCACAGAAACAAAAATCACAGCACTGAGCTCAACACAGAGCACACAGGAATGCCCTGGGCTTCCTGATCCTTCACAGATTCCTGGTGGGAAACACAAGTCTTAGAGGTGCTGTGCTGCAGACCCCACCAGCATTACAGAGACATTCAAGTCGGAGCTATTTCAGTTCATGCTACCCAATGTGCTGCTTTGTAAGATCACTCACAAAGAGAACAGCTTCTCATCTGTCATGCCCTTCTCCCAACCAACCCATCCTGCTGTTTTAATTTTGGTTTGCCTTCTGCAACAATTTGATGCAGCTGATGAAGAGAAACAGCAGCAAAGCATGTGGATAACAGGGCGGCGAAAAAAATATCTGTCAGGTTCTGAAGCAGAAACTGCTGTTACTTCGATTTCTTAGCAGCATGTCTGTTGGTGCTGTCTTTGTCACCTCTGGTAATTATTCTCATAGGTTTATAGAGAGAGAAGATCAGTCTTGCTCTACAGGAAGGATGATTAAAATTTTATCAGCACACAAATTATAAGATTGATTCTTGCAGCAGCATGACAGCAGTTGATGCTGTTGTATTTTTATATACACACATTAGTGCCTCTCTGTGCAGCCAGTGAGAATGCGATCATGATTAAGTGTTTTTGGAAGAAGGAAGTATTGCCATCTATTTGATTAAAAAGCAAAGATAGGATTTCTGCTGTTTATTTAGTTCAAAACGGTGACTAATAAAACTAAGTCACAGTTATTTGTGTTCAAAAACATTCAAAGGACAGTTTTAAAACAAGCTTATTTTTTAGGTCAAGAACAAGGGCTATATGAAATTCCGTTTAATGCATGGAGATTAAACTTCATGTTTAAGAAGAATCATAGAATCACAGAATCATTTTAGTAAGCAAGTACTTAGTAAGCCAAGTAAGCAACTATTTCAATAGCTTTATGACTCCCTTAGAAAGACTCATTGGAAAGTGTATTTCAATAGCTTTATCACTCCCTTAGAAAGACTCATTGGAAACTGCGAGCATTTCCACGAGAATGAGCATACAGTTCTCCTACAACTTGACACAGTTCAACACTTCAGACTTGAATTTAAAAAAAATAAAAATTAAAAAAAAAAGTTTGGGACCTTCTGATTAGTTATCAAGGAAATTATTTTCAGCCTGAGGGTGATCATCACCTGAAGGGGCCCAGTGAGGCTGTGGGATCTTCACCCTTGGAGATCATCTCAACTCAAATCTCAGTTGCTGGAGCAATCACACCAAGTGCAAATGGTAAGACCAGGTGACCTCCAAAGGTCTTTTCCAACTGCAATCATTCAGTGATTTCAAGAACTGATTATCACAGGTGTCTGCGATATCCGTCCTCCTAAACAGACACTTTTGCTGAGAAGTACAAAGGGAAAAATACATCTCTAATGTTAAGATGGCCATGCAGCAGTCAGCCTGTCAAAACCCAGGCTAGGTGGACCCAAGCTTCAGGCCTTACTCTGACAGACAGCAGAATTTTGATGGAAAGCATTCTCCCTCTTTTGGACTTGAGGTAGAAAGCTTGTTTTTGAGAAGTTGTCTATATATTTGCAGTAACTTTAAAATAAAATGAAAGTAGGTTCTATGCAGAGATAGGCAAGATTCTCTAAGGACTTTCTGAGAGTACAATAATGACAAAGTGTGTACACACTGCAGCCACAAAGACATCTGTCAGATTTTTGCAGTTTGGGTCGAAACTCTTAAATAGCAGGAAATGGAAAAGAAAAAAAAAAAAAAGGTGCCCAAGGAAAACCATTATGCAGGCACAGGGAAACAGAGGGAGGGAGGTGTATCTGGAGCATCTGCAGAAGGTTGAAAGAAACCACCCAGGAAATCCTGTTGACACAAAGAAACCGGGTGGAGGAGGAGCCAGAAGTCACATCCTGTCAGCTGGCACAGCGGTGTTGCAGTTAGGAGTGTGCTGAAAAGGAGGAAACTGCACCATGCTTGGAAGCAAGGCAGTGCTGACTGCCGCAAACAGGAACTTCCGCCGATTGCTCAGCTTCAAACCACACCCCCTTTTTAGTCGTTTTCCCTGAGGAAACAAAGCCACTGGCACTGCTCGCCTGCTCTCTAGACAACGTTGTGAAATGTTAGCCAAATACGAGAGCCTGAAGATAACTAAGGTGATGACATTCTGCAAAATTGGTATCATAGAGACTCCCGGCTTAATGCTACTACAGAAAGTACAGTCCAGCCCTTGCGCAGTACTCCACTGGATCATCAGCTCACTGAAGTAAACTGCAGGAGGAGGAATGCAAGCTCATTTAGCTCTGTTAGACAAGAACTAATGTAAAGTACAAGCATACAGCTCTCACCTGCATTTTTGGATCTTGCATGGAGCTCTTTAGACCCTGACTCCAGTGTCCTGAATGTTCCTGAAGCACAGAAGGAATAAAGTAACTTGACAGGAGAATTAAGAATTCAGTTACACATTTTAAAACATTCAGTTAAATATTTTCATTAGTATGCAACAGTAAAATAATGGCTCAATGACAGCTGAATTTTTTCTTTCTATAAACGCCAACACACCTGTTCCAACTCCAACCACAAAGCTACTTCTGACAAGGACAAGACACTGTTGTGATTCAAAGTTAAGTCTTTCAAATGTTGTAAATTTAACAAGAGAGAGCTCTATTTCTTAATTTCCATACATGTTATGGCATGGTCCTTGATTACAGATTATTTTACTAAAAGACCCTCTGCTTCATGGATCACAAGGGCCAAAGGAAGTACAAGGATCTCCAGGAACCATCCTATCACATGCTGCTCTGCATAGAACAAAGTGGTTATAGTCTATGGCCCTGTTTTTAGATGTATGGGGGTTTTTTCATATTGTGCAACAAGTGGCTTGTACAGAAAATAAGGACACAGGAAGATCAAGATAGCAGGTATCTCTCAACTTTGTTACTGGGCACCTAACAGAAGGTGCCTCAAGTGCACTTTTTCATGACAGGTAATGTTTTTCTGTTCAGATCACTTTACAGGAATTATCACAGGCACCATCAGCGATGATCTCCTTTACAGAGGAAGATGTTTAAACATTATTGTAAGTTATACAGAAAGAAACAGCATGAATAGTCTTGTCTCACTGCTCATACCACCAAAAATCTGGCCCTAATATAACCAGCCTGAGTTCACAAATGGAGTAAGTGGTCAACCCACCACAATCTGGGACAAATTTCTTCCTGGGGGTTTCATTTCTGTGCCTTCTCCTCCAGCAACCGCACTGTTGTAGTTCCAGATACACTAAGGATTATTTTGGCCCTATCAGCAGGGCTAAAAACACTGCCAGAAGATTTTGCAAGGTAACCTTTATCAACGTAAACATGGTTCTACCATAAGGAATGACCAAAGCTGGGGTGGAGGGGGGGAGGGAACAAACCACAAAACAAACAGTAGAAGAGGGCCAAGCTGTTTCATCCTCTGTGCCTAAGCTTTTAGAGAACGACTGCTCTATTTGTAATGCAGGAGATTTCACCTCAAATGCCAGTTCAGTATCATTGTGTAACTCCAGCTATGCTGAGCTTGTGTGGACTGTCCTTCTAGCTGAAACTGCAGCAAGAGTTAGAGATTATATCTGCACCCACTACAAGGAAGCCCCATAAAACACACCCACACCCCCACACCCACACACCCCCCCACTCAGCCCAGGTTACAGTGGGTCCCAGGTAACTTTCTCAGGATCTGGGTGATGTAAGGAGCAGAGTCTTTGCCTCAGCACATGCCATCTCACGTGCTCTGAAAACTCTGAGGATCCGTGTTCACCTGAGACACTTTCCCATCTGTAGTACCCACAAAAGCAGAAGACCAAAGCCCTTGTGGAGGAGACAACCCCAGAAGAAACAGCACAAATACTAATACCAATACACTTGCCTTTTTGCTCGAAGTTCCTTCATGTGGAGACACACTGGTACTGCTTAGCTTGGGATTTGCAGAGCTGCCTTGTGTACCCGCCACCTCCATCTTCATTGTTTTTCTGGGCACAAACTCTACATCATCATTCTCGCAGGCGTCCTCACATGCCATCTTCTTTGTTTGCATTTTCTCTTCCACTTCCGTCACTGTTTTCCCTGACTCTTCAGCAAATTGCACCATGTAGGGGTAAAGTTTATTCACGATATGCAGAACTTGGCCTGGCTTCATTTTGACCTCTTCATCCTTACCAATATTCACAAGATCAACACTAGTCGGGTTGACTCCTAACTTTGGTAGGGAGCAAAAGAAAAAAAAAAACCAACAAAGTATGTTATAACTGGAAATTGCCAACTACTCCCCCATCGTTCTAGAATACAATATCCTGGAAAGCAAATGTGATTTGTATTCACTGTGTGCCCTCCCCCCACACCGGCCCACTCTAGAGGATCAGGAAAGTCCAACACCAGAGACAGCTCTCTATGGCCCAGCCTTGCAACCACATCTGTCAGCAGGGGCATAGTGTCACAGTGACCCAGCAGAGGTACAGCAAGCCCTGTGCTGCTCTTTGCTCAAAAAAAATAACCTATTAAGCAACTGCTAAAATAGTAACAGCCTTAGGGACAATTATTTCTGAAAAGTAAGAATAGTTGTTTAACGAATTTTTTTTTCCATTTGCCCTCAGAAATTTTCCTATTTTCAAATTATTTTATTTTACCTTTCTTCTACTTTCCACTACATTTTGTTTTCTGTTTCTCACAAATGCTGCCTCATCAACACATTTGCCATCAGATACACAAGGACACTCTTCTGGCTCATTGAAAGAGAGAAACTAGCCCAGGCTCACAAACACCGTCTCACCAAGCGTGGCCCACTGCTAACACTTGCAGCACACCCCCTCCTGTGTATGGAGGGGGGGAATCAGGAAAAAGTCCCTCTGAGTCCCCAGAAGAGTCCACTACACAGCAATCATTTCCCTGCTCCTTTTTCTTTCCCAAGCCAAATGTGATAACCCTTCTCCAGCCCACGGAAGACTGTGTCCAAACATGGTGACAACATCTGCCTCTTCCTTCAAGAGAGGCTAAACCTCTCTACCCATTTCAGCTTGTGCAAAGCATACACCAACCCACCTGAATTTTAATGATTTTATTTTCATTTTGCATCTTACACTTTCACTAAATTAACTGCTACTTATTCTCTTCTAGCAGAAAATGAGAACAGCAAGGTCAATTTTTCATCTACGTGTCTCACTGAATCAGTTTACAGCTCCATACAACTCTAAAAAAATTTTCCTCTCAAAACAGTGTTGTAAAGACTGAGAAGTTACGTGAGGTTTAGCTGATAAATGAAAAGCAATACGGTTTACTCTGCCTGAGGCATGACTGATAACACAAAGTGTCATGGACAACCTATAGTGACTTCCCAATAGGCAGATGTTTCCTGATCATGAGGGTGACCCCAGGGGAATTAGGGGTTTCTGGCTTCAGCAACATGCTTTCAGTTAATGTTGCATGAAACAAGCTTTAGGAAACCAGCTCCTCCCTGTGACTGATGAACTCTGTCACAAAATGTTTCTTTAATTTTGTCACCATGATACCTGCTTGCTTCACAGGATGGTACTGTGCCTCTCATCACTTCATACTCGGTGTGATGAAGCACCTGCCTGATTCCAGACAGGATCTCTTCAGTCTACAGTTCTACAGATTCGCTCAAGTTAAGTACACTTCACATCCCCCAGACCAATACGCCATCAAATAACTGATGACTGGAAACATGTGCCACACACACATAACCGGGGAAGCAGCTCTAG
Organism: Todiramphus chloris collaris; assembly: GCA_025345505.1. Taxonomy (NCBI): domain Eukaryota; kingdom Metazoa; phylum Chordata; class Aves; order Coraciiformes; family Alcedinidae; genus Todiramphus; species Todiramphus chloris. Next base: position 2,731,933 of record JANVCC010010406.1, read on the forward strand.
AGCAGGCAGCAAAAACACACTAGCACCCACAACCAGCAAGTATTCTCAGCCCTGAGATTCCAGTAACATGGAATTCAAACTATGGCTGAGACTGACTTCTGTGAAAAACAGCCTGAGAGATCTTTGCCAGATTGACCAGATGCTGGTGATGTTCCTGTGATTACTGAGCTCTGGAAGCATTTTGATGGAAGATGTTACTCCTCAGTGGGCAGAACACGCTGAAGTGTTGTCCACACAAGCTGATGCTGCGGGCACACATACACGTTCCAGCACACAAATTTTCCCTTTGTATTATCTCAGAGATACCGGTCCTCATATATATCAGAGAGTAGGCCTACATCAATCCAGCAACGTGAGAGTGCATTCAGTGCTTTCTCATGTCCCATCCCTTCCCAGCAGCGAGCACACCTTTGGATCTATCAGCCAGAAGCCTTCCACAACAGTCCAGTCCCATTAACACAGGAACCAACTGGACCTTAAATGAAGAGTTGCCTCTAGACTTTTAGGGTTCATAAGGCAGATCAGAAAGTTTAGTGGATTAACTCCAAAATCTCCCAACATAACACCTGGAAGAACAGGTTGTGGATTCACAGCTGTGTTCCCTGATGCTGCAAGTCTGTCCTTCTGGGACTGGAATACATCTGGAAGGAACAGTGCAGTCTTTCCAGGTATTTGAGGTACACAAAAAGAAAAAGACAGATCCCTTCCAAGGACCACTCGCTGTCTTCTCCTTGGTCATAAAACAGCTTCAGGACCTTCAGACCCAGTGATCAGAATTATTACCTGCAGCATTTCTGGAGTTTAAGTACAATATATATCAAATAGCTGTGTAGCCATTTAAAGACATACCTGCTTAACTGTGACATACCCCTTGTTACAGTCTGCTTTTAACTGAACTGGAAAGAAAGAACAAGATGTCACAAAATACAATAAACAAAAATGCCAGAACTCTGCTGAACCACTCCTTGTAGAAAATACTCTTGCATTTTAAGATCTACTACCTTCTGAAGCTGACCTCTGTGAACATACGCAAAAAATACTTCTGCCTCCTCCTCTGCTTCCAGGACCAGAGGTAAAACAGAACCAACTGAGTCACACTTGAGTGTTTCACATGTGATCAGCAGAATTACTTCAGAATACAGGTGAAATCTGTGGAAGTCTTCTACACATTCTTGCTATTCTCACCAGCCCTCTATGGCAAGGCCCGGAGGAGGACTATGTCCAGAGGGAAGAAAGAGAAGGCCTGGAAAATGTGGAATACTTTACAGATCGTAGATATTTTTAAGTATTCTTCTAGTGTATATGCAAAATAACAAGTCATACTAAAAATCTACTGTCGGAAGAACAGAGATGTGCCACTCACAAAGCAAGAGTGCAGGCAGCGGAAAAGGACTGTGGGCCTGGGCACGCGCATTAAGATTCAATGTCTTAGTTCACAAAGGTGGACTGCCTGTTATTGAGTGTCTCCTCTGTTTTTTAGGACCCAGAGATCTCCATAAATGCTTAGAAAAAAAAATCTTGATGATTCCAAGAATCAGGCAACACTATGGATCATGCAGAGAAAAGAGATCACAAGCCAGTGACTGAAGCCAACCTAAAGAAAGCCTGCTTAGATTTCAAGGGGAAACTGTGATTTCTTATTTAGACCCTGCTCAAAGCAGGCTTATGAATTAAACCAAAAGAGTGGTCCATTGGCTTCACTGTCATCTAGGCAAACAGAAGAATGATGTTTATGGATAAACACAAGTGTTGTAACTTACACCCTTCACACATTTGGTTACCTCTGCAGCCAAGCAGGATTTGAGCTAAACCTTACCTTGCTGCCGTGAACATCTCTTATCCGTTATCCCAGTCTCTGGGCCACGCCCAATCACCACTGCTTTTAAGTGTGGCAGTTTCATTCGCTGACTGCATTTCTCTTTCCCCACAAGCCAGCACGTATGCATCACTGTGCTACAGAGCAAAACAAACAGTATGTTACTAATATGCAGCTTCCCAGTATGTCACCTTCCTACGGAGCAGGATCCAGAAACCCTGCTGCCAGCCCATTCATTAGCAGAGTCACTTCTGTTAACTGGGTCCATGTGTCCGAAAGCCAGAGCAAAGCACGGCATTAACACTAGCACGATTTAAGAGCAAGTTGCTGCTCACAGGGCAATCCTGTTTTCCTTCCTTCTACATCACCATGCATCGTCATACCCACGGACCATATATAGGAAAAATCAATTACACTGACAGTGCCATCTGACAGAAAAGCCTACCCGGGGAAAAACGTGATTTGCTTCCCACTGAACCCGAGTTGATCTGAGAGATCAATCCACCCACCGAAACACTGTCAGAAGACGGAGCAAGCGAGAGATGGGGGACGGCTTCACGCAGCAGCAGTCTGCAGATAGACTATGCTATGAAACCGGACCCTCGAGTTCACACCACTGTCCCGGGACAGCAAAGAAATCACGCACATTCCCCCTGCCAGCTCTGCGGCGAGCTCACGCCGGTGGGAAGCTCCCCTCCGCGCCCGGGGTGCGGTACACGCCGCCCTGACTCCCCCGCCCGGCGGGGGCCCCGCACACGGCACCGGCCGCCAGCCCCACCGCCCCGCCGGGCCCCGCACCGTCCCGCCCCACAACGGTAGCTGCCGGCCCGAGGGGAGACGGGCCCTGTCCCCATGGCAACGCCGGGCCCCATCCCCATGGCAACGCCGGGCCCCACCCTTACCGCGCGCCGCCGGCCCAGCCAATCGGCTGCTGCGGCGTCGCCCCCGCGCGGCCAGAAGGCAGGAGCTCGGAGTTCGCGCGCTCCGGGGCCCGGCGCAAGCGCGGTGAAGGGGAGCGGGAGGCGGGGGGGGGTGCCGCTACGAAACCCCCGCAGCGCGGGGGCTCCCGCCAAGCAACGGGGACAGGGCCTGCCCGGCACACACGCGTAACGCGAGGCAGCGGCGGCCGCTCACCGACGCGCAGATGGCGCGGCCGGAAGCGCCGCTCAGCCCCCGCCAAGGACCTCGGCCCGCCCCGCGAGGCAGCGCGGGAAAGCACCGCCTGCACGGTGCACGCCGGGAGGGGGCGGCCGCGGAGGCGCGCTGGTAATTGGCCGGGTAAACTCCACCTCCCGCTCCTATTGGCCGCCCCCCCTACAGAGTCCGTGTGCCGGCGGGGCGGGACTTCCGGGGCGGGGCGCTGCCCTCTCAAAAGCGCCCGGATGCGGGACCGGCTCGGAACTTTCCAGAAAAGTCGGGATCGGCGCCGGGCGAGCAGCCTCCGCGGGGAGCGGGACCGCCCGCCGCTCAGGGGCCGCCCGCCGCCATGGTGAAGGAGACTACCTACTACGATGTGCTGGGCGTGAAGCCCAACGCCTCCGCCGAGGAGCTGAAGAAGGCCTACCGAAAATTAGCGCTCAAGTATCATCCCGACAAGAACCCCAATGAGGGCGAGAAGGTCGGCGGCGGGGCGGGACGGGGCTGTGGGGCCGCTTGCCTCGGGGCGACTGACGTGGAGCGCGAGAGGAGCGGCCGGAGGGGAGGATGGGGGGGGTGGTGTTTGGCGGGAGCCGGGGGGTGTCCGGGGGAGGGGGCTCGGCTCCGGTTGGGGTTTCGGGGCTCCTGTGTCTGAGGCGCGTTGTGTGTGTCTCGCAGTTTAAGCAGATATCCCAAGCTTACGAAGTGCTGTCGGACCCGAAGAAGAGGGACCTCTATGACAAAGGAGGCGAGCAAGCTATCAAAGAGGGTGGCTCCGGTGGTGGCTTCGGGTCACCCATGGACATATTCGATATGTTCTTTGGCGGCGGTGGGAGGATGCAGAGAGAGCGACGAGGTAACGTGCTGTGGATGTAAGATTTTAGATAGTATTACGTTACAGCTTGATCTCGAAATCGGAGAAAACGTTGTCCCTATCCCGTAATGCCTTGAAACGAGCAGGAGAGGGCGTTTGGTTCATCCGTTAATAGTTTGGTCTCTTGTGTATTGTTTCAAGTCACGTTTCGAAAGCCTTTATCTAAGTGTAAGCCTAGCTGCTAATAAATTGAACAGGAAATGGGGCAGTACCATACCTTAAAATGATTTCTTAACCGAGTTACTGTAAGTGAATTTGGACTTTAATTACAGTCAACTGTATCTAAATATGATAGCCAAATCAAATTCAGTCTGTGAAACCTTTCTGGTTTTCTGTGTTGTTCAGTTGAATTGAGCTGAATCTGCAGAAGAATGCTGCTCAGAAATTAAAAATCCAGATTAATCATGCTGGAAAAGTCTCTATAGTGTTAATTAAACTGGTTAGGAGTAGTGCTGAACCCCATCACTTCTTATTGTAGACCTTGTGACACAGTGGAGAAAAAAGGGTTTGTATCAAAATGTTGCAGTGTTGTATCAAAGTATTCCCAGTAAGCCAGAACTTGATATCCTTTGCAAAATTAAGCCTGCAGCAGCCAAAGTTATAATCAAATCCTAAGCGTAAAAATTTAATTGCTCAACTCAATTTCCAGGGAGTCCCATAGTGAGAAGAAGAAAGTACTTTGTTGACCCTAGGCAGCATCTACCACTTCCTTTTAGGAGAGACATTCATTGACTTTGTTAAAACTGAAGTTCTGCCCAATAAATTGTGGAACTCCAGATGTTGATGTGTTTTGGTTATGTTACTGTTTCTGCTTTCACAAGACAAAGATATGAGAGTTGTTACCTAACTTGACATCAAATAGGAAAGGGCTATTGACTACTACCAGCAAAACCAAGATAAAGCTTTATCAAAACCTGATGTTAAAACTCATAAACTTGGATTACCATGAGTTGAGCATAGTGACTTGGGAAGCTTATTGTTACTTGGAGACCAAGCTTCCAAACTTGAGTAAATACCATTTTTCTTTTGCAGGCAAAAATGTGGTCCATCAATTGTCAGTAAGTTTAGAAGATATGTACAATGGTGCAACGAGGAAACTTGCACTGCAGAAGAATGTTATCTGTGACAAATGTGAAGGTAACCGTGAAACTCAAACACAAGCTGCTTCTAAAGGTTTGCGAGCTTTTTCTGACAGGTGCATAACCATTTGCAATTTTCATTCTCCTCAGGTCGTGGTGGCAAAAAAGGTGCGGTAGAATGCTGTCCTAATTGCAGAGGAACAGGCATGCAGATCAGAATCCACCAGATCGGGCCAGGAATGGTGCAACAAATCCAGTCTGTATGTATGGAGTGTCAGGGGCATGGGGAGCGCATCAGCCCCAAGGACCGGTGTAAGAGCTGCACAGGCAGAAAAATTGTTAGAGAAAAGAAGATACTAGAAGTTCACATTGACAAAGGTGAGGTTTCTTACTGAGCTGAAATTTTGAACTTGTGTGGACTGACTGACTGACTTTGCAGCACTAAAACAGAAGCTTTAGCATGGCGTTGATGTGGTGAGTAACAACACTGCTAAATACATATGGTAAAACTGCCATAAGGAATGGCAAACTCTTGTTGCCTTTAAAAAGTGTGAGTATTGTTCTTAGGGAAGGTTGATTGCAGCTATGTTCACATCTAATACCTGCGCACGTAAGTCAGAGTGAATTCTGAAACCCACAGCACTATAAGCAGTGAATTATTTTTGAACAACATCATAAGTGTGAGTCTTGATCAGGTAGCTGGACTTAAATTTGTTAAAATACCTCCTCGCTAGTTCATTCGGCTTGCCTGGTGAGCTTTCCCTGCCTGTAGAGAAGCCTCGCAGACTCCGATCACTTCTACTGTGTTTCAGTGTGAAGGGGAACCAGGTCTGCTATAGTAATGGGGTTCAGAGATGGTGCTAAGCCATGCTCATGCTTAGAACTGTTTGCTGTGCAACCCTGACAGTGCTGCTTAGTGCAGGTGCTCTTTGCCTGGCAAAATGCAAGACACAGCAAGCTGACAAGTGTGTGGCTCTTACAGACTTGTCAGGTTGTCACCTGCAGCTGTTGCTTTTGGAAGCACACCTTATGCAATGCCTAGATTTGCTTTTAACAGGGAAAATCTTACAGTAACATTGAGTATGAGAGCTAATAGAGATTGCAGAGATTTCTCAACAGGGAAGTTACTGAGAAGAGTTTCTTTTCCCTTCTAGAAAAACAGACTGAGCTAGCGTGAGGCAGGTAGAATTTATGGTAGAGAGACTTTTGTGTGGGTGAAACAGGTTTCTTACGTGATGGTTACAGTCTCAGGGAGAGTGCTTCTTGCACTCAGCAGGCACTGAGATCATGTTTCATAAGTAGCTCTGCCACATATATTTATAAAGCTGAAGAATCTGATTGGTCACTTGCTCTCAAAATGTACTTTATACAGAGTGTTTATGTTTTCAGTACTTTTGCATATAATGAGAGCTGGTTTGATAATGCTTCTCTTAAGGACTATCTTGGCAGGTGGCTGCTTTGCACTACAATTAAGCTTAACGATCTTGAGACACAGTTCAGGTTGGCACCACTAAAATCTGTTGAACATGTGAGTGTATTAAAATTAAAAATTAATACTTCACAGAAGGTGTTGAGGCTCTAATTTAAATCTCTAGAGATCTGGTACCAACATGTGCCTATAAAATATTTCTTATTGCTGCTTTTCACTTAAAAGATGAAAAATGTTTGTTTGTTTTCTGCAATAGGAATGAGGGATGGTCAGAAAATAACGTTCCATGGTGAAGGGGACCAAGAGCCAGGACTAGAGCCAGGGGATATTATTATCGTCTTGGATCAAAAAGACCACTCTGTTTTTACAAGGTAAAAATCTGGAAGTCCTTTGTGTTAACTCCTGAGATGCCTGTCCACATGCTCCCTTGGATACTGCTCACTTGTTATGTCTATTAGAAATACCGTTAGGTAGGATCACATGGCTAGAACTTGCCTGTGAGTTTGTTTTGGGTGGCCAAAGGAACACTGAGGTGCACAGGAATCCTGGGACGGCTCGTCACAGCCCTTTGTGTTCTAGTGACACAAGATACTCTTATGTGAGTTTTGGCAGTGGAAGAGCATGGAAGACAAACAAAACCCCTTAAGAGATTACAAATCTTGAATTTTAAGAACTTGTAAACTATTGAGATTTTGATCAATAGGTGTGAATATTTGTGATTATTTCCTTGCTCTGTCTAGGATAGCTTTTCATCACTTACCTCAGAAAATTACCGTCTGTGGTAGGCAGATGTTCATTGCCCACAGGTCACAGAAAACTGGTAGTGTGTTCACATGTGCTCAAGGATCTTATTTATGACAAACTGAATATAGCATAAACCTTTCTGACCAAAGGTTGTTTCCCTGTACTTAATTTTATGCCTGAGTCCTGTGGGCATGGTGATAAGTCCTGTCTGTGCTTCCTTATGAAAGCAGGAGTGACTTACGAAAGCACAGACTGTGTCTCAAGTATTTCACATTACTGAACAGTACTGCTTGGTGTTGCACAGCTCCTTGTTTCAAGTTACTCTTTGTGGAATGAGTCTGTCCCGTACATTTTGATCCAATTAACAGAAACACTGGCTATCTCAGAAATATATTGCACTTGGTGTCTCACTGCTTGTGTTCAGAGCAGTAGTGAGGGAAACTGAATTTAGAGAACGTATTTGTCTCAACACCAACCACTGATACTGTACTTGTAAGAAGGAACAGGGAGCCAAAAGTTCTTGGGAAACCAGCAGCTGGTCTGTCTGACTGTCCTATGGTGCTGAGCTCTGGAGGTTGGTGCCAGAAGTCTATGCCAAAGGACACTGAGCTCACAGGTTAAGAATCAGTTCTGTTTGCTTTGGATAAGCTTGCTCAGCTGATTTGTTTTTTCTTAACTTCCAGTGAAACTAGATACTAAATCAGTTATGCCAAAGGCACAGTCTGGGCTAAACTGTTAGCCTGGTTACTTGGGACTTGAAGTCACAATTCCCCTGGTGTATTTTTGTCTATCTTTTTGCCCACTGAGTTCAGTTCTAGTGTCCTCAGATGACCCTTGATGTTACTGGTCTTTTGGAGTTGTGCTGCTCTGAGACAAATGGAATGTTACCCTTCTCCTGTTGGGAGTCTAAAATTAACTTTTCAGGCAAGTCTCCTTCCAGAGACCTTTCAGAGCGAGTGAAATAACTTAAGTTCTTTGAATAGGTTGGAGGGTTTTGTAGCCTTTGAACATGAAGTGCTTGTAGACATCACTAGCACTGCCATACTGAAATCAGAATAGGCAAACAAAAATTGTAAAACAATTACATTATTTCTTCCAAATATTTTTTCCAGATACTTCTTGGTACCATAACCTGGAGTGACCATCACTTGTTCAAACTTCCGTACTACCAGATCTTCAGAAAGAGAGTGTAGCAGAATCATGTAGAGATAGCTGGCGCACTTAAAGTATTAATCTGCATAAACCAAAGGATTAATTGTCCCACTTAGAGTATTTAGGAGGCTGAGAAATAACATTTTTCCTAGAATTGGGAAGGAGCAGTGAAGTGAAACTGGATGCAAGTGAGCCTTGCTGTGTTCTTTTCAGTAAACATTTCTACACTTTGGACAGCTAGACTTGATCAGTAACAGCTCTCAGCATGGGAATCGTTCCTGTAGTTGCTGGCATGAGCTGCTGCATCAATATTCAGTGTTCTTTGTTTAGTTTCCCAGGGTTCTATTAAAACTACAGCTTCATTGTCCTTGCCAAGTTAAATACTGAAGTGGGGTATCGTTCTTTTACTGCTGCTCCCTCTGACTGCTTTTGATTGGTTCTGCCTTAGACGAGATGAAGACCTTCTTATGTCTATGGATATTCAACTGGTTGAAGCACTATGTGGCTTTCAAAAGCCTATCACAACGCTGGATAATAGAACTATTATCATCACCTCCCATCCTGGTAAGCGTTGGTTTGTTTTCTGCTGTAAGTCCAAGTATACATGGAATGTAAGCTGGAAATTTAAAGGAACAGGAACATTCTATCTTGATGTACAAGAGAGATGTGCTGGTATCAAGCTTTTTTCCTAGTCTTTGCAGTAGTACAACTCTTGAAACAGAAAAAAAGGATTTTTGGATAGCAGTCAGCAGTAATTTTCTCTTTGCGTGATATAGTAACAGACCTTACCTCATGGACATACTTGTATCCTGAGGATACCTCATGAGAACTGAAGGCCGTGGGTCTCTGAAAAACACTTTTTCAGCCTTGGAAGTGATGGAGCACTTTATAAATTTGTAAGTATGCTTCCTGTGGGAAGCATAACAAAGGTTTCAGTAATGTAATGTAGACATCAGCCTCCTTTCCCACTCAGAAGTTGCCAGGCAGCAAGTCCTTGTTAGACTACTACATACTGGTGTAACTGTCTGACCACAATATAGAAGATTACATAAATACTGAAGGGAGCTAATGTGCTTCTGTTGCCTGTGTGGATCTCTTTCTTTCTTTTTTGATGTTTTTATTTATTTGGTTTTTTATTTAGGCCAGGTTATCAAGCATGGGACTATGAAGTTTGTGTTGAATGAAGGTATGCCCATTTATCGCAGGCCATATGAAAAAGGACGTCTGATCATAGAGTTCAGGGTGAGTGTGTGGACTTACTTCTGTGACACGGTTCTGCACTGAACATCCATCCAAAATTTGACCTCTTAAGCATTACCTCAAGATTCTATATGCCAATTACCAGATGTCCTGGCTTGGTGTTTTTGACAGTGACGAGAACATACAATCCATCAGAGTTACAGTTAAGGACAAAGAAAGCTTCTGGAACACTCTGTTCTGAAAGTATGTTAAGTACTGGAAGAATTTCTTTGGACATTATATGAATTGCCATTTGCTTGGCATGTTCTTTAGTTTGCATCATCCTGTAGGAAGGGTGGATTAGTAATATCGCCTCTGCTGAAGCAAAGGCCTGGGCTGGAAAACACTGGTTTCTTCTGGAGAGAAGCTAATGCAGGGAGCTGTGGCGGCAGGCTGTCTGCTGTGCTTTTAGAAGAGATTCAGCTATATCTCTAGTGGTGATACATCTGCACTTTGCTGCTAGGGTGATTCCTGAGGCATCAGAAATGTCATGTAAGATTTGGTCACATTGCCAGAGATAGACACTGCTGTTCTGCAGACATTAAAATAGTCTAGTGGCTTAAGTACCTTTTTAAGCGCTAGGTTTAAGTCATCTCCAATGATAAAGCTGACTTTGGCAGATATTTGATCTGTAGTGGGATGGAAAAAGACCGATTTGGGCAGTGTTGAGTAACCCCACTTCTTGATGATTTCAGGTGAACTTCCCAGAGAATGGCTTCCTCTCCTCAGATAAGCTGTCTTTACTTGAAAAACTGCTACCTACAAGGCAGGAAATAGAAGAAACTGAGGAAATGGAACAAGTGGATTTAGTGGACTTTGATCCATCTCAGAAAAGAAAACACCACTACAACGGGGAAGTCTATGAAGATGATGAGCATCACCCTCGAGGTGGTGTTCAATGTCAGACATCATAAATGGGCCAGTGAATAACTTGTGATGTTTGTTTTGTATGCATTAGGGGATAATTGAAGGACTACACCTTCACTTCTTGCTATTTGTTACTTTATCCAGCCATAGTTGTTTCTAAAAGCATAAAGAAATAAACTAAGTAATTAAACTGACTTTGCAATTTGTATAAAGCTCCAGGATGCAAGCTCCAAGAAGTTGATTGCACTTCACCTCTGCCTCTTGGTCAAGAAAACTCCCTTACCTGCTTGTCTTCTGTTCCAAGCCTTGTAATTCCTGTATGTGTGCAATTGCCCAGGCTTAAACTAAGATTCTGTGGTGTTCTTTTTAGGAATTCTAGATATTATACTCTGTTAATTAAGTATGCACAAGTACTTATAATACATGGTAAGATATAGCTAAGTTTTGTACCAGTTAGGACAATATGTTAATGTTTTGGGCTTGTACTGGTGTTTGTTAAATAAGGACGGGCCCTGGTGCAACCACGTAATAGGTGAAGCTGACAAGGATGTGGTCACTCTTCACAGGCCCATTACAGTCATGTGATCCATAAGCAATCTGAAGCTACTGCACTTAAAGTCAAATAGTCCCTTCTGCCAGCTTTGGTCCTGAGCCTGGAGCTAGATCTGAAGCTTGCTTTGGTTCATTGCTGACTACTGCTTGGCTGCTGTCCTGTGCCACACTGCATATAGAGCCAGTGGTTGCTTGGCTGCTACAGGAGCTTCCTTCACTACTGTGCATGAATAAAAACCTCCAGGCTTTCTCAGCACACATGCGGTTTGGAATCTCAGCCTGCTGGCGTGTGAAGCTTGACTTCCACCTTGACTGCTGGAATCAGAAACCCCTTGGTGGTGTGTTACGGAAAGCGGCACCAGCCCCTTGGGTGAGCATATGTGAACCTGCAGAGGAGGGAAACTTAGTGTCAGTGAATACAACCAACTGATGCATCTAGGATGTTCTGAAATTCATGTATTGTGTGCATTATTTTAAGCTGACTCTTGAAAATTGTGTATGAATGTTCTAATTATTGTAGATTAAGCATTTCCAATATAATCACAAAATGGTTCATTGCCTCTTTTCTTAGACCAGATGTTGGCTTAAAGACACCACCCTCTTCTTTTTAGGCAGCCATTCAAAGAAAAAATCTTAGGGGGAAAAAAACTTTCAGAAAATGTGCCGAGAAGACAGGTCCAGATTTAACCTCTGCTGGGATAGTTCAGTCTTCTACCATCTGGCCTGGGATGGAGCTTACACTTTCCATACCGCTTTGAAACAGACATGTCATGAAGAGACCTCAGTTTTTCTTACTGGAAAGAGCGGCTACATCACAGTACATGTATTATAACCCTAATTGTCTGGAAACTTAGAAGACAGCTCTAGCTCTCATAAGGGTTACAGGTTTCATTTTATAATGATGGATGGATTTTGGACTTTGATGAAGTTCCCTTTCAGTTACCAGCAGAACAGTGATCCACTGCATGTTTAATCTTTTTTTTTTCCTTTGTATCAGCAGGGATAAAACTCTGCAGGCACCATCTTTCCAAATTTTGCCTGAATGGGCTCATCAACAAGCTGTACAAATGTGAGCAGCAGGAGCCTTTCTCTAACAGTAGGAGAGGTTGGCTGAGTTGAGAGGAAGAACTGAAGTTAATCCTTCGGTTGTGCAGGCTGAGACTCCTGCACAACTGTCTTGAGACTAAAGAGCACTGAAATGCACTGCTTCAGTTCTGCAAGCACCTGTGTTTAGGTTTTTCATTAATTGCTGGATCAAAACAGCTCAAGCAAACCAAGCTTATTGTGGTGTCTTGAGGATGACAAGAGGATGTTCTTTTGCATCAGGTGACTGTGTATTACTTTTAAAAGAAAACATTCCATAGCCTTTTTTTCCCCAGGAACACTTCAGTTTTCCTTTCACCACACATATGAGCTGCATCAACACAGCTGAGGTAATATGTCTGTCCTTGCCTTAAGACTATGGTGGACAGTTCTGCTCCACACAGTTAGTCTAGTGGATGGGCCAGGTTTAGCTTCCAGGAGAGGGGCTGACCAGAAACCTTGGCAGAGCAGCAGAGGGAAAGATGCTACTGCTAATGTGAGGAGGGCACAGAAGCACCACCAGTTCCACATTTTTCTTTAAAATGAGTTGATTGACATAAAGGCAATGTCCCAGAGAAGTGTGCTGGCAGCACTAGAGAAAGCCTTCCACAAAGAGCAGCAGCAAATGAAGGCAAGAGCTAGCAAGAAGGACTCAGACCTTCAAGTGGGATACTGAGTGCAATGTGTGGCTTTCTCCAAGATTCTTAGTTCTCCCATGATATTCTGGGTATCATACAACTACAGCAAGGAGTAAAACATCTGTGGCACTGAAAATGAAGACAATTTTTCCTGAATTCTTGTTGGTCTCTATGGCATATGGTTTCCCATTCCAGGGAAACAATCAAATGGACAGCTATAGAAATTGAGGATACAGTGTCACAAAATAGCTGTTTCCAGAACCACCAGAGTGATAATCCAACCTGTCATAACCTGAGTTTACATTTGCAATCACTTCCAGTGTTCTCCTGTCAACACCAAATTAACATTGTCAAGCTTATAGTCCTAGTCTGTTACAGTGATCTTTCCACTGTGCACTGGGCAGGTAGGACGTTTTTTGGGCCCCAGAAATCTAGCCACTTCACTAGTCCATAGGTTTGCTGTGAAACCAAGAATGTCCACTGCAGATTAATTTAAGAGCTTGCTCTCAAGTATGCTTCTGCCTGTAAGACTTAGGGCCCTCCCTGTCCTCTCCTCCCTGTGCTTTCTATACCTGCTACACAGCAGCAGCGCAAGAGGTTTGCTCAGCCCAGGGGAGTAAACTCAGTAATTCCAAATCTGGTTTGAACTTGCAATGTAACACAAGGTCAAGCAAACAAATAACTTGCCCTATGACCTTTTCACTAGCAACTCTATCTGAACGGAGTTAAATCCAGTTGGCAGCTGGTCACAAGCGGTGTTCCCCAGGGGTCAGTACTGGGCCCTGTTCTTTGTAATATCTTTATCAATGATCTGGATGAGGGGATCAAGGGCACCCTCAGCAAGTTTGCAGATGACACCAAGTTGGGTAGGAGTGCTGAGCTGCTTGATGGTAGGGAGGCGCTGCAGAGAGATCCGGACAGGCTGGATCAATGGGCCAAGGCCAGTGGGGTTCAACAAGACGAGGTGCCAGCTCCTGCCCTTGGGTCATAACAACCCAATGCAACATTTTGGGCTTGTGGGAGGAGTGGCTGGAAAGCTGACTGGTAGAAAAAGGCATCAAGACATTAGTCAACAGCCACCTGAACATGAGCCAGCAGCGTGCCCAGGTGGCCAAGAAGGCCAGGACCATCCTGGCCTGTATCAGAAATAGTGTTTCCAGCAGGAGTAGGGAAGTGATCATCTCCCTGTACTTGGCACAGGTGAGGCTGCACTGCAAATACAGTTGAGTTTTGTGCCCCTCACTACAAGAAAGATACTGAGGTGCTGGAGTGAATTCAGAGAAGAGCAACAAAGCTGGTGAAGGGTCTGGCGAACAAGTCTTGTGATGAACACCAAAAGAGGCCCAGAGGAGTCCTTATTACACTCTACAACTGTGTGAAAAGTTGTAGTGAGCTGGGCATTGGTATCTTCTCCCAAGCAGCAAGTGACAGGATGAGAAGAAATGGCCTCAAGCTGTGCCAGGGGAGGTTTAGCGTGGATATTAGGAAAAACTTCACCGAAAGGGTTGGCGGAGCATTGGAATAGGCTGCCCAGGGTGGAGTCACCATCCCTGAAGGTATTTATAAGATATGTAGACAGGGTGGTTCAGAACATGGTTCAGTGATGGACTTGGCAGCATTGGGTTTGTGGTTGGACTCGATGACCTTAGAGATCTTTCCAACATAAATGATTCTATTATTTTATCTGGGATGTGTTCCTGCTACCCTTTGTGCTTGATTAGTACTCAAAGCATTGGTAAGGCACACTTGGAGAAGCAAGGTTTGATTTAATCCATCCTTTTCCAAAACCACAAATAAAGAAAGGCCAGGTTCTATGTTTTCTCAGGAAGCTTACAAAGCTTCTAATGTGGGAAGACAGGAAAGGTTTAACCTGTTGGCAGCAGTTTGTGCCTGCTCCCAGACAAGCAAATGCCATTTCCTTCCCACCAAAGCAAAGGTAGGATCAGAATTTGGTAACACAGAGGGAGTGTTTGTAGGCTAAGGGACACAAAAACTGAAGAGGGTTTCACCACTTGTTTCATAATGCAAGCAGCACCTGTTAACACATTAAATTGTCACTCCACTTCAGCAGCATCCATCTCCTTGTATCTTGCTCCTTGGGGAGCTATAAACCTCCCACATCTGATTCCTACTCTGTCTCTGAAATAAAGCATTTAGTCCCTTCTCCTTAGGATTCGCCTATGTTTGTCCCCTGACACTCAGATAGAAGTTTGCTCAGCTTGTTTCTCACAAGTCACTGTGCTAAAGGTCATAATGTTTATTTACAGCTACCCAGTGAACACACTAGAGCACACATCAACAGAACTGGAGATGGAGCAACTATGCTTAAGGACTCACAAAACCCATGCAGAAAGTGAAGAAAAAGCTGTACTTCAAGAGCATTTGCAACTGACTTTTAGCATCATCTTTCCTATGAATATCTGCAGCAACCTTCTTTCTGTTCTTATCTCAGACTGCATTACCAAACTGCCCCCAATCAGAAGCAGGCCCTCTCACTCTCAGCAACTGCAGAATTATAGATTCACAGGGGCAGGCAGGCACCTATGGAGGTTGTCCAATCTCTCAGACCTCATAACAATTTGGCTGCTTTATGAGACATTCACAAAGGATCTTTTCCTTTTGAGATCAAGTCTTCAGTTTTCAGACAGTCTCTCTAAATCCTACTGTGACTCGCAGGAGGGTTTGATTTTTCTTTGCAGAGGGCAAGCTGGCAGTGGTATCAGAGCAGGACTACACAGCCCTCCACTTGGACAAAGGGTTACCCTAATAACATTACAATTTAAAAAAAAAAGAAAGAAAAAAGTCACATCAACCACTTGCATAACTTTTCAGGAACCTAAACTGGCTCATTTTTTGCCGAGATGGCAGTAGCTCCTCCCCAGACATTCTGCAAGCACACGCAGACCAGGCAGCTGATTCTACCCAAGCAACACTGAAATTCATTGATCTCCAGTTCAGACACAGGAGGATGATCAGGCCTATAAAACTACATGATGCTGCCCCAGCAAAGCATTTTGCATCGCTCTACAGATTGTGGAACTCACCCGCTCCACGCATAACTCAAGAATAACACAAGGCCCACGAGTGAACAATGCTTTCTTTAATACTGGTTAGAGCAACAGATGTTGCCTTGTCCAAGTCTCACACACAGGTAAGTGGTGTAACAACCTGTCTGATTCTCCACAGAGAAAATGTCTTCCTAGATTACATTAAAAGATTTTCCTTTAAAAAGGAAAAATAAAAAAAGACACTTAACATTAGAAAGATTAACATTTTTATTTATCATTGTACTTTTGTGCCCCAACTGCCTGCTATTTTACAAATTACAGCTGCAGCCCAGGAGGTAAATTTTACTACTGCACTTTCAATAAGTATCAGTACATTTTGCTTTTCACCCTTGAGAACACAATGACAAACTGTGAAATTCAAATCAAAAGGATAAGCTCACATTTTTAGCTAGAGAATGTACTTCAATCTTTAGACATTCCAGATTCTGACAGTTTTATTTGCTACAACTACTTTTAACTAAATTAGTTTACATTAAGGATTAGGAATTCTGTATAATCTGGAGGTAAAATGAAGCAATCTCCATACTATTAAAAAATACTTTGTCAAGATTTTCTCCTGCATCAAAAAGCTGTCAACGGAGCTTGTCAGATGTATTACTGTCAGATGTTGCTGAACACAGTGGTGTCTTTTCAGGCAGGAAAAAGAATCACTTTTCACTATCTAAAAAAATAACTTTACTGCTGTATCAAAGGCAGTAAGAAACAACTTAAGAATTAATTACAGCTAAACATACAACTAAACACTACAGTTGTAGTGAACAAGCAGTGCTACGTGAGAAATTAAGCTGAAGATTTTCTGCATTTCCATAGACCAATCGAGTGCACCAGTCCATGCTGAAAGAAGTCGGCCACAAGCTGACAATCACCACTCACATTAGGATCAAGACCTCCAACTGAAAAAATTTAGGAGGTCATTTAAATTGGAACTAATTTATTAAGTCAATGAGAAGTTATTGCTGTTTGAAAGATGTCAGGAAACTATTCTACAAGAGATGAGGACAGGAAACTGACTGCAGGTTCCAATCTGCATGTGTTTGTCTCATCATTACAGACAAAATGTCTTTTTTTTTCCTGCATCCTAGAAAAGCCATGGTCAGACTTTAGAAGATTCTGGTGTACACTCAAGATAGCATGCATTAGTCAGGATCTCAAACAGAATCACCACCTGCTCCCAGGTGAAGAGTGTGAAAGCTTTTTATCATAGTGTGGGACCTATCACCTTAACTAGGTCCACAGGTATATAAAATTGAAAAAAAGAAAAACAACAACTTACAAATAATTATGTAAGGCTTAAGTATGCCTTGCTCTTTTGGCAAAATAGGAAGCTAAACAGAGTAAACTGGGAAAAAAACAAACAGAACAGCTGCAACACATGCAGCATCACAGCACTAGGAACTCAGTCTATGCAAACCAGCCGTAGCGTTTAAATATTGATCCCCTGCTTCAGTTAAAGCTGGTCTGAAGATATTATGCACTTAGAGGGCCCAGGTAGTAATTCCTTTTAACCTGGAAGCAAAGTAAAACAAAAGAAAAAAACCCACAGGCACCCCCCTCAAAAACAAAACAAACCCACCACAAACAAACAAAAAAAACCCCACACAACAAACAAACAAACCCACTCCTCCCCCCAGGTTTATATCAGGAAGTGCTGGGAGACGGGGAAGAGTACTTTTGTTACAAGGAAGCTGTGTGACACCACTGAGTATGTACACTTGGAAAAATTATATTGAAAATTGAACACAGCAAAACCCACTGGACTAAAAGGGCCTCTGCCTTCAAGGTGATGACAGAGTAGCTTTATCCGCATTCCAAGAAAACTGTGCCTTTGTTTCAGCAGGGCAGAAGAGACAGCTTTCCCATGCCACATAATGCACTCGAAAAAAAAACCCCACCAAAACATTTTACTGTATTCTAGGAAGCCAGCAACCACTTGCAAGTGTCCATAGTTCCTAACTCATTCAACATTTATAAACACTGTAGGAAGAGTACAGACTTCAGGAGGCAGAAAAAACACCCTCACTGAAGTTGCTTCAGCTAATCTGGTACAAATAAAAATATTTTAAATTAACTGATGCTATATTTAAGCATCAATCTACCTAACTTTATACCAAGAAGTAAAAATGTAATTCTCTGGAAAACTGAACTGAAAGTTGAGGAAATATCACACTCTGTGCATTTAGACCTTATTAAGCACAATCAGCAATAACCTGCAACTGACAGGCATGCTTCATAGCTCATTGTAAAATCAAGCTATGGCTTCCAGAGCTTGAGGAGGCCATCCTCACTGTATGTGGCAATCAGGTTCTGGTGGGGGTGATGAGCAATGCCAATGACATCTTTTTCATGAACCTAGAGAAGAAGCAGAAAGATTCATCAGAAGATTCTTGCTTTAGCAGATTCAAGCCGAATATTCTCTTCAAACAAGGGCTACAGGAAGGATGGACAGGTTTAACGTGCTTTGTGCATACAGCAAAAGCAGAGGAACATGCCTTCCCAGTATTAAGTTCCTGTTGCAAACAGGTTTTGTGACATAGCAGTTACTTTTTGCTGGAAGAGGGAGGGTTCATGGAGAGTTTTCATCCACTGAAATCCACACCATCTAAGTATTCCCCATTAAATTTAAACATTCGGGATAGCACTCCTCTTTAGTTTAATCCAAGGCAAATTTAAGCCTGGCAGCTTTAAATCCAACACCCTGGGCAGGTTCTACATCAGCTGGAGCCCAGGTAAAGACATGCTGTAGTTCAATTAAGTTTGAACCAATTCACTCTTGACTTGGTGGGTAAACATATTCATAACTTCTAAAATTAAAATTCTCCTAAAAAAACCCTAGACATTCTACAGTCAAGTGTTCTGGAGTGCATTTGTTACCAATCATGGCTGCCAGAGGTGAAAGATTCCTTGGTATGTGAACCTCTCCTTATAGTCTTAATAAATAACAAACATTGAGATCATCCTTTTGTTAACAACTCTGCAAGAGCTCAAAGTGAGGAACTTACAGTCAGAGTTCTCTCCAGCTTGCCAGTTACGGTGCTAAAGCAGTAGAGCACAAAATCTTCACCAACACAGTAGATCCATTCACCACGAGGTGAAAGCGCACAGCAGACAAAGTCACCCCCTTCTCTCTTACCAGAGCTAAAACTTCTTACAATCTGTAAAGATACAAAAAAATGTATGTGTCAGAATTAAATTGCAGCACGTCATTACTATATTCAGGACAAAAATATTTAGGCAGTACTAGGTTTGTCTAGAACACAGGATCTCTCCACAGTTGCAATCACTTTCTGCAAGTCAAGCGGTTCTACAACTGGTTACAGGACAGTTTGTCATGGAAGTAAACTGGACAAAGCAGGTTTATCCCAAGGCTAGGTTATTAGTCAGGGTGTCGGCATTTTTAAAATGACTGAGAGGGAGAGACTTGAAAGGATGCCAGTAAAAATCACATACTTGTCCCTGCATATTCATAATGACGACTGTATTCGATCTGTTGCAAACAACGAAGTGTTCTGGGTTTTTAGGCAGCAGAATGACACTGTTCACAGTAATGTCTGTCCCAGCAGTGCTGCCAAGAGACTTGAAGGTGTTTGAACACTCTGTTGTCTTCACGTTCCAAACCTAGCATGAAAAATAAATGTAAAACCATTAGCTTAAAATTAAACAAAAATGAGTTGATTCAGGATCATTGCAGATAATTACTTCTCCAATGGCTGCAGCAGTTACAACAAATCAGCTAAAACATGCAAAGAGTCTGAATTTGTTTTTTACAAAGGTAAATGCTCTATCTTACCTTCACTGTACCATCAGAGGATGCACTGATAATATAGTGGCCGTCCTGGGTGAAAGTAGCTTCATTGACGAATGAAGAATGACCACGGAATTCCTTCAAAGTTTTCCCAGATTTTAAACCATGAATCCTGTCACATAAGAGGTAAAAAATGAGTCAGCAACTGAGGTAGTCTGAACCATCCTTTGGCTTCACTGTATTTCAACTCTGATTAGCTCACTGTATTTAACCTGTAACAATAAGTAGTGCTAGAGACCCACAAGCCCTAAGACTTCACCACAAACCCCTTTCCTCAAGAACATTATGTGCTTCTGTGAAAAGGTTAGGGAAAGACCACCAGGCTTCAGCCCCAAGGACCTGTATGTAATATATACTGTACATACTAGAATGTAAGACTGAAGGTGGAAAGAATGAAGCTGACAAAGCAAAAATGGGAAGAATTACGTTTGAAAGTCTCTTGATCTCAACTTCACGTGAGGCCAGCTTGCTCAGAGCCTTGACCAAGGCCTTTCCTTACATCCAGACAGAATATTTCTCTTTTGCAAGCTGTTGCCATTGCTTCCTTCTGTGAAGCTCTGCAAAGAGTTTGCTCTGTTATCTAAAAGGAAATTATACTGCTAATCCGTAACAGCCTTAAATTGCAGTAACTACCAGCTATGGAACTACAGTTTTCAAGTACAAGTATGAAGCCTTGAGAATGAAATTTCTTATTCCATTTGAAGCTTGCTGTCCTTGATTCAACATCCACCTTAAGCAGTTTCAATTTAAATGCCTTTTATAGTTCAAATATATATATCTATCTATCTCTCAGGATTTAAGCAGATTAACATCTCAAGATGTTTTTTAACACCTGTTCACTGTGCAGTTGCCTCCAGATGCACATATTTCTTCATTTTCATCTAAATGAAGTACCATTGGGTTTTACAGGGTAGTCAAGGGTCTAAAGCTATTAAACATATTACACAATACCATTCAATTAACCATAAAACATACACAGTCACCAAGCACTGGATCTATCTGGTTCACAGTATAAGTCTCATATCCTGCAACTCAGTTTTGAAAAACATGAGGAAGCTAGAAACCTTGATAAACCAGACAGAAACCTCATGATGTCAATAACAGATTGCTGCAGAACAACCTCAGGCATCAAAATCAGCTAGGGGCTGAGTGGCTGCAGAGGAGGTCTACAGCAGAGGACCTTGGGGAAAACAAAGAGCCAGGCAGCAGCATGCTGTGCCAGTGAGGAAACCCGGCCACATACCAGGTGCATTAAGAGAGGCACAGTCTCCAGACCATGGCTGCCCTCTACTTGGCAGAGGTAAAGCCACCTCTGTAGGACTATGTCCAGTTTTGGGCCCCCACCAAGATGGTCAAAGGGCTGGACTACACGATGCATGAGGCAAGGCTGAGAGGGCTGGGTGTGTTCAGCCCAGAGTTAAAAGTTTGGGACATATCCCTGCTGTCTTCCTTGCAGACAGGAAAGTTAAACGAATAACTATTGAGTCAGAATAACCCCCAAGAAAAATAACTGTGAACTACACGAAACTGATCTCAGCTGCTTTCAGCTGTAACAAACTGCATAGCAACAGAAGACTTTGTTGCAAGCCAACTCTACCCAGCAGTGAGCAAACTCCACACAGTAACAAGACACCAAATAGGTGCAGGATCAGAATTACTGCACTACGCAAACATTAAGCAACACTTCCCAGTGCCAAAAGCTGCAGGAATAAGGGTTTGAATGAGGCTGCTGCTCATCTGGCAACTTAGATTAGAACAGAGTTTGCTCACTTTTGCGACTATTTACTAGTATTAAAAGTTACAGTTAACTTTCATTCTTACTTTTATCTATGCTGCAATGGTCCCTTAAAAAGAAAGAAAATAAAAACGATATCTAAGTCCTTACTAATCACTGAAAAATCTTTAGCTATTTGGTTAATATGACTACCTAACAAGTTTTTACAAAATAAAGGGGAGTTAGATTCTTCTCAGAGGTGCACTACTAAAGGACAAGAGGCAAAGGACACAAGTTACAGAAGAAAAACAAAAGAAAACCCAACAACAAAACACCTTTCCTCATGTCCAAACAGGATTTTCTTCAAGAGTGTTGTACAGACCTAAGAAAGATGCCAAGAGAAGCAGTGAGTTCTCAACTCAGGAAGATTGAGAACTCCGCTGGACAAAGCTCTGACCAAGCTGTCCTAACTGAAAGGCTGGCTGTGCTTTGAGAAGCATATTAGACTAGAGACCTCTAGAGGCATCTTCTACATTAAAATATAATATATGCCTAGTCTGCCCTACACAGGTTGCACAGACACTTGAGCTTTCTTAAGAGCACAGACACAAGCCCAACCACCTTCCTAACAGTCCCACAAGAATCCACTGCTTTATCATGTTGCTTAGGAGATTATCTGCACAACAGGTAAGCTGCAGTAGCTGTGTACATTAAGTCTTAGCTAGCGGGCAGTGTCAGGTAATGCCACGTTTGTTCAGCTTAGCCCACCCACATTAAGAGGGAAGTGCTTCCTTGGATTCTCTGCAGACAGACCTTATACCCAACAACTGTAACTGAGCTGACACCCTTATCAACTTGCTAAACTGTAATAACTGGACTGTGCAACAGATTGACCCCAAAGTTTGTATAAAGTTTCAGCTCCCATTACTGGGTTCCCAAGATGCCAGCTTGTAGGTCTTCAACATCACAAATGGTTTCACTGCCCAAAGGGAATGCCACAGACACTGGGAAACTGAACTATATGGATTGATTAAAAAACCCTCAGCTCATATCTCAACATAGTGCTGGTGCTACTCAGTAATGGATGGTTCACATGAGACATGGAAAGAATTCCCATTCCCAAAAGCAGAACTGCAGAAACAGCCTGGAGTTATCTTCTTGGAGTGAAGAGTAAAAGTGATCCTGTGTCTATGGTTCATCACTGAAAGAAATTTTTTCTTCTCTTGCAAACAAATTTATAAACTACAGGGGCATGTGATTTTTCTCTAACAAATTAAAAAAAAATTGCACATGTGATAGAATCACAGAATAACTTAGGCTGGAAAAGTCCTCAGATTATGTTTATTCCACTGCTCTTGAAGCTCACCAACTTCCACGTCACTCATGGTCTTGTTCAATTTAGCTTTGAAAGTCGAGGGTTGAGATCCACCCCCAGCCTCACACAAGGCTCTCAGTATTGTTTAAGCACTGCTTCTTTCTCAAGGGAAAAAAGTTTTTCAGAATTTTACTTCCTGGAGGCTGCCCCTTGTAGCACCCGTGTACTTGAGAAGAGTCTGGGATCTGTGACTCTTATCTAGGACTGCCTCCAGATGAGGCTGCCAGGTCCTTTCTCAGCCTTCTTTTTCCAGGCCAACCAGGCTCAGCTCTCTCAGACTTCCCTTATACGCAGTGTATATCTGAAGGGATAGTCAGATCAAAAACCAGCACCCTAAAGCACAGGAAAGGCTGTACTGCCATTTCCAGATACAAACTGCAGCTCCTGCTCTTGAAGCTCTGAGGCCATCAGCCTGGCTGTCTTCCAGGGTTTAATCTCCAGTATTACATGTCAAACTGCTAGGAAGAGTAGGTGCCCAAAAACTTAAGCAAGGTGAACAGTCAAATTTTCAAACTGATCCTCCCCACACTTCATCAATCATGCTCTCCCTGTTACTATTAAAGTTCAATGCAAAAGGATCAAATCCCAGATAAAATAAATCTGTATTCAGAAATTTAACTGCTTAATAGGAAAACTATGGTTTTTCCTGTACTTTAGCTGACACATTCTCAACTTTACCTGATTGTCTGATCAAAAGAAGCACTAAGAATCTGGCTGCTGTCTTTAGAGAAACTAAGGCACGTAACACCTTTGCTGTGTGCTCGTTCAAATCTTCTCAGACACTGACCACTCTGGATTTTCCACACCTGCAGAGGAAACAGGAAATTGAAACAGTGGTAGTTACTTTGTAATGAGATCAGAGAAGCTTAACACATCAGAGCAAATAAGTATCCATTTCTGAGAGATGCTAAACTTCATTTGTTTCTATATGGAACTGCAACACTACTGCAATTGCAAGTGAATCTTTCTACCAACATACCATACAAACATATTTATACCTTAATCTTTCCATCTTGTGCTCCGGTTGCTAGCATTTCTGTATCTCTGCTAAAGCACATGCACAGCACTGCATCATCCATCATCATAAAATTATCTTGTGCCTGGTACTTGAGATCCTAAATGAAAGCAGAAGATTCACCAGTCAAACAGCAAATTCCATTAAATGTATTTTAAGACAGAGCAAAAGCACCACCAGTTCTAACTTCAGTTGTATTTTATAACCTAGCAACAAGCAGACCTCACCGCCTTGTAGCAACAGGGAAGCACTACTGTCACCACTTAGAGGCAACAATGATGATCCCGAAAGGTAAAAAACTAAATTTTATCACAGAGGGATGTCTGGGACAACCTAGACAATCAAACCCGTTTAAAAATTCCAGACCAACATCTGAATCACCCCAGCAGACATCCCTTTCAGATTCACAGTCCCTGAGACTGTGAACATAAAGTATGATCTCAAAGAATAAAACCAGGTGCTCTGGCCAATGAACTATCCATGTGAAATAAGGTGCAACTTACCTTCCTGATCTTTCCAGTAGTGAAGTTCCACACTTCAATGAAACCATCAACAGAGCCAGTAACCAGATACTGACCATCTGGGGAAAACCGAGCACACTCCACATGGGACTTCTGCCCAAACTGTTTTAAAATAGAACATAAGTTAAGTTTAGTAAGCAACTTAAAAGAAAACTCATTAAATCAAAACTGTCTTCTCATTGTTGGCAAAATTACAGTATTTTCTAGAATTATGCAATCACAAATTTAACTTTAAGGTATAAAAAAAAACCCTGACAATACTTAAATGCTTCAAAAACAAACCAAAAAATCCCTCCTTTCAATCTGGTAACATCTGTGAAATGTGCATCAAACACTCCACGCTTGCAGCAGCAGTTCAGCTGGCTGTCTTCTCAGTTTTGTTTTTGCAGTGAACTGTGTATGTTAACAAACATCCTTCCAGTACCCAACACAGATCACTAGCAGACTTCAGAAATTTCTGTAGTAGTGCAAGTTGCTTCACTTGGAATGATGTTTCTCTAGTGAAATTCTCACAGAGATGTTTGGTATATTTTTTATGTACAATTTTTTAAAATTTTTAAATATAAGTGACTATGAAAACTGAGTATAGGAAAACATTTTCACTAATCAGTACAAAAAAACCCAAGTTCTATATTGGTAAATGCAACAAGTTCTAATATAGCATTTTTACCAAGCTGCTACTGAACACAACAAATTGATTCCACAAGCTCCGACTCATGACTTGCGGAAAACATTTTGCTCTGTTTGGGAACTGCAAGCTGCTACAGTGAACTAACACTTCCCACTGTACATAACTGCTTGGTGAAGTTGAAAAGACTGCACAGGAGGAAACTGTTCCGCTTCTGAGTGCTGCAGGACAACTATGTCATTACAGAACAGTTTTCTTTCTCTTTTGAAGTCTATATAATAAAATCCTTAAAAAGGAGATACTAATCATTAATTGACCTGGTATGTAGTAGTTTCTGATCAAAACTTAAGTTTCTTATTAGCTGAAGAAGCTAATGTGCACACAGAAGTTAAGACACAACTGTTTCCTTGCACAAATAAAGGACTAAGCAATCCACTTATGAAAAATGAATGATTCTGAACTGTGAAGTCAAAGAAACAACTAATAAATTTATCATATTCACAAATACCATCAGCACGCAATCTTGTTAAGGGACCTCATTTCAGACTCTCATTAAAGTTCCCTGATGAGATAAAGCATGGAGAAGAAGAGGTGGGAGGGGGGAAGAAATGACTTAGAAAAAAGGGGACAGAAGAATTCAGAAGGTTTACTTTTCTTTCCCAACACAAAGCACAGGAACGAACAAGCGGCAGTAACAAACATAAAAGCAAAGACAACATTACCTTAATATGTCTGCTCAGCTGTGTAGGGAACTTCTCTTCTTCTACGTCTTTCACAGCTGCTTTGCCTCTAAACAAGTCAATTGTCATACCAGGAGGAAGCAGGCCTTGATGTTGTTGCCATTTTAGTGCCTTTTGAGAAGTTGAAAGCCATATCATTAGGTGTCAATTAACACTTGCCTTCCTCATCAAAGCTTGCTTCTAATTAACACAATACAGCAATTGTTTCTCCTACTCTTACAAACTGTATGCTTGTTTGAGACAAACACATTGCAATCAAATTATTTAAATGAGATTTACCAGATTACGCTTCCCAATTCATGACCACAAACAGAACATTATCCCCAAATGTTTCTTGCAAGTGAAAATGACTCAGGCCCATTCTTCTCATTCCACCTTTTGTATGCAGTATACAGTATGTATGCAGTGTGAATTCAATCTTGGGTTTATTTAAATTACCCCACCTGTTGCCTGTTTGCCTAGAACTGAATACACTGAAACTAAAAACAACAGAAGCTTCTGGTTCTGGAGAACTTCACTGAAAAGTGAGAATCTTACACAACCCCTTTAACACAGAGCTGCCTTCAGTCACAGGACATACTTGTTATGCCAAGAGAATTTTAAGCTGGTGCAGATGCCGAATAAAAGTAAGATGCAAGCCATAAACCAGCAAAAATACATTAAAATCTGTCTGCACAGATTATCAATGAATACTTTCTGAGAATCAAAAAAGAGTTGTAACTACAATAATGGACACAGTGTGTGTTAGCATATACTTTGAAAATAATCTTCCCTATGTGCTATTTAGTCTGTGGTGTCACCCCAGCTGGCATCTAAACACCATGAGGTTCTACAGTATAGAATATCCCTTTAGCTACTTTGGGTCAGTTGCCCTGGCCATGCTCCTCTCACAGCAAATTGTGCTGCTGCACACCAGCAAAACAGGTGAATCTGGGAAGTCCTCACTTCTTAGCAACAACTGAAACCATCAGTATATTACCAGCATTTGTCTCGTGCTGAATTCAAAACACAACACTATTCAAGCTAAGAAAATAAAATTAGCACTATCCCAGACGAATCCAGGATATATGGGAATAAATTTATGGCTGGAATTCTGACTTATCCTATAAACACTAAATCCTTGCCACCCTTTTTAACAATACACATGTAAATGAGCAATATTTAAGCTTTACTTTTATAAATTGATTTTCCAACTAGATCATAGTTAGTGTAATGTGTCAAGGATCTGCAGAAACTGAGACAGCTAACAAAATTTTTTTTCATAATTACCTGCCCCAACAATGCCATAAGACGAGATGGAGGTACCACGCTAACTTCTCCAGCTAAAGCTTGTGCAATAGCAGCTCTTCGCTTCTCTTTGCTACTTCCATCCGGGTACGCCTAGAGAAAAGATGATTAAGTGATTCTTCTCCAACTATTTTCCATAAAAACATTCACTGCTCTGAATTAAAACCCCTTACAGATTAATTTTCTATTAGGCCTTCAAAACAACCCTTTAACCCTTGAAACATCTGGGATATGCTTCACTAAAAATGTCAGATGGACATAATCAGTCAGAAATAATGCCCTGTTATTACCATTTTTATACAACGGCAATTTTACTTACAAAGTGTATATTTCCTTTTGAGTGTATAAGACAGGAAAAGCAAGGGACGGATACATCCTGTGGCAGGATAGAGGTATAAATCCCCCAACTCCCCCCTGCAGTATACTTCAAAACCACTGCTCTGCTTCCCTCATGATCAAATGCTACACAACACTTCCCAAACACTTAATAAAACATGTAAAATCATGTAGCTGGGAAGCTGCACATTCTCACTCCCAGAATGAAAAGATGGAATAGATGCAAGTGGTCACACAAGAGAGCATCACAAGGTCTCTAGGAAGAGTGGACCATACCTCACGAGGATCAAAGTAAGATCTGGCCAGAAGGTTTTCAAGGTGGATGTAACGCTCTGGCTGAGTTTGTTTTAGCATGATCATGGGATCTGTTTGCCTCAGGAGAGACCTGGCAGCACCTAGTTCCCGGAGTTCAATCAACTCCAGCACAACCTGTATCAAGAGAAAAACATCCGCATCAGCAAAGGGTAAGTAGGAAACACCAGAAAGGGGCTTCCACACAGACCAGCAAAGGCCGTATGCAGCCTGCACTCACTCACCTGCTCATAGAGGTCAATGAGGGTTTTGTCAGGCAGCTTCAGTGACTGTATAGCTTGCAGCACTGTGTCCCAGTGCCCACTGTTAATGTCAGCCACAAAGCTCTCGATACTGTCCACCGTGTTGAGGGACACAGTAGTTTCCTCCTGAAGGGTAGCAAGCGCTCGGTGGAGGCTGTTTTCCTTCAGGTACTGCATGATCAGCCGGATCACACTGCCGGGGAAGAGCGGTACGGTCACGACACCAGCCCCGAGGGCCGCCCTTCCCTGTGCTCCTGCCCAGCCGACGCAGCCCCCTCCCGCCCGGGTGCCCAGCCCCGCCGTGGTACCAGAGCGACCGCCACTGCCCTCATCTCCCCCACCGCCTCAGGGGCGGCCGAGCCCCGACCCCGCTCCCGCCGCTCCGCCATGGCTCCCACCGGCCTGACTTCACCGTCCTCTCCCGGCACCACCTCACCGCCACCGGCACCGCCGCCGGCACCGCCACCCCTTCCCGCCGCCGCTATCCCGTCCGGTCCCGCCACCCCTTCTAGCCGCCGCCGCCGCGACCAGCACCCCTCCGCGCCGCCGTTACCCCCCTCCCGCCGCCGCCACCGGCACCCTTCGCCGCCGCCGCCACACGTACTCGGAGGACTCGATTTCGATCGACATCTTGACCCGTCGCTGCCGCTCGCGGAAGGCCTCTCACCACCTCCACTACCACTTCCGATCTCACGCTCCGCCGCTTCCTGTGCGCGCCACGCCGAGCTAGGTCGCCCCTCCCTCCTGATATGGGATAAGTGTCACGTGTCAGGGGGCGGGGCGGGGCGGGCGGCAGGAGGCGCGCCTGCGCACAGCGGCAGGCTGGCTCCGCGGGCGGGTGGCGCGCCCTCTGGCGGCGCTGTGCCCTCTGGCGGCGCTGTGCCCTCTGGCGGCGCTGTGCCCTCTGGCGGCGCTGTGCCCTCTGGCGGCGCTGTGCCCTCTTGGCGGCGCAGGTGGAGGGCGGTGCCCCCGGGCCGGAGAGCGCGGCACCGCCCTCGGCAGCGCCCGCGGCCCCAGCGGCCGCCCCGCCCTCACTGTTCCCGGCCGGGTGGGGCGGGGGGGGATGAGTCAGCGTGGCAGAGGCGGGGCGGGGACAGAGCAGCCGCAGGCGACCCCGCTGCTGGGAGGCGGGGAGGGGGTGCGGGGCGCGTTCGGCCTGCAGAGGAGGGGGCTCCCGGGTGGCCTTACTGCGGGCCGTGGAAGGCGGCTCGCAAGAAAGGTGTGGACAAACTGAGCAGGCCCTGTAGAGGCAGGACAAGGCGGGCTGGGTTCAAACGGAAAGAGGGCGGATTCAGACTGGAGAAAAGGAGGAAACTTTTTACAGTGGCAGTGGTGAAGCACTGTCCCGGGTTGCCCAGAGAGGTGGTCAGTGCACCATCCCTGGAAACACTGCAGGTCGGGTTGGATGCAGCCCTGCACAACCTGCTAGTTGCAGATGCCCCTGCTCAGTGCAGGGCCGTGGACTAGGTGGCCGTTAAAGGTCCCTTCCAACCCAAACCAAACTACAAACATTGGGCTTAAGGCCTGTGATATAGCACACGCCAAACACAGGCTTCTCTCGGAAGTGGCTGTCGGTCTGGGAAGTGAAAGGGTTTTGTCGGTAAAAACGTTCCTATCCTTAAAAATAGCAGCACTTGAAACAGAACAGCCACTGAGTTCCATGCACACAGCAAGTATAACATCAAGGCAAAAACACTAGCCTAAGTTACTTGCAGTTACTGTGCAAGCTGGCTTTTCAGCATTGTGTTAGAAGTATGGTCTGCACCTTCAGCATGAGCTGTGCTTGAGTGTTCTGAACTTTGAATACAAAACGCAAGTTTTCCAGATGGTTTCTGAGAGCTGCAGTCCATCCACTGTCCTTCAGCCATCAGGATTTCAGGTTTCCTGTGGTGACACAGACACACTGGAGTGCAGGTCAGGCCTGGCACAGATGTGGAACAGTTCCTTGTCCACCAGCTCCTTTGTGTGTTCGGGTTTGGTGATGCAAACCAGCAAAGTTACGTGCTGTTGATAAGGCTGTGAGAGCTCTGCATTTCAAGAATGTGGTCTCGTGTGAAAAAATGTCACTGCATAAAGTGATATTTCATTAGTAGGAAAATTATTAGTGTATCCTGTCTGTTTTAATTATGGACAAGAAATGGAAAAATGCTGCTGTACTGGGAAGAACCTTCCAGTGGTGAGGGGGGACAGGAGAGACAATTGACCTTTAAACACAGAAAGGATGGCCATGGCAGTCCACCCGTGCTGCTTGGACAAAGACTGAGGCCAAAACACTTAAATCATAGAATCATAATGGTTGGAAAGGACCTCCAGGGTCATCAAGTCCAACCTTTGTCCTAGCATTTCTCTAACCACTACACCATATCCTCAAGCGCCACATCTATTCAGTCTTTAAACACCTCCAGGGATGGTGACTCCACCACCTCCCTGGGCAGCCTGTTCCAGTGCCTAACCACACTCCCAGTGAAGAATTTCCCCCTAATATCTGATCTAAACCTCCCCTGATACAACTTGAGTCCATTCCCCCTCGTCCTATCATTACTAATTTGAGAGAAGAGACCAACACCAGCCTTGCTACGATCTCCTTTTAGGTAGTTGTAGAGGGAAATAAGGTCTCCTCTCAGCCTCCTCTTCTCCAGACTAAACAAACCCAGTTCCCTCAGCCGCTCTTCACAGGCCATGCTTTCCAGCCCTTTCACCAGCTTTGTTGCCCTCCTCTGCACTCGCTCCAGCACCTCGATGTCCCTCCTGTGCTGTGGTGACCAAAACTGGACACAGTACTCAAGGTGTGGTCTCACAAGTGCCCAGTATAGGGATACGATCACCTCCCTACTCCTACTGGTCACACCGTTTCTGATCCAGGCCAGGATGCCATTGGCCTTCTTGGCCACCTGGGCACACTGCTGGCTCATTTTCAGCCGGCTATTGACCAACACCCCCAGGTCCTTTTCCCCAGGCAGCTCTCCAGCCACTCCTCCCCAAGCCTGTAGCATTGCTGGGGGTTGTTGTGACCGAAGTGCATGACCCGGCACTTGGCTTTGTTAAACTCCATACAACTGAGCTCAGCCCATCTCTCCAGCCTGTCCAGATCCCGCTGCAGAGCCTTCCTACCCTCAAGCAGATCGACATTTGTGCTTAATTTTGTGTTGTCTGCAAATTTACTGAGGGTACATTCGATTCCCTGGTCCAGGTCATTGATGAAAATATTAAACAAGATGGGTCCCAAAACTGAGCCCTGAGGGACACTGCTTGTGACTGGTTGCCAACTGGATTTTACTCCGTTCACCAGCACCCTCTGGGCTCGGCCATCCAGCCAGTTTCTAACCCAGCGAAGAGTCCTCCTGTCTATGCCATGACCTGCCAGCTTCTCCAGCAGAATGCTGTGGGAAACGGTGTCAAATGCCTTCCTGAAGTCCAGGTAGACAACATCCACCGCCTTGCCCTCACCCACTAGGCGGGTCACCTGGTCATAGAAGGAGATCAGGTTGGTTAAACAGGACTTGCCCTTCATGAACCCATGTTGGCTGGGCGTGATCCCCCCATTGTCCTGCACTTGCTGTGTGATCACTCTCAAGATGAACTGTTCCATAATCTGTCCTGGGACTGAGGTCAGGCTGGCAGGCCTGTAGTTCCCTGGATCATCCTTCCTGCCCTTCTTATAGATGGTGTCACATTGGCAAGTCTCCAGTCATCTGGGACCTCCCCAGTTGACCAGGATCGCTGATAAAGGACAGAGAGAGGATAGGTTAAGGTCCTCTGCCAATTCCCTCAGCACTCTCAGGTGGATCCCATCTGGCCCCATAGACTTGTGGGTTTCCAGTTGGCTTAGAAGATCATTAACTACCACTGCCTGGATTATGAGGGGACTGCTCTGGTCTCCATCCCTATCTTCCATCTCAGGGGATTGAATGCCATGAGGATAACCAGACTGACTATTAGAGACTGAGGCAAAGAAGGCATTAAGTACCTCAGCCTTTTCCTCATCCTTGATAATGGTGTTCCCCCTTGCATCCAGTAAGGGATGGAGATTCTCCCTAGTTCTTTTTTTGTTATTAATATATTTGTAAAAACTCTTTTTGTTGTCTCTTGCAGCGGTGGCCAGGCTGAGTTCTAGTTGAGGTTTTGCCCCCCTAATGTTCTTTCTACACAACCTAACTAAATCCCTGTACTCTTCTTGAGTAGCCTGCCCCTTCTTCCAAATGTGGTAGACTCTCCTCTTCCTCCTAAGGTCCGCCAGAAGCTCCCCATTTAGCCAGGCTGGTTGTTTTCCCCGCCGGTTCATCTTACAACACATGGGGACAGCTTGCTCCTGGGCCTTTAAGAGTTCCTTTTTAAAAAAAGTCCAGCCTTCCTGGAGCCCCTTGCCCTCTAGGACTGTACTCCAAGGGACGTTCTCAACCAGTGTCCTAAACAGGTTGAAGTCTGCCCTTCGGAAGTCCATGGTAATAGTCTCGCTGCTCCCCCTCCTTACTTGGTCAAGAACTGAAAACTCTATCATTTCATGGTCACTAAGCCCAAGACAGCCTCCGAAAAAAAAAAAAAAAAAAATCTGGCCTAACAGCTGGGCTGGGCCCTCCACCTTGGCTAGTTCCACGGAGTTTCAGAGATGTTCCTGGTGTTTTCAGGCTCCAGGCAGCCTGAAATAGTGTATTCAGCATCAGGCTCCTACTCGCCGGGTGGACTCTCCAGCAGCTGCGAGCACAGCTCTGAACACTGTTGGAACTTCCTCAGCCTCAAGTAGCTCCATGCCTGGAAAAGTGGCTCCAGCTCCAGCCCCCTCCCGCCAGCAGGATGACCGCATCACAAATCACCACAAATAACGCTGACTGTGTCCCTCCTGGCTGCATGTGGGCTTAGGTGGCCTTGCGGGGAAGCAAGCTCCTCACTCCCTGGGCAGCAATAAGGTTCTTGCTGCTCGTGTCCTCCTGATGTGGGACACTTCCCACCTGCCACCAGTAAGTGCCCAGTGGCAGTGCTAGACTGCCAGCGCATGGTGATGTGAAATCTGCTGTACTCAGCCTCTCTTGGATGGACTTGTTCCGTTCTGGTTTTTTAGGCTTAGAGTACAATTTGCTGGATGAGCCATGGAAAATAGTGCTGTGTGTGAGAAATGGCCTGCCTTTGCCAAAGAAAGCTGTTCTTTGCTGTGTCTGTCCCCAGAGTGCTTAAGAAAGTAATCCAATAGTGTAAAGTTGAAAAAATAGTGAGTGAGGCTCACGGCTAATGTTTTGCATGCCATTGTTTCCACTCTGTGATCTCAACTCATTTTTTTCAGCTGCTATTACAGAGGAGTGGGGATTATTGCTGGGAAGTGTCGCTTAATCATTGCAGGAGTATTTGTTTTGAATTACAGGTGATTTATGTCTATTGAAGGTTGTTTTGAAAATCTGATCCAGACTATAACAAAGCAAAGACATAAAATCCAAAGATGGCAGCTATTTTTGTACTGGCAGCACATATGAATCTGTCTCAATCCATCAGTAAATTCACCTGTTGCTCTCCTGCGTGCCCTCCCTCTCGTGTTAGTGGCTTCTAGCAGGAAAAGCCAAACAGACAGGCTACCTGGTCCTGAACCATCATGGTCCTCAGGATGGCATTTTTCTGAGAGGTGAAAGGAGCACAGGGACGAGCTAACAGGCTGGAGGGATGTTGGTGCTCTGTTCCCCATATGGCCTTTCTTCCCTGATAGCTGTAGGTAACTTGTTACTTGTAGGGACTTGGGCACCCCAACTAAACCTCCCTTCACAGTGAGACAGAGCTATCCCTGAACTTCATCCCAGAAAAGGGTCCTGACATGCCAAGTGCTGTGCGAGCACACGAGAAGTAGACATTGGCTTTGTGGATAGACACAGCTACAGCCAACCTGATCTAGTGCTAGCAGCAGTCCTGCATCTGGAAGACCTCCAGAGGTCCTTTGAGCCAACTCTCACAGGATGCCAACTCTGGCAGAGCATTATATAAGGGAAAGAAAGGTTTCCATTTTGTTTTGACTCCACTGGGAAATGGATGCAAAGGAGGATAAATAATCTTGCTGCAGGTAGGCAGCACAGGTGATCTGCAGTAAAACAGAGCTGAACCCAGTCCTCATTGTTCCTAGACTTGCTCTTTAAGTGAGAGCTGAGCAAATACCTTGGAATTAAATTTTTTAAGGGAAAGATTATATTATTTTTTTTTCCTGGAAAAGGTTATAATAAAATTATTTTCAGATGTCTCCTGATTAAAATACTTAGATCTTTAGAAAGTAGTCCCATTTTCTTTATTCCCCTCCTGCATCCCTCTTGCTGTCTTACTTGCCTGGAAGAGCAGCTTGAGCACTAAGTCAGGACTGAGCCCTGCCTTACGCTGACCATGTCACCCGTCTGCAGTAGCTGGAGTCCAGATCCAGGGGCTGTCAGGGGTGCAGACTCACAGCTCGCAGCTCAGGGTAGCTACACACCCATGAGGACCTCACTTTCCCTGACAGATGGATGTCTGTCTTCACGTGCAACTGGTCTAGGACTTAAGTATCCTATGGTCCATAGCTGTGCTATGGCACCAGGAGGGCACATAAGCTTGCAGTGACAAATATGTTCATTCTCTGCCCTCAGAATTACTCTAGTGACCTGTAGTACAGTTTTGCTTTTCTCAGCTTTCAGACCACAAGGCCGGAAATGAGTCCTTCCGTTGAAGCGCGTTTGCTGTAGTCTCACAATAAGATGAACCCCTCTGAGGCCAGTATCCTGAGAGAGGTTGCATAGGGGAACCAGCTTGTGTCATTTCTGTCTCTCTGTTCTTGAGAATACTTTTTATGGGTCAAAAAAAGAAAATGAAACCACACCAAGACCTGCATCTTGCAGGGAAAGATACATGACTTGAAATCAGCATGCAATTCCGTAGAATTCTTAAACCTGTGCAAAACCAAGCTTTGTTTCTCATTGCTGGTAGGGCAAGCCACCAGGCCTGCAACCAGAGGAGACGCAGACCGATGGACATTATTATCCATTCTGATGGGCATCCACTGGGGAGGGACGCTGAGAAGCTGCAGGGTTGCAGGTGGGAGGCAGTGAAGAGCTGCAAGGCAGGAAGGGGCGTGGGGCACATGGTGTGTGGGCAGAGCTGGCAAGAGCTGGGCTTGGCTCAGCTGGCTGAGGGGAGGCAGGAGAGGGGTATAACATCATCCCAAATCTGCTGGAAGGGGAATTGCAAAAGCTGGATGCTCTTTGGTAACCTCAGCTGATGAAATGAGGGGCAACAGCCACACGGTGCTGAGTCAGCATAACTCCGTTGCCAGCCACCCTGGGACAAGGCACCAGCAAGGTGGGGATGATCCCTACCCTGAGGAGGGGGCTTTAGCTGTGGCCACACAAAGACTGGGGGGCTGGGAGAGCCCTGTCACCAGCGGGGCTTGGGCCAAGACTGCCCCACCACCCCACGCTGCTGGGGCCCTGCAAACTGCAGACCACGTTCTGGCTTTACCTGACCCTTGGTGGCACGGCAGGGAGGACTGGCAATTTAGGCCTGTCTCAGGGAGATAGCCAATGAAATGTATCTTGGACTAATTAGGCTTTAGGGCTCAGGAACTCAGTTCCAGTTGCCTGGCCTCTGTTTTGACCCCTCTTTTCTTTGAAGTCCATAGAGAAGAGGGGAAAGGAAATGAGAGGAGAGGCCCTGCTTTTCCTGTAAAATACCTCATTCCTTATAAAATCGTTTGGCAAAAATCTCTTTCAGCTGGACAGGCTGAATACTTTAATACATGCCTGAAGTCATTTTCCTCCCTTGTCTCAGTCCTCTGGCTGCTCAGTCACTGCTCTGCATCACTAAAACCGTGGATGCACGGACAGAAACAGTCCTCAAAGAGGTATCAGAAAAGATCTCCAAAAAACTGTTCAGGGGGCTCTGAGTTATAGCGTTATTTCCTGGGCCAGCTGGAAGTGCACAGCACCATGCAGAACAGGGGTGCCAGGTTCAGCTCAATCCTGGGTTTTCAGACTTTTCTTCCAAGCAAGCCTGCTGGGACACACAGCTTCCAGCCTTTGCCAGGCCATGGAGGAAGCGCACCAGGCTTTCTCTTCCCACATTAACATTGCATGAGAACATTGCAAAGCAGGCCAGGCAGGGTGAGGGAGAGGCACATAGTGTCTCAGCTTTGTCCTGGGCACTACGGATGTTTTGGAGCAGGGAGCAGCCAACAGCCCCAGAGGAAAGCAGACATGTTCTCTCCCTCACACCATAATGCAATATTACTGGGAGATCTTGTTAGGAAGGCATTTCTGGAGGTCTGCAGTCCAACTCCCCAGTCCAAAGCTAGATCAGGTTGTTCTGGGCCTTGTCATGTTGCGTTCTGCACACCTCCAAAGATGGAGATTTGGCCTCTCAGATGCACCACCCTCCTCTGGAGGAATTTTCTCACTGCCAGGCAGAATGTCCCATCCTGCAGCATGTATCCATTGCCTCATGTCCCATCCCTTGTCTGCCTCTGAGAAGAATCTGACTCCATTTTTTCCATAACCACAAATCAGGAAGTGGGTGACTCTTGTAAGGAACCCACAATTGACTCTTCCTCAGGCTAGGGAAGCCCAGTTCCCTCATCATTTCTTCGTACACCCTGTTCTGCAGCCTCATCACCACCTTGGTGGTCTCTGCTGGACTTCTTCCAGATTGTCAGTATCTTCCTTCTACTGGGTAGTCCTAAACTGAATGCACCACTAAGTGGTGAGGATTGATCACCTCTCTTGTGCTGTACTTTACAAGGTTGCTTCTGGCCTATTTCTGCAGCTTGTTGAAGTACATGAAGGCTGGCAAGCCTTCTTCCCAAAATGTAGTGACTGCTCCCACAGCTGACATTACCTATGGGCTTTTACTCATCTTTCCTTGGAATGGATTGAAACCCACCTTTCCACAAGACATGTGTACAGTGAGTCTCAGCAAGGGTGTGGAGACCTGCCCAGTGTTTCCTCCTCTCTTGTCTGAGCATTCAGGGTCAGCTGTGGGAACTGCTGGTTCCCTAGAAGGTGGCCTTGGTGCAAAAGGTGACTTGCATGGACTATGGTTAGACCTAGAGCCACTCTTACTTCTTTTGAGAGGTGAAAGGACGGCCTGAGTGTGAGAAGATTTCCTTCATCTACATTCAGTGGCAGGCTGCCTGCAGTCCTACAGGTGGAGGTTTCACAACCTTTTTTGGACCAAGCCTACCCCACTGCTGTGAGGACTAGGACCGAATCTGGCTGCAGCAGCGCCTGAGCTGTGGTTTGAGTAAAAGCAGTGATGGGGAGTCCCCAGCTTGCCCAGTGCTCCTTCTGTGTGCCTGTGGGTCCAGAGGGGTCCGCAGCAGAGTGTAAGTGGCCCATTCTCAGACTGCCCTCTGGCTTCATCTTGGCCATCTGGCTTCTGGCCTGGGTATCTCAGAACCACTGACTGGCACCTTCCCCAAGCTGCAAGGAACATCTGACCTAAGACTGGTTGTGGCAATGTGCTCTCCATCCTCCAACCCCCCGGCCCCCCCTGCCCTCTATTTCCCTGACCCTGCTCAAGTGATAACCACCAGCAGCGATGCTCATGGATCTGTCTGGTCCTGCGGATTCAGGGGAGACTGATAATAACACAGTAGCCAAGGGCTGATTGGAGCAGTGTGCCCACCTCACCACAGTGCTGGTCAGTGTCCGACTCCAGCTGAATCTGGAAGAAAGTAACACCTGTAGTCAGTATGTAAATATGACTATATGTCAATTCTCTTACTCCATAAATAGTGAACAGCTGGGGCCTCATGGAGCTCTCCTGAATGGCAGTGAGATTCACACTTTGAGTGGAGACACCTTGAAAGGTTACTCATCAAGGCTGAGAGATTTCTTGCCAGGACAGATTCTCAGTGATTAGTGGCATGATAAACTTTTAAATCTGAAGTGATACAAAAGGTTGACTGTGCACATACGATGGTTTAGACATAAACTGTTGAGCAAGTCTGGGACAGGGAGTGGATCCAGCCACACTTAGATTCCTCTTCTGGGAAGTTTAGGATGCAAGGAGGTCCAATTCTGAACCTCATGATTTTATGTCAGGGAGGTCTCCCTAGCAGTTTGTCTGACCCTTTCCTCGTGCAGTGAAATCAAATGTGCCTTGCCCTCTAATCTTGTTAAACCACTGTTGCATTTATTACCAGACTTTGTTAAATTGATGTTTTGTATCAATAAACATACTGCTGTTTATTGTAAAAATAAACTTACTGCTACTTCTCATGAAGTGCATCACGCTATGTATAACAAATTTGTGTAGTCTTGAACGGCAAGTAGTGTCACCGGTTTTTTAGAGAGCCCAACATCTCATAAGAATGGGCTCGTGATAATTGGTGTGATTGGGAAGCCATCGAAAAACACCTAAAACTAGGGGCCTCACAAAAGATGGAAAGGAGAAAGGAGTTATCTGCAAGATACCAGGTGATAAAAGTCAAAATGCTCACAAGCAACTCCCTACATTGCCGGAGTTAATGCATGGCATTGTTAACTACAGCTGGGACTGGCTGTAGATGGGCGGTGATGATGCACCAGCTGAAAAACAAAGCCTGAAGCTCCAGGGCGTTAACAGAGTAAACCTTTGAAAGGAGGAACAGAAACCAGATCAAAGGTAAACAATTTTAAATACCCGCAAACTGCATTTCAGGAACACAGAGGTGGATTATGGAGGAATGCATTCGCCCTAGGCGTTTCCAGAGCCTGACTGAAGCATTCCTGAAGGGAGATAACAGTGAAAGGAAGGAGGTATTTTGACTCCTCCAATGCCACTCCCCAGAAAGAGAGACAACCCCTTCCTCCCCTTTAGTGAGTAATTGTAGGGCATGAAGTAAATGAAAAATAGAAATAATAGTAATAATAAAAAAAAGCCCAGTCGGTCCTGCCTGTCCAGAAAGTGGGGGCTTATCAGTGCGTAAGTGATGATGGCCCATACATCTTAATTCTAGTCGGTCCACAAGGACAGTTGGTGAAGTTTTTAATAGATACAGGGGCACAAATTTCAATACTAACACAAAAAGATGCCAAGGAGCTGGGCATGCGATCAGGACGGTAAAGAGTTAAGATTAGCGGTGTGGACAGAGCTAGCCTTGCATGTCAAACTGTGAAGGTCAGTTTATGGCACCTGGGGGAGATACTCGGGTCAACTGCTCGCTTTGCACTTAAAGATCATCATGAAAATATTTTAGGTTTTGATGTGTTAAACGGATGAACCCGTCCCAGGCCTGCCAAGTGGCAGCCTGTGGTCCTTGGGCTCAAATACCGATCCCAGCCGCGCTGGGGCCAGGGAGGCTGTGGTGCGGGTGCCCCGCACGGCCCCTGCCCTCCCCGATGCAGGAATTACTGACATGCCGCCATACGCGGCTCCTGTTGCGGCACGGAATGGGAGTTCTGAAGTCGTAACCGATTGAGAAAAATGGAAAATCACCTGCAGAGCACGCTGCCCGTGTTAAGTCACCCGTGCCGCCACTCTGAGATGCGGACGGGAGGTGGCGTTTATCAGCCGAGTACCGGTGCCTGAGCGCTGGCACAGCCCCGCTAACGGCTGCTGGCCGCGCCGTGCGAGGGGACCCGCTGCTCTGACAGCAGCTGGGAAAGGGGCGTGCTTCAGGGACCGCTTACAGGATGAAGATGGCGAAGTTTGCTGCCTCTCGGCAGGGGATACAATACACCTCTAACAGACTCCCACAGGGGGCTAGGTATTCACCCACGATTGCTCCTGACACGCTTGCTGGACTTACGCAGGCAGTCTCACTCCCCCAGGACGTGAAAATATACAGAGGATATTTTCATTGGAGAATGTCACCTGAGAAGGTGCGGGAAGTGGCAGCAG
Source organism: Todiramphus chloris collaris (assembly GCA_025345505.1). Classification (NCBI taxonomy): domain Eukaryota; kingdom Metazoa; phylum Chordata; class Aves; order Coraciiformes; family Alcedinidae; genus Todiramphus; species Todiramphus chloris. The sequence goes on from JANVCC010010406.1 coordinate 2,771,397, forward strand.
CAGGGTTGCAAGCATTAAATAATGCAGAAATGGAGATTCCACACGGAAGATGTCAGGGACCAAGTAAACAAAAATTTTAGGTGCTTGGTGGATACCGGGCAGTGCATTCCTCCAAACACCTTAATAAAGATCAAAGAGCTGCAAATGCCCCAATCAAAGAAGGGAGTTGCAACAATTAATGGGTACTTGAGGATATTGGAGGAAACATGTTACCTGGATTTTCTGTCATTTTCTGCCCATTATGCACACTTTTATGGGAAGGCAAACCCTGAGAGTGGAAATTAGAAAATAGAGAGGCAGTCAAAACCATAGCTGAAGAAGTAAGAACATATCAGTCACTGGTACCAGTACACCCCCATAACCCTGTTAGAGCCAAATGGGCTTTCTCTGAACACGCAGCTTACTGTAACCCGTTCCAAACCGGCTACAATGAGCCAGTTACAGATAAAACCGAGTATGTGTGCCAGGTTTCCCTCACGGGTGGAGATCGGGTCTTGTCGAATGAGGAAGAAGCAGACGTGTATTGTGGACCTGGAGTATTTCTAAGTACTGCTTCAGGTTACCACAACTATTCACTGACTGCATGAGCCTCTTTTTGGGCTGGGGACATAGACCCTCAGGAGGGAAGAGATCCTTTTGTCATTAAGACCTCAGGGTTCAGGATCTGGCAGCCTCTATGCAAAAGACAGCTTGTATACAAGCAATGTACTAGGGAGGTGTATCCCTAGTTAGCTAGGGATCCATGATGTTAGCTCCCATTAATAGAGCCAGATTAACTCTTCTCATTCGTGGCCTTCCTGATAGTCTAAAAAATTAATATGTAGCAAACCTAATTCATAAATTATGTTATGAGTTCTGCTGCAGCGACAGAGCAACCTCCTAGAGGACAAATGCACTGGGAGCAAATTTGCCCAGGAAATAGTTAACTGGGGTCACCATATGGAATGAGCTGGAGGAAGCCACCAGAACCTCCCTGATGAGTCTGTCAAATCCATGCAGGCACACAAGGGTTGGAATCTAAACCACGATTTGATTCAGAATGAAAAGCACAGAGGGACACAGAGGTGCATTACACCAACAGAGCCATAGGTACCTGTGCAGTTTTCACAGAGGTCCACACTATGCTTCTTATCTGAATGGTTTTTGAAGTCCTAAATAGTTTGTGATATGAAGACAGGCAGGCATTGAGTTGGGTGCATAAGGAGCAGAGCAGGCCTCTTGAAAGCAAAACATGGCATGGTGTGCTTGGGCTTTGTGTTGTTGGAGGGGGACACCACGTTACAGATTTATTTTTGAAGCTGGACCTTGCAGCCCTTTGGAGTGATTTTAACACGTGACTCCTGTCAAAATGCTTCAAGATTAGAAATTAAATTAGAAATCAAGCTGAAAGGGCTGTTACTCACAGGCAAAAATTCATCCAAGACATTTGCCTTTCATTTTTAAGGACTGCAAGCAGGGGAGAACTGTGAGAAGAGTGATTTCTCTGTAACTGGAGACTAATCATGGCTAATGATACTCCCTGGTGACATTAAATAGGATTGAGTATATTTCACTTGCAGACTGTGTTATATTTCCACATCATAATCTCAGGAAGGACTCTTGGACACCTTTACAGATGAGACGAGGTGCCATAACCTTAGTGGTAGAAGTAAGGAATGGTCAGGGAATGGTGTTTGTGGCTTGGAAGGTGCCAGCCTTTCTTCAGGGTGAGACCCAGTTCCCTGCCTGGGGACCATTAGCACCATCAAGATGCTCAGTCTGCTCTCCTGGGAGCAGTGGTCTCATGGCTTCATCACCAGTGTGAAATACCTTTGTCCCCAGCTGAGGCTTGGCTCTGAAGCAAAGCAAAGTATCTGTCAGTGCAGCAAGGCTCTTCTGTGCCTGGTTTGCAGTCTCAGCAGGCTGGTGTTTGATGTCATGTGGTGGCCACTGCACTTTCCTGTACATCATGGCAAGACAGAATCCAGGTGTCTGGGATTTTAGGCACCAGCAGCACAAGCAAGAGATGTCTCTTCAGGCTGTTCCTTCCTGACACACCAAAGGAAAGCAGTTTTGGTGTCTCAAAATGTCCAGGCTGCTGGGCCTTCTTTTGGCCGTGTTTCTGCCTCTGGGTATCTCTTGGGGGGGTCCAGTGCAGGAGACCAGCCGCTGTTCCTTTGAGTGAGCAGCATCCTGCAGCAGAAGGGTACCTTCTTCCAGATTGAGTGGGTGCAGGACAACCACATCTCCTCTCATCCATCCATGCAGGAAAAATTTGTCAGGCTTTGCCCCCAGCTGGCAAGGGAGGGCTGCGCTGGTGGGAGGGATTGCCACTGGAACAGAGAGACACTCCAGCAGCCTGTACTGCTGCCAGGACTGTCAGGGTGCCAGCATGGGATCTGCTACCCTCTTGCTGGTCTGTGTGTAGCCTGACCATAATGAACCTCAGAGTAGACAAGGCACACTTTGGAGACAAGAAGAATCCTCTGATTAATTTGAAAAAGTCTGAAATACCAGCATGCAGCAGGGTGGCTGGATGAGATCCCTAAGTAGTCCGTTCCTGTCGCTGAGAAGCACACGAATCACAAGGGCTGAACTCAAAGTTTGAGAGTCTTGAATATATCTGCTGGGACCCTCCCCCTACTGTTTTTATAGCCGAGACCCCAAGCTGAGTTCAGGGGAAGCCCAACTTCTCATTCCAAAGGAAGAAAAGCCAGTTACTTGACATTCAGAAAGAGCAACACTGTCTCAGAGTTGTCATCTTTGCTTGCAGAATACTCTCTAAGCCAAGGTGGGAAAGCCACAGCTGGCAAGGGGGGTCACCTATGTCTCATAACAAAGACAGATTTTGCAGGTATTTACAGCTAAGCAAGATTTTACTCTTTTTTGTTGTTGTTGTTGTTGTTGCAACGTGAGTAACCATAGGTATTTCTCACAGATTTAATTTCAGTTGTGCACCACAGACCATGATCTGTGCTTCACTGAGTAGCAAAGAACCTTCAGCCACTGCTGTTTATTATGAACTTGTGTCACTCAAATGGTTGTCTGAGCCCCAGCCTCTGGGGGATCTCCAGTTCATCCCCCCGCCCCATTCAGACCATGGCTGAGTGTGCTGAAGCAGCTCAGCTCAGAGTTGGAAAGGGCTGGAGATGGCAGTGGAGGTGAACAGCCAGGGCAGCTCTCGGTGCACCTCGGGCAGTGTGGTGTGCACACACATCCTCATGCTTTCACCTGTCCATGCATAGAATAGCTGGGGGATGGGGCTGAGCCCAGGGTGATGTGCAAGTTCTCACAGGACCCAGCATCACAGGATCCATTAGGGCTCCTGAAGGTCTCTAACCCCAGTGCACAGCTGGTCTCTCCACAGCACAAGGTCAGGACAGCTGTGGCTTTGTGCAGCTGTGTCTAGGAACTCCTGCAAGGGTGGAGACCTCCTCCCTCCGTCGTGCTCTGTCTGCCTACACATCCAAGTTGTGGTGGCTCAAGTGGTGGATCCTGTGCTCCTAACACAACCACTGCACCTGCCCATGCTGAGGGTTATCAGAGGAGGCACACCATGCAATGAGTGCTGGTTGTGGGTCTGATGTTTGCACTAGAAGGAAAGGAGACACACATAGGCCATGGACTCATCAGAGGATCCAAGGATAGTCCCAGAGGAATTGCTGATGTTTAATTAAGAGTTTGGTTACTCTGCAGTGATAAGAAAGGGAGACTTTCCCCCTCCCAGACCCACATGGCTATGGGGATTGTGGAGAGTTGAGCTTTGAGTTTCTCCTCTGATGAACAGCACCATGACGGAGCACCCCGTGCTTGAAAACACCCCAGGAACTGGGGAAGGGCTCTCCGCAACTGAGACACATGGCTGTTTTCTGAAGGCAGTGCTGTGCTCTCATTTACATGCCTGAACTAAGACAAATGTTACAACAAATACCTACACTGGCTCTGTTTCCTTGTGATGGGAGTATGACTTCTTTAAAGGCACATTTCAACTTCAGGCAACAGTTTGCTGTGCTTTTGCTGAAGCTTTTGTGAGTGCAACAAAAAGACCTGGATAGGGAACCACCCCTTATTTGTGGACACCTTTGTGGGGTAAGAATGAAAACAAAACAAACTGTACCCCACCTAGATTTCAAAACTAGGATACATCCAGTGATGACACTGCTCAATTACAGGCTGGCTTCAGGGTACCCGACAGCAAATGATGGAAAAATTATTATGGTAACCATTTCACAAATAATTAACCTCATTGTTGTTCAATTGCTTACATAAATTGTCAAGAGCATCACGTCTCAGGACAAATCCTGCTATTCAACATTTGACTAGTCAAGGAAGTGATCATAAGCATCACAAGGGGTCTGCAGATAAGACCTTGAAGAAAACCTTGCTCCTGTTATTTTCCTCTTCTGCAGATTGGATACTTTCATTTTTATTGTTTTTAATAAAAATCTTCCTTTGCCAGTGAACATCCAAAAACAGATGAAGTGCATCAACACATGTCTTCAGACAAAATATTAAGTTCATGCAACAGGATTTTTATATATATATATATAAATGTATACACACACATATATATGCACATGTATACTTACACAAAGAGGGCCAAAGCAGTGGAGGGATGTTGGACCCTCTTGTATTCCTGTGAGTCCAAAAACTTTTCAAGACAGTACATTGTAGTAAGGAGAAATGTGTGATGATGCTGGCAAAGTGTAAGAAAGATTCCCTCACAATGCTCCACAGACCTACTAAGGTTGCGAGTTCTCAGGCCAGTGGAAACCCAAGTGTTTCAGCAAGGAGACCAAAGCAGGCAGGCATGCTGGCAGAAGACAGCAGGCAAGATGTCTTGATGTGTGCTAAGCAGTGGAGTGAACCCTATACAGCTTGCTGGCATGGCCTGAATAATTCATTGCCTGGATGGGCAGCCATGAGAGCTGTGCCCGGGTGCAGGGTGTCAGCAGCACTGTCCCTTCTGCTTCTTCCCAGGGTCATTGCTCCCAGCATGTTCAAAAGGCGAAGGTTAGAGTGGGTCTTGCAACACAGCCTGTTCCTTTCTCAGTCAAAAATGGGAGGTGTTTTGGCACTGTCTGCTGTCCTTCAGCTTGTTTTTATGTTTTGCTTCTGCTAGGCGTAGTTTTCTCTGGAGGCCGGAGATCCTTGGACACACCATATTTCCAGTGTTCCTGACGAGATCACTGTAGTTTCTGCTGGTTGGCTTTCTCACTGTGGTACCATCTCCTGTTAGCAGAGCAGGGGTGGCTGAAGTGATGGAGCAGTCTCTGCCCCAAGCTGTCAGTACAACAGCAGCCCATGGAGTTAAACATTAGCAGAAGTTACTTATTTCCCCTAAAGGAAGATCTCTGTAGCTCTGCTTTTATTTTGTATTGTAGTCCCAGCAATACTGTAACTCTGACAGCAGGGGTTAGAAATTTGATTTGCTAAGACATTGCAATGTCAGTATGTCTGGTGCTTTTTCAGAGTTTCCTGGATGTTACTTGAAACAGGATAATCACTTACTCATGTACAACCAACAACCACATGGAATCTGCTCACAAAAGAAGCTGTAGCCTTTGCTAACAAGGAAACTCCTTTCTGTTTTATTTTTCCAACCAAAATTCTCCAAACAAAGTAATTAATTTTCTCCCTTTGTTCTGTCTTTTGTATTTGCTCTCACTTACAAGCAGCTCTAGAGAGGGGGATGGAAGATATGTGACTGTCATCTTAGAATATCAACCTTGGTGTGAAGATTTTCCTGTAGGTAAATATTCCTAGCCCAGAAATGTTAGAACAGGGAAATTTTTTCTTCTTTGGACTCATTTGTCTAGTGCATTCACATTACCATAGATGGAATACTTCAGAGAAGATACAAAAGAAGGATTTCAGTTTAATCAGGTCCAGGCACAAATTTTGGACCAACAGCTAATACAGCAGAGCATCAGCAACATCTGTCTCCTCTCTGCACTCAGATCCAAGAGGACTCAAGGGCTATCCAAGCATTTTTATGGCAAAAAGATTTGCTTATTCAAGAACCACCTCCCCTTGTCTCCCTTCAGTTTTCTTCTTGACCTCCCAAACAGACATCAGTAACCTTTATTTAGACCAGGTGTCAAAAATATTTCTGTTTACATGTGAACACAGATGGGTATTTGTTTTTGGGGATGTCAGTCAACCAGGCATGTGTAATCAACATGAGTAATGAATTACAGGCAGCACCTCCATCTGCTCCAGCATCTGCGGGAGATGGGTCAGAATTCCTGGGACTGAGAGCCCAAAGCAGGGTCAGGCCAGGGAGGAGTCAGGTCCCCAGTGGGGAATGAAGCTCTGGTGGGGTAGAGCAGTTGGCACATGGGCACAGCTGGAGTGCAGAAGATGTGGTGGGAAGAGGATGTGTGGCAGCAGCTATGTGCTCTCTGTCTGCATGGGGAAGCAGCAAGGAAACCCAGTCCCTGAGTCTGTGGTGGGGTTGAAGCTGAAGCATAATAAAAAGGGCTTCATGGAGCTCAGACATGCCTCGTTTGCCTTCCTGCTCTGCCTAGCAGCTGCGGGGCCATGAGGAGAAGACAGCAGCCGGGATGGGGCTTTCTCACTGTCTTCCACAGCAGCAGTGCCAGGGTTAGTCTCTCCCTGCAGTCCTAGCTGCGGGCAGTCGTGCCTCCCAGGCGGGGTGGTTCAGCCCACGGATGAATTTTTTTCCGGGGTTGGTTTGCTGAAGAGGGTATGACGGCATTTCAGACGTGATGACTGCTGTCTCCATGGCAAACTGCAGGCGTGAGTCAGCATCTCCCTGCTGCGGCAGCCGGCAGCGCCCAGAGCTGCCTGTTCCCAGCTTCGTTCCGGCACGGCACATGAAAAGGCAATGCTGGAGCAGGGGAGGGAGTGCGTGTAAGGTCTGAGCTGCCATGAAAGCAGGAAATACGTCAAAGAGAGGATCAAATCAAATTGTTTTTTTCTGAAAACTAAACGTGGGGATCCCTTTTTCAGAATGGGGGGTTGCCTATGCCCACCTCAAGGATGCACGGTCTCCTTAGCATGAAGCTCATCCTAGCTTCATGTTTTTGTGCTTTTGCCATGTACTGGCTGGGGCTGTGCAAGTGTGCAAAATGCTGTGTTCACATACACAGTGGCTCAGACCTGTAGGCAAGAGCAGCAAGAGAAATGAAGCATGGTCCTTCCCAAGGCACAGAGACAGCAGCCTTTGCAGCTGCAGTTTGTGAGCAGGAGCTGCCAGTGTGAAGGACATCACTATGTGCTTTGTACATGACCCACTGCAGCTGAGGCCCTCTCTACATGAAGCAGGGAGCTGCAAAATACTGCTAGCAGCAGTGTTGCAAACTTTACCTTCTGATTCTGAGTCAGAGGGCATAAAAGCTCTCAGGCAGATCATCACGCAGTCCTGGCTGTGAATATTTGCATAGTGAGGAAACAGGGTGGCCAGGAGAAAGTCAGGATGGAAAGATGGGACTTCACCAGGCATGCAACAACTTGTGCTGGGCCTTTCTGCCCAGACTGTGTATCCAGAGAGTATCCTCACCAGTCATGGTGCAGGGTTTGGGTGCCAGAAGAGATTTGGTGTCTCTGCTCAGGACGTTCAAGGAGCCAAAGCCAAGCCACTGAGAAAGTGAGAGACTATTCTCTGTTGCTGGGCCAGGAAAGGCATAACACCCCTAGTCATGCAAGCACTGTCAACATTTCTGGTGTTCAATGTAGGCTTCAGTCTTACCTGTACAACAAAATGTGTTTTCTTCTGGTGAGGGGGCTGAAGTATTCAGTCTCCAGCCACAGACTGCGTGAACAGACTCAGATTACCAGTTCATTGTTCTCACCTGGGCAGCAGGTCTGGGTGACAAATGGCACTGTGAAGATGTGGGGAAGTCCCCCAGTGTTTCTTTAAGTGCTCTGTTTTGAGAGCGGTTAGTGCTGTGTAAATACTGGTGTGCTGGGAGGAAGCTGTGCTTGAAACACGAAACTCCTCTGAGAAAGGTCCTGTGCTTCCTCAGAGTGGATCCCAGGATTGCTAGCAGGAACCAGATCACATGAAGTGCAAGGTGGAAAAACCTGTCCTGCATCCATCCTCCAAGGCACTGCTGCCTTTCGCCCCATGCCACCCTTTTTGATCATGTGGTGCCTTCCCCTCTCTGCTATGAATGCATTGGCACCTTGCTTTTCAGGGACCATTGCACTCAGCCTGCTGGCTTCACACTCCCTGTGTCCAAATCTGTGGCCAACCTGCTTTAAACTCCTGTAACCTGCAAGCAGTCTCCTTGTTACTTCTGCCACAGAGGGTATCTGTCCCAAAAAACACCCCCCCCTTGGGGCCAGAACAGCCTGAGCCACTCTCCCCAGCAGAGCCACAGCTTCCCAGCCTCATCAGCCCTCTTGCAGTATGTTTGTAAATCTCTGTTTGCAGTGAAATCAGGCTAATTTATTTCCTGGAGGCCGCCCAAAAGATGTTGCAACTCAGGCTTTCTCTGCCATAGGATTTTGTTGTTGTGCAGGGTCTTGTTTCTCTTCTATGAAACCTCCTGTGTCGGAGTTTGCCCCTCCACAACTACCCAAATTTGCCTGGAACCATGAAAATGGCATCTCCCTAACCCAACAGCCTTATTCTCTGTTCTGTGGTCCAGTGCAAGATTTCTCTGATACTTTTTTATATTCTAGGACCCTGCAGAAATGCATACATGAACAGAAACCCTCAGGATAATGTTTTGACAGGTGTGGTAGATCCAGGGTAAGATAAACACAGACGTTGCTCTGGACACAGTGTGGACCCACCGCACAATGCAATATTTGGGCAGGTAAGTGTGGCCATGACCAAGGGTTTCCAGCCCCTGAGCCATCCCCATGCTGCCCGGCCTTTTGGGCACCCTGCAGGCTCTGTCCCTCCTCCTTTTGGTCACTCGTTGACAGCGGTCTGAAGTTCAAAGGACTTGCTCTCTTACTGTAAAGACCTTCCTGGTGGATAGAGTGCCTCTGTGACTGAAGAAAAAGCCCATAGATGCTGGAAGCAGCACAGGTTTGTATCAGGCAGATTTGGGGGTCCTGGCAGGAGTGCCTCCAGGCTGAGTGTCCTATAGACATCTGCACGGTTTCTACTGGCAAGAGTTGTGCCTTCATTGCATGTGCATAGTGGTAGACCTGGATCTGTCTCCTTCTGCCTGCCCAGGGTTTCAGAGGTAGGGAGGTGTTTTGTTCATGCTGTGGCATCACTCTGTCCTGTCCATGAGCATGTTTGAGTGTGTTCTGATCCCCAGATGTGGCAGATGAGTCCCTGATCTGTAACACTAATCTGCTCTCTAGTCAAGGCAAGCTACTGCTGTCATCAGGCTAAGGCTAAGAGTGCAGCTGCTCAATTGGATGCCAACAACCCTTTCCTCCATAGAGTCCTGTTTAGATCAGGGTGTTCCTTGTGTGCTTGATTTGCAACAATCTCTCAGGGGGACCGGGACACCAAGCAGCTGTCCAGGGGTGAAAAGTGTACAAACATGCCTTATCCCCTTTGCCTCCCTTGCTTCTTTACTTCTCAGGATGTAGTTTTCAGCCCAAAGACTGGCCTTCCTCTCAGCGTGCTCAAACACAGGTCAGGAGCCCCTTCATCAACAGATGCCCTCCAAAACACCCATGCATACAGATTCACATGTGATCACATGGCTTTCCTCATCTGTCACAGCTATGACTGTCTTAGTGGGCATTAACACAGCATAAGAGTATGGAGGCCACCAGAGAGTGCAAAACATGCCAAAGGGCTTGGCAATGCTGCTGCGAGATCCCTTCTGCTGGGCTGCAGTACTTCTGCCATAGGAAGCATTTTCTCCATTGGTTTGCGCAGTCCAGAAGCCAGGGCAGGGGTTGAGGGCTGGAGGGAGCGGGCTGCTCTGCCGTGCTGTGCAGCCAAGTGCTGAACCACAGAGGGACTGGCTGTAAGGGATGAGACAACATAAGCCACGTGCTTAGCAGCCATGGGAGTGGGGCATTGCTTCTCCCAGACACCACAGTGGGTGCAATATTAGTAAACGGGGGCAGCCTGTCACTCAGGACCAGCGCAAGTACAACCTCTCTCACCATCCTGCATGCTCACAGGTTTCCAGACTGAAAATGCTGGCAGAGGAATTTCCAAAACAAATGTTGCTATTCGAGGAATGCAGCAGGAGGGAGGAAATAATCACAACACAGATAAGGAGAAGTTGGTCGACTTGACAGCTGCACCAAGCAAGCTCCTCTGGCTCCATCTAGTTTAGGATGGGACTCTGTGGCCCCAGGCAACCAGTATGCACTTGCATCAGCTCTGCTGGAGTGGCCTGGGGAGGCAGATCTGAGGCAGATGCAGGGAAAAAAAGAAATACACTGGAGAGGTCAGGCCAGTGGGGTGGCATCTATCCCTTCTCCCTGTTGCGTATGAGCCTCCTCAGCAGCTGTCTGTGGGGCTTCCCTCTGCCTCTGTGTTCACAAGGCTGTTTCATTAAGAGCGCACAAGGGTTTCAGGCATCTCCTCAGAGAGCTGTGCAGCTGTTCTGCCCCGTTCTCCCAGCAGCATTTTTGGGGGCTTATCTGCTTTCCTCCCTGTCCTGGACTGTGTTGCACTCGGCTGCCAAGATTCCCCAGTCCTCACCACTGATCCCCTCAGGGACTAGCTCTGTTTAATGTCTATCTGGCCATGTGGCACTCCTCTGGCAGACTGCTGAAGGCCTTGTATAAATGTTCTGCTGGAAAGCATCCAAGGTCTGGGGTCTAGTCCCCTCCTCCCCGGGACAGAGAAAAAGCTGCACTGCTCTTAGCTTAGAGGTCAGGAAGAACTTGTTTGCTAAAACCATATGTGTGCATCCACTTTTACTGATCCCATGCTGGAGCTTTCACACCCGATGGTTGCAGAGAGGCTTCTCTTGCTGACAGGCCATAAGGGATTTGGCAGAGCCAAGGCTGCTCTCCCAGGACTATGCACATCTGTGCCTTGACAAATAAATGGTAAGAGAAAATAGGTCCCCTGGCTGGACAACCTGCAGAAGGGAAGATGAATGGATAGTGCTTAGACAGGTGGCTGCAAGGCATTCACCTGTCTGCCCCCAACACACTCAAGTCACAGGGCTCATGCTGTGCACTGGGAAATGAAGGGGCTACCCTGATTGTTGATACCTAACAAGAAAGAGCCTGTGCAGAAAAGATCAGGAATTACAAATTTCAGCCCTTTGCGGTGAAATTGTTCACCCAAAGGAACAGCTTCAGATGTGCAGGTCTACCCCGGCTTGCAGGTCTGCTCAGCTTTGCTTGTCCACCCTGTGCCTGTTGAGCACCCTTCACATATTGGTCTGTCACACTGCAGTGCCGTATTTGCTCTGTGCTTTCATCTCCGATAAAACAATTGTGAGGATTTAAAACATGGAAACCAGTTGGCCAGGAAAGGGCATATTGTTCCTAACCTCGTCTGGTAACTAGCTCTAAAGCCTGAGCCCTGGTTTATAGTGTCTGTCCCAAGGCAAAGCCTCAGAAGTTACCTGCAGAGTTGTTGATACCTCCTCTCCAGAGGCATACCCACTGTCAGGGAGACAAAAAAAACCAGAGCAAAGCAGAGGTATTATTGATGGAAAGACTGAAGGCCAGAATGGACTGTCAGAGCTTTCCCTTTTGCTGTGCTGTACCTCTGAACAGGGCTCAGGGACACTTTCTGTCTGGAAATGCAGGCAGCAACTGGGTGCTTTTCCTACCAGGGCTGTGAATGGAAGCAAGATACCTCTGTTTCTAACACTGTTACCCACTTGCTTACAGATGGAGATTGCATTATCCCGGCTAACTGCAGCACAAAGAGCTCATGGTGTTACCCACAGATACACTTCAGCCTCGCTACAACACTGCTTTCCAAGTCAGATCTCACATCTGGCATTATTGGCCTCCAGTTACACTTTTGTAATATATTTATTAAAATTAATTTCACATGACTGTAATAATTTGTTTAGACTCAGAGCCTCCTGTAACAGAGAGGCATTATTTAATATGCCACCATGCTTCTGCCATCTGCAAACTTCATAAAGGTTTTGTAACAGCTACTATTTGAAAGGTCACAGAACCACTTTTTAAGCTGTTTCTTTTGCGTAAGGCATGGGTCTTACTAAAGCATCAGGTGATACCAAGTCAAAATGCTAGGAGGAAATCTGATTATGTAACAGAAACACCGGTCCCTTTATTGCATTGAAGCAATAATCCAGTGCTTCTTTATTTGTTTTGTTTTGCCTTTTTTTGTGTCTGTGGGGGGGGTTTCTTGTTTTGGTTTTGTTTTTTGGTGGGTTTTTTGTTTGTTTGTTTGGTTTGCTTTTTTTTTGTGGTGTGGGGTTTCTTTGTTTGCTTGTCCGTTTGTGTTTTTCAATTATTTTTTGTTGGGTTTTGGTGGGGATTTTTTGTTTGCTTTCGGGGGCTTTTTTCTGTGTGTGTGTTTCTTTGTGTTCGGTTTTGGTTCTTTTTTTTTTTGTTTTGTTTTGTCTCTTTTTGGTTTGTTTGTTTTGTTTTCCAGGGAAGAAAAATGGAAGAAACCAAATTTGTCTGACAATGCTGTGCCTCACAGGTGACTTCAACAGCAGTTTTCAGCCTCTTTGTTGATCCCAAGTGCCAAGTTGATGTTTGCATAAGCAGTCAACTCTTCCCTTACTTCTTTTATCTTCATGGAAATACGGTACCAGTATTTCCTTTCTCTGCAAGGTACTGCAGTGAAAACACTTGCTGGTGTGGATGGAGAGTGTGTGGACATGGGAACACCTGCAGGAACAAGTGGCAGGAGCAGCTGCAGAGCAGGCAGCCATGGACATGAGCACCTGCTTTAGATGATTACAGGAATCCTACTGCTTTCCAGATCACCCCAAATCCAGGGATGGTCTCAACTACATGACAAACTAAGGCAGGCTATACTGAAGCCATTAAAAATGGTGCTTGGAACACAGGGTACAGGGTAGGAGACATAAAGTATCCCGATAAGGAGACAGAGAGCAGTGAGCGTATCTTAATGGCTCCCAGAAGAGGAGTAGGTTGGAGAGACAGGAGACCATGATCACCGTCAGCTCCCAAAGGTTACAAAAAGGCAGTACTCAAAAGCAGCACATGGTTCCTGAGCTAACAACCCAGGGACCATGGTAAAACCTCAGTAGCGAATGTTCCTTTTACTCTGCATTGCTATTAAGTGTCCCTGGACAGACTGCTTGCATTTTTATGCTTGTATCCTGGACAGCCCACTTGGATGCTCCCATCTTGGACATCCTTGTAAGAGGATGTAGGGAGTGGCAGTGAAGAAATCAGATTAGTTTCAAATTAAATATTCTCCCTTCCCTTAGTGACCCACAGTGAGCTTTGCTGCACTGTTTTGTGGTGAGCTTTTGCCAGCATTTTCATGGTGCTCTGAGTCTTCTGATTTGCTTTTCTACCATCTGCTGCTGTCACATGGGGTTCCATCAGGAGGACATTGCTGCTCCTGTTCCATCAGGAGGACATTGCTGCTCCTGCTAACAGACCTGGTCCTTGCCCTAAAAGAGTGGATGCTCACTGCACCAGGACCCTAGTCTGGCCTGTCATACCTGTTGCCAGCTTGTCATGAATGCCTGGCCTGTGAACTGGCCTGTAGTACCAAGTGTCGCTTGTTATTAATGTACAGTGTAAGTGTGATAGCAGTAGAGCCCTTGAAAGTTTTGGAACAGGTTAAAAGCAGAGTCTCCAGGACTATAAATAACCCGCTGGTGGCTGATTAGGTGTGCAGCTGCAAAAGCTGGGGAAAGCCTGTGTTAAGTGCACGAATGAAAAGCAATGAGAAACAGGTCTGAGCAACAGGGTCAGGCACCTGCTGCAGTGTGGGAAAGCAACGCCTGCTAGTGCCGTGCAGCGAGAGGGGTGGACAAGGGCTAAGAGCTGTCTAGAAACTCAGACACCTTGAAGAAGTGCCAGGATGCTCAACACCTGGTTGCAAACCATGACAAAAACACTTTTGAGCTGCCGTTGTTACCCAGATTGGTGCATGGTGCTACGAGTGTGTCTGGGAATGGGGTTTTGTGTACATTTCTCCTATCTAATGCTCCAGTCCTCAGTGAAGCTTTATAATGTAACAACTCAATGTGTCTAACCAAGACTTTGGTCAGCATTATAATCTAGCACCTGTGGGACCATAGCAAAATGCTTCACAGGTAGGCTAGTGGCAGTGTTTTAGACAGACTGATTTTCAAAGCAGCTAACTTTGTAGAGGACAGACTCCCAGACAGAGTGCCATGTCAGCTGGGTACAGCTCTGCAGTTTGCATCTGCTATCACTGATTTTGGTGTTCAGCTGCCCTTTAGATGTTAAGCGTTTGTACCCTCACCATTTGATGCCACCTCTGCCATCACCTGACTTCTTGTCCACCAGATACTCTCAGTTCAGCAAGACCACAGCCTTGAGGACTTCTAGGTGGATCTCCCTGAGCAACCCCAATTTCCACTCCTGTTCCCCATGTTGTCTGGGCAATCCTCATTATGTCAACAAGGCATGCTGGGACCTCATTTCTATAGGATTCCTGGTGAGAGGTACCATGATGTTGAGGCAAGTTATAGGTAACCAAATCACAATCAATTGCTGTCTCAGCAGCTGTGTTTTCTAAGGAAATGATGACGTTTTACAAGGATTTAGGCAGGGAAAGATCTCTGGACGGCTCTTGCTCAATCCCTTTGCTCAAAGCTGGGGTATATCTGAACTTACACTAGGTCACTCAGTGGTTTGTCCAGGTGAGGTGGGAGCTGCAGTCTTCCCTGTCCTCTTGGTCCAAAGGCACCCAACCCAGGGAATCTCAGATTTATGCACCATAGTGATGAAGCTTTGTAAAAATTCACAGATCTGCAAAATAGGCTGTGCAAAATTTTAGTAGCTGAGTGAAAAAGTGAGTTGTACAGACACAGGTGGGGGGTGTTTTCTCCCTGAAACAGGCAAAACTCAGACATTCTGAGAACACAAACGCATCTGTGGACTTGTTTCCCCTCCACAGCCTGTCTCACTTGTGACACTGATGTCCTTATATTATACAGCCTTTGCACTTCTTTGTCTCAAGTGTGTCCCCAGGCATTGATGTTTAGTGAGTAGATGCATGAACTGCATGCAGACCCCAGTGCCTGGGCAGAGCTTAGAGCTGCCTTCTCTGTAAGAACACACCTGCCTTGCTTGTACTACAGTTGGAAAAGTAAACAAACTGGACTACAACAAAAAAATAACATCTTTTCCATTCAAAGCTGATTTTCTCCACTTATGGTCTCTTCTCTGCCACATCATACTCTTCACTGGGCTCATGTATCTCTGAGAGTACGCCTGGAAATTGGGAGGACAATAGTTACGCTGCAGAGATGTCTCCTCTTAGGTTGGTGGAGCATGTCCCATACTTGGAGTGATTCTGTGATCCCAGACCGCTTTCATTAGCACTTACCATCCTTGTGAAAACTTGTCAGTGCATTTCCTTTAGAATGGCCACTAAATCCCATGGGAAAGAGATACGGTAATGACTTATTTTGTTTCAAATGAGTTACTTTTCTGTTGCAGGTTGTGATTTGGCAAATGAAAATTGGGACATTTGATAGGTGGGGTGCTGCTGGAGGGATGACTTTTCAGCCTGTCTGTGTTTCACATGTGAGTCTGCCAATGTTTTGCATTTTTGGGCCAAGTTGTTTCACTCCCTCTCAAAAGAAAGTTGGAGGGTGTAAAGAAACCCCAGCCAGTGAGCTCTTGCTGCAATGTTCTACGTGCCAGCAGCCAGAGCCTCACGGATGCCTGGAAGAAACACTCTCAGATAAGGGCTCAGTGTCCCTTTGCCGACTCTGGACGAGTTGGACCCATGTGCGGAAAGCTTCACAGCTCTTCCCTTTCCCTCTTGCAGCCATGCAGATGCTCACAGTGGTAAATACCATGCTGAGTTTTGGCTTTTGAAACACAGTGTAAAGCGGGTTTGGAAAGCACAGTCAAGTGTTTGGTTCCATGCTCTTTCCCTGGCAGTGTCCTGCAGCCTTCTCCGGGCTTGGTGGCGTCATCCATGGCCCTACCTCCTGGCCACCAAAGCAGCAGTGTCCTTTTACACAGCCAGTGGGTTCCCCGGCTGCTCCACTGGCTCTGGCTTGGTGCTCCAGAGAGGCTGGCTTGTTGCTGTATTGGTCAGACAGCAGGGGAACCACTGACTAATCCTTGAGACCTCCCCCAAGGATGGAAACCCCCTGATACATTAGTATGCTGTCTCAGGGCTGCACCACTCTCCTGGGCAAGTGGTTTCTCACAGTGTCCATCCTGAATCTCCCAAGCTTTCCCTTCCACAGGAAAATGGAATTTCACTAGAAATTCCACAGCTAAAATAAAAGGAGCTTCTTTCACTAAAATGCAAAAAAAAACCCCAAACCCATGCATGTAAGAATGGGAAATAAAATAGACAGCAGAATAATTTAGTAAACATTGCTTGCTTGGATACTTAGAGGTGGTACCAGGCAGGTCTAAGACCACTTACAGCTCAGACTATATTATCATCAAGGGTAGTATGATGGGACTCTACAGGCATGCTAGAAGTTGAAGAAAATGCATGTTCACTGATGGATAGGGGAGACAGCATGGTGATGGACAATGTGGAAAAGACTACAATGATCAATGGATTTTTATTTAACATCTTCACAAGCAAAGCATGCTCCCATGTCTCTACATTCACCAGCAGCGTTTGAGAATGAAATGGGAGGGCCAAACATGGGGCTTAAGGATTGCTTAGATAAGCTGAACATACTTGTATCCACTGGAAGGGATGGCACTCACCTAAGCCATACCTTCATCCTTGGAAGCATAGAGCAAGACTTCTTGGAGATCTTGTTCAAGCATGTGAAGGGCAGGAAGGTAACCAGGAAAAGTCCACAGGTCCAGGCTTTGGACTTAAGCCCAGCCCCTTGTTTTCCCCACTCAGCTCTTTGCTACAAGATCTAGTGCAGGATTGAGAAGTCAGTCACCTCTGACTGCAAAGATCTTGTCTCTGTGCACCCATCTGTGTTGCTGGTAGTAACACTGAGAGCAGTGGATGGAAAACAGGTTCCAGGAGAGGGGCTGCTGCCTTGGGCAGATGAAAACAGAGGTCTTGTATGGGTGCATTGTCCTCAAGTGCCTAGACATTCTGGAAATGTAGCATTGCAAGTAAGAGCAGATCCCATGTCAGTACTGCTGTGCTAAGACACACAGAAAGAGCAAAGGGCAAGAACACCCACTTCAGAGTCCTTCCAAGGCAGTGAAAGGGGTCAGCAAACTCCAACCTAGTCCTTTTCATCCTTCTAACAGCCTATTTTTTGTTGTTTCTTTTTCCCGTGAGCTGGGGAACAAGAAGGTGTAGCAGGCTAAACCCTCTGTGCAGCCACCCTGGCTGTTGGCAGGCAGGTGGAGCTGGAGGTGTGAAAGGAATATCTGCTAGAGTGAGTATGGCTCCACAGCAAGAGTCAAGGGATCCTTTACACGCCACATGCTTATCTGCTTCAGGGAAACCTTGGTAACCAGTGGGGAGAAGGGTGAAATCCTACTGACACTTCTCAGCTGCTGCTTTCAGCAAGGGAAAAAATTGCCACACAGGGCTTCTTCCAGACGCTGAGCTGTGTGACTGCTGCCCATTGCTCACTCACTCAAACAGAAGGGAGGAACAGCTCAGTACTCTGGGGACGGAAGTAGGAGAAAGTGGGAAGTCCCTCTCAGACCATTTTTCTGCTTGGAGATATCAAACTTTGAAACACAAGAAGAAAAACCCCATAATTCTTGTTCAATGCCTTTCAGAGTCCAAAAGACAATGAAACATGTCACAGGGACCACCTAACCCCCATGTCCGAGTTGCTGTCCAAGCTCTCTGATGCACCCTGGTCTGCTGGCAGCTTCAATACAATGATGGTCCTGCACTGTCCCCAGTGCCCTGGGAGCCAGACCTGGAGGGATGAAGCAGGCAGAGGCCAGTGCCTTCTTCCAGAGCCCTCTGTCAATATGGTCTTCAGAGAATGTATCCAAGCAACTGTGGGTGCTCGGGGATGTCCTGCACACTGTGCTAGCCTGGGCCTGAGACGCTGGTACCTGGTTCCAGCGGGGAACAAGCACACTTCTCCTCAGAGAGCACTGGGGACTTCATGCCAGCAGTCTAGCCTTAGCCAGAGTCTTGCAGCCAGAAAGATCTCTTCCACGGAAATGGCTTTCTTGAGAAAGTGCCAAGGAATACAGGCAAATGTTTGCATCAGTTCCCCAGGAATGAATTCTCCATTTCCACACTCTAGCCAAACCCACAAGCAGACACCGAGCAAGCAGTGGCTGGTTTCCCCCCCGCAGCTGACAGCTTGTGTCACCTGCATCATTTCAGGAGGGCTTTGCATGCTGTCCTGCTACCTGTAGGTAGCACCCTATCATTTCCTGATGTCATCTGCGGACTCTTGGATCTGCTTCTCTAATGCTGCTAAAAAATTTGCAGTACTGAGAAAGAAATTCACTTGGGGGGGAGGGGGGGGTTCAGATGGGGCGGGGAAAGCTGGAGAGTTAAGTCATGGAGTTAGTCCACCCCAATAACCAGAAACCCATCCAGATGGAGGGATAATTCAGAGGAACGCTGTCAGACGTCATAACTGAAAATACTTTATTTGACATCAATAGTAAAGTAGGAACATCGGATTATACATCTCTCGATATATAAATGGTAAAAATGCAAAAGCAAAACCGTCTACAGGAAACCCATAAGCAGTCCAGTAAACAAGTAACATCCCAGTGAAAAGCTGCATGCCCAGACCCTCCCTCATACTAACAGCAAACAGTAATCCCAAAGAAACCAAGCATTAGCATTTCCTTTGCAAATACTTGTTCTGGGTTTCAACTGTCATACACAGTATCACCTTGAGTGCTGCTATCAGCACTGGAGAGTAAAAACCACCACTCAACACAGATCATGCCCAGAATTCACTTCTGTGCCAGTTCTGTGCATCTGTAAAAAAGGCCCCCAAAAAAATCGTAGGGAGAGAAATTTTCATGGCCAGGTTGAGTCAAGAGCATTTCATGAGTTTGACCAGTACAGTTTACAGAGGGACAACGACACCTGGAAATCACGGGTCAGCACTGAAGGGTGAAACAAGTAACAAAAGGCAGCTTTGGCTTTTCATGGCTTGTAAGAAGAGAAACTAAGTGATGGTTTCTTGCACTGCTACCCTGTCTCTGCTGAAAATGGTTTTCAGGTTTCCTGGTTTTCCAGTTTCCTTTCTCCCCTCTTTCAAAAAGGCACATGTATAGAAACCTTTGATTGCAACTGCCAGAAACAAGTGCTCAGGCCACATCCATGATATTCAATGATTTCAGCATACAGCAAAAACTGTTGTTACACTATTTTTTACCTAATTTTCAGAGAATCCTAAGGCAAGGAAGCATGCCCCCCCCCCCCCCCCCCCCCCGCCAAATCCAACCACTCAATTACAACAGGTAGCCCCTTTGCATAGCCTGTTAGCAGACAGACACCACGACAGCTGAAGGTCCCAACTCTTCAACTTACAAAAGGCTCAGCACGAAAATCGAGGTGCTCTTTCCAGAGACCTAAGATTTTCTGTGGAGCCTTGATGAGTTTTGGTGCTGATCTGCCACCTGTGAGAGCGGGGCCCTGCTTCTAAGGCACCTTCGAAAAAGTAAAAATAAAAATAAAAATATAAAAACAGTAACAAAAAAAAAAAAAACAGTCGTTGCCCGTGTCTCCATTACTGGTGCAGACTACAGCTACACTGATGTTTTACAGGTAGACATTTGACCTGATTTCTGTTACACATTTTCTTCTTGTACCCCCTTGCATCTGCAAGAGCTGAAGCCTGACCTGACAAAAAGGAGTAAATTTTTTTTTAATGCAACAATAAGCACAAGAAAGTGGCTTTTAAACACAAGCCTACTTCCTTATGCTTTGTTCCTCCTCTGTGGAAGTCCCACCTTCGATCAGCTCCCAGCATGACTGAAGCAGCAAGTCTGGCCAGCTACAGCTTTTAAGTGAAGGGAGCGAATACTCTTCGGAAGTGAGACTGAAAAGGCAGCTGGATGTCTCCCTAGTGATTACACTCTCTGTGCTGGCCTAAGAAGAAACCCACTGTAACCCAGCCCCTGAAGGATCCCACCCCTGCATTGCAAGGGTTCAGCAAAACCTTCAGGTCTCCACAATAACAACAACAAAAAAACCCCACAATAAATCAAACCAAAAACCCCAAAACACCTACCAAAAAAAAAAAAAAAAAGAGAAAAAGGAGAAAAAGGCAGTGCTGAAGATGATCCCCAATACAAGTGTCCCTGATTTTAACAGCCTTCAGCACAGGCCAAGGAAGTGCAAATTGCTGTGGTCAGAGCTAGTGGCAAAGTACTCACCAGAAGGAATTAATCTCTCAGTTCTGGCTGAGGGCTTTACATCACTTAAAGCAGCTCCGAGGGTGTCAGCACTTGAGGCTTTCATATGGTCATGGGAAGGAAAAGCAGAGTGTCTGCAGAGGTGGTGCCCTGGTGCACTGACAGCAAGCAGTACTCCAAAACACACCCGTCCCTCAAAGCATGAGAAAATCAGAAGAGAGTTTCCCGGTAGAGGACACACATTGTAAAAGGCTTTAGGCAAAGAAAAATCAATTGGATGTCAGCCCTGCTGTGAATATCTCAGCACCGCAGGAGATTTCGTGGACAAATACACAGAGCAAATACAATACATGGCTTATGTATAACGACGCACATAAAAAGCCTACTACTCTGAAGATAAAGGAGGCCTTGAATCATATTCTATTATGCTGTACCCTAGTTTAATCTGGTATTACATATACTGCTTATGATATACAAATTACTTTAGAAAGTTATTAAAATGTTACAACAACAACAAAAGTAACAAGTGAATTCAAGTTTTATGCATGACCTTTGCAAGAAAAAATTTCCTTTTTAGGAAGCTTCAGACAAATGTTTAAATAGTGTGGTAATTTCTACCATGGTTAACAAGTGTCAGCAAATTTTAAGGTCATAATTTAATCATAGAATTAAATTAATTCACCTTTAATTCAGAGAAAAAAAAAAAAAAAAAAAAAAAA
>JANVCC010010406.1:2792513-2802566 GCA_025345505.1 Todiramphus chloris collaris
CCCAGGTGTTCTTTTGCTAAGGCAAAAAGTCACTATCACATCCAGAAGCAAGGCCATCTGAAGCCAGTGTTTTTCGCAGATGCCATCTGTGTAGCTCCCACCCTATGCAAAGAGCTCACTGGCAAGTTCTGGCAAACTCTGGCTCAACTCACCCAAAAGCCTCCTCTAAGACTAAAAGAAATAATGCAACACTGAATCTAAACTTGATTGTTCAACACTTGCTCTGCACAGAGATTTGTTTTGGTCACTATGAGAATAAAATATAACATTGTCTCCATTAAAAAAAAAAAAAAAAAAAAGAAAAGAATACATATAATGCAAAGCGTAAACTTGTACAGTTTTAGCAGCATTTTACAGTCCTTCATAAAGTAAAACTGGGAATGAATTAAAAGGAATGTTTCCATCCACCTCATTTAAAATACCAAATATCATGGGCAGTAATTGCTGACACATATCACAGTTGTACAATTTGGGTCCAGCAATTAACTCAACATGGGGATCACTGCAACAAATAGATCAGATTTAACATTTTCTGGCAAAGTAAATATTTACAACTCTTATGTACAGCTTCTGGACTTACAAAAGAATGGAGAGACAGAAAGGTGTGTAAAGTCAAGTTTGTAACTAAAATTAAAAAAAGGAAAACTAAAAAAAAAAAAAAAAGCACTTGTCCGACCAATTTAGAGACACTTTGGCATGCCAAAAAAGGCCTTTTTTTTGGTTGATTGCAACTGTTATAAAACCAGCAGATATAAAGCATCAGTGAGGCCACATGTCCTGGACAACACAGGCAAGGTCTCCGGTGTCTGTGATGTTAGCTATTTGGTGAGCCAATATCCACTGTGATCTTTGTATACAGAGGGTACTTGTCAGTTCTCAACACCTTGTAGGATAGTGTATTTAAGCCATCAGAGCTCATTGTCTCCCTTGTGTGAGCAATTCGGTCAAACCTGCAGAAGGGTTTGAAAAAAAATAACCAAAACAGAACAAAGAAAGAAGAGGGGAAAGAAAAAAAAACAACCAACAAAACAAACAAAGAAAGGAAATAAAAAAAAAGAAATGTTTAAACAACCTGAACTTCACCTGAACTTTACTATAAAAAGTAGCCTCTCAGGCAGCATCTCTGGTGTGTTAAGAACAGCCCGAGTACCAGTACAGGTCCCATAAACTCCCCAGATTTGGCCTGCATGAGCAGTGGGCAAAGCATCTCTGTGGGGTCAAATTTTAGCCAGGAAAAATCAGCCAAGCTTTTAAATCACATAGGTCCTTCTCCAGCTCCGCACTAAAGCACAAGTTGTATACATCAAAGACAAGCTGGAAACAATTGCTTGGAGCTTAATTTACTGCATTTAAGACAAAAAAATACCACAAACAAAAAAAAACACCCCCAAAAAACGAAGAAAGGTGAGAGGCATTTGTGACATAGTAAAATCTTGGGGTAAAGGTCTGTAATAAGGTAATAAGCTGGGGAGGGGAAGGGCGTAGCTTTTGTCGCAGGGAACAGAGAGGTCAGCAAGGGAAGAGATGGCTGCAGGTCCTCCACAATTGGAGCTTCTGGACCGCAAAGAGAGAATCAAGCATCCAGAGCAGTGAGGGTGGGAGGGACCCCATGAATCTGCTGCAGGATGGGGCAGACGCACCTCTCAGGGTTGGGTTCATTCTTCCGATCCCGGGAATGCCGAATCATTCTGCACTTTCCAATGACAGCATCTGGACGGGATATCCCCATGCCTTTGAACACCAGCCTGTGAAAAGCAATTACATTAAACATTCATGACAGGCAACGGACATGGGATGCTTTGCCACACTCTCCACTCCTATTGGATCATTGCTTTTAGCGATTTTGCCTTCTTTTTCCCTTTTTTTTTCCCCTCTTCTTCTTTTTCTGTTGAGGATGTTGCTAGCGCACTTGCAGGCCAAAAGAAGGGAAGGATAGTCCCCAAGTGCTTCAGTGTAGGGAAAAGAGGCATCCCGTTGCCAACACCAAGGATCTGCTAATTCACTGCACCCTCACCTGCACCACCAGCTCCACCAACCCACACCACCTCCCTTAACCTTGCTGCGGGCTGTAGACTGGAATTTGAATGGGAGGCACTTAACCCATCTAGCTTTTAACCCATCTAGAAAGGAGCCAGAAGAGCATTTATTTCTTTGGATATGAAAGCTGCAGAGCTGGTAGAAAATGACACAGTGGTGAAGCAGCATGGAGTGAAGCACATGGTCAGAGACACAATGGCCCCAGCTGGGATCCCAGCCTGTCTTTGTTTGCGTGCTCTCTGCAAGGCACCTGCAGTTCATGGACACAAGATGCCAGAAAAGTACCTGGTTTCTTCCTATTTGTGTCTCCCTTTTCATTTCTATATAGCATCTTCTGCTCCTCAGATCCTGAGTGCCCCCAAAAGGGAAGTCTCCCACCTTGCTCTGAATACCCTGCCCCACTGGAAGGCTGCCCTTTCCTTGGTTTATTAAACAGAAGTGCTGAACCTCAGGAAGGTAGAAGCATTTTTAGCGAGACCTTTCCTGAAGATGAGAATAGCTTGGAAAGCCCAAAGACTACACAGTGTAGTTCTGCCATTGAGAAATGTGAAGAGGGCTTCCCAAATCTGAGCTCCCCATGATGATTTCTCACAGCAACTGCCCTAGGGACATGAAGCTGTAAGGTAGCACAACCTCAAGTCCACCCCTGCCCCAGTCTTCAGGCAGGGGTAGTCCCATCCTGCCCTCTACAACACCCTCCTCCTCTCCTGCAGTTCTGAACCTTGCATGGCTTCCTTTGGGGAAGGAAGGGCTGTCATTTAGAGCCACATAGAGCCTGAGAAATGAAGCTCTCCTGGAAACAGCCCACTATCAGGCTGCAGACCCAGGCAAGCCTCAGGCTGTGCTGGGCTAGGTGAGTCAAATTCTTTTTCACCCCACCATGCACCCTGAATCCCCTTCCTTTGGCCAGTGCTGGAGACCCAGAAGCAAGCTGCTCCAACCCGCACACCAGTGTGGATGCTTACAAGACTGCACGGCCAATGAGCAAGGTGTGTGTGGGGCAGAGGTGGGATTTTTCCAGCTAGATCCACTCCCCAGCACACCTCATGAATTGAATTCTGCAGAATTCAATGCCAGCACTCAGCAGGAACATGCTTTCACAGAGCCAGCAGGTTGCCCACGTGAGACCTCTGTCCCTGACCCGGAGGGGAGCGTCCCACAGTCAGGGTGAAAAGACACCCTGTGCCCCACCACGCCTGAGTGAGAGCAGCAGGTCTGCGCTCACTCCCATCCTGAAGGCACTCCAGGTGCCAAGGGTGGTATTTATTTACCTGTTATAAATGTCATCGTCTTCGCCACCCCAGCCCCAGTAATTGTTTGGAAACCCGTTGATCTTTGTGAACTGCTCCTTGCTCAAGGCAGACACGCCTCCAAAATACTGATTGTAAGGCAACCTGGAAGCAGGGAGAAAAGGACATCAGAGAAGGAGAGGTGCTATCCAAGGAGCAGTGCACACCCAGAAAGGGCTTACCGCTGCCCTTCACCCCAGTCCACAGCAAACCAGCACCCACTGCAAGGCACGTGGCACATGTTTTGGTGTCCCAGATGTGGCCAAGGCAGAGGGAGCTGGTGAGCTCAGTCCCAAACACAGCTGGGAAGCATTTTGCAACCTGCAATGGCTGCAGCCTTCCACTGAGAAGCACATCGCCCTCAATGCCATCACCTTGCCAAAGGATAGATGGGTGACATTTGTGCCCTGGGAGTGGCAAAAGCCTTCTCTTCCTGCAGCTCTGCTGCTCACCTCCATGCCCCCAATGCCCCAGAACTAGGCTGGCAGCATGACCTTTCACACTCAGAGCCAACCAGCTCCTGCTAGAAACAGGGCGTGATTCATCAGGGCATCAGAGACAGATGAAATTCAGACCCACAATACAAGGACAGGGCTCACGCAGGACCTACCACATCCCCTGTCTGTGCTTCAACATGCAGAAGAAGCCCCTGGGAGCTCCACTTCTGCTCCAAGTTTCACCAAGCTACAAGCAAAAAACTGCAGCTGCTGCAGTGCTGGTGACAGTCCTGCTCAAAGCAAGGCTTGGGTCTAGAGTGATGTGCAGGGGTCCTGCCACTGTCACCACTGCTGTTATCTTCATCACTACTGGCTACCAGTTTTCACTTTGCAAATGAGCTTTTAAACTCCCCCTTGGGCATCCAAGATAGAAAAAAAAGAAAGGAAAAGCAAGACACATTTATTTACAGCAGCTTGCTGAACCCATATGTATGCTGAAAGGCATTTTGCTTTCTGTTGTTCTCAGATACCAAGTCCCTCAGTCGTCCAAAACTGAACGGCCAAAAATATTTCATTTTGCTCTTAAAATAGTGCCTGATGCAGTCTTTTTAAAGCTGCATGTAACTCTCACTGTGTAAGAGTGTCTCGCTTTTCAGGCTGGGTGGAAACACTAGCTGTCTTCCAGCTCCCAGCCTGAAACACAAGAAGGGATACGCGGGCATTTGTGAAACCACGGGCTCTTAGTTTTTCCTTGCCCTACGTTGCACTTTCCAGAAGCCGTAAATTTTAATAAACTGTTCAGCTGCATTTCTCCCCCTTCCTCCCCTCCAGCCGATCCAGCTCGCAGCCGCCCGCTCCCTGCAGGGACGCACACGCCAAGGCAGGCTTTTGCCAGAGACATTTTCCCATGCTTTCAACGGTGGGTGGGGATGTGTAACGCGGCGCCTAGCCTGCTGGGCTAACAGTGGTATTAGGAACAGAATGCCCCTCCAAAAGGCGTCTCACCGAAATCCAAATTTATCCATGGATACAGAGAGGTGTCGTGGCTGGCTGTAACATTTGTAGGTGTTCCTGTCATCCATTGGGATGAGGTCTACATCACTAAACACAAAGCAGTCATAGTCATACTCTTTCAAGGCTTCTGCAAATCCTATATTCAGCAGTTTTGCACGGTTAAATTCTTCTTCTCCGTCCTAATTTGAAAACAAATAAAAGCAGTTACATGACTTAAATTTAACAGGTGGCATCAGCAGCTTCTTACCTGGCACTGGACGCCAGTGTTGCCGCACTGGGTTAGCATCACTGTGGTGGACTGAGCTCAAGAATTCCCCCCGCAGCACCCATGGGACATGTGCAGTGAGCCCCCATCCCAGAATGCTGCCCAAAGGACGATGGCATCAGAGCCAGCTGCAAACTGCGGAGGCTGCCCAAACGGCTGAGGAAAGGCTGGACTTGCTTCAGGTCCCTTATCTTGGTGGAAGGCTCCGAGAGGGCAGGTTTGATGTTGAGCAGTGCTGCCATCCTGCCCCACACCCAGGCATTTCAGGATTGAATTCTGTCATAAAGTGTACGGACTGCCAGGGCAAGCAGCTGGTGCTTCCCAGAGCAGCAGAGAACAGAAAAGAGACAAGTTCCTCTGGAAGGAAGGACCCACGTTACAGACAGAAATCTTGACAGTGCTTTAGCTTACAGCCAGGGCAAGGACCACTGACCAAAATCTCTCTACGGCCAGGATTTTGGCACACTCTCCCTAAGCTCTGCCTCAACACAGCCGCGGGACTGTAGCGCAGCCTCTGCTGAGCAGCATGTGTGAGCACGCACCAGAGTTGATCTACAAAGCATGGGGTGGCACCAGGAGCTGAAGTCTGCTGCTCGCTCCTGCTCCCATGCCAAGCCCGGGGCAGTCACACACATGCAGAAGCAGGATGCTCTCCCCAGGCCCTGGAAAGGTCACAGATCGTTTGGTGCATGGCTGTACCACACAGCCTTCTTTAGTGGGCAGCAGGCTGGTGCGAGCTGCTTCCTGCAAGGGCTATGGCTGAAGTGCCAGACACCACCTTCCGTGGCAATGCACAGCCCCTTCTTTGCTGCTCCTCTGCCAGCCAGACCATGGCATGATTCACCATCCGTCCCAGCACCCTTGCTGAGAAAACGAAACCAGGAAGGCTGTCATCATGATGGGAAGGACCTGAGAAGAGCTGACACGGCATCAGGGCACATTTATCCCAGAGCAGGCACAGCTAATGAAGGGACCTGCAGAGAGCCAAGGGACCTGCAGACAGCAAGGCAGGAAAATCCCCACTCTCCTCCCTGAGCAAAGAGGCACCTGAGGAAAATGTTTGGCCTCTCTCAACCAGAAACATTTCAAAAGCACCCATAGCTTTGGGCACAAGTACAGGCTTGTAAATTGCTCGAGTATTTTCAAAAAACAACAGGATTGTACCCACAAAACCGAGAATATGGGTGGTTTGACAGAGAGGATTTCCAATGCAGGACCCAACTTTTCAGCAGCAGCTTCAAACACAAACCCTGCATAGAGGAGCGGAGCAGGTGGCATCACTGAAGGAAACTGAAGCTTTTTTGCCAGTCTGCCAAATCCTGCAAGGGCTGTCAAATCCTTTCTCTGCTATCACATCCCACTTTTCCTCCTCCACACCCGCTGAGCAGTGTCGAGCCAAAGGACTCCCCAGCTTGTGCAAGCCATCCCCCCACCCTGTCGTACCTGCACCCAGCATGGGATGCAAATCAGGGACTGATAAAATATCGTGCCCAGGGAGCAGTAGCTTAAAATATCACCTCCTCCCATCATCTAGGCTTTGCCTAGTTAATAAGTAATCAGTTGTAAACTGTTTAATCCTGACTAGTTAATGGACCTGCAGCTAGAGAGCCAATACAGGTTCTTGAAACAGCCACAGATATCTTTCAAATGAAGATTTTAACGTGCAAGTGTCAAACCAAGGTTTTCTAAAGCATTCATCACCCGCCTTGGGCATAAATGACTTCACAGGGAGGAGTGAGCTTTTGTGGAGGAGGATCTGAGCAAATTCTCAGCGTAGTCAACCGAAACCAAAGGGTTCACACAAGAACTAAGGTGGTGGGAAGATGATCGCTGTCATACATAAACAAGAGTAGTGAAAACTTGAGCACAGAAAATGAAGGCAAGTCGAACAAAGAGGCTGGGTAGAGGGAGTGGCTGAGGCTCTGGGATCAGTCAGTTTTCTTCCCTCAGCAAAGGGGGTTGCCCGGCGGCCCCAGCTACCAAGCACTCCTCAGGGCCCACCGCTCCATCTCCCCAAGGGAGCCTTTTCCTGCTGCCGGAGCAAAGTGCAATGTGCTCACACTTCAAAGCAGCTGCTGGAGGTCCAGTTAAGGAGCGTCCTCATTTCACACCCTTTGGCTGCTCTTTTCATAATGAAATTTCAAGGCAAAGGGCACATCACACCACTTTTGTTGCCAGCAGAGGTTCAGCGGTACTTAGCCACACCTTCAGGCAGCCTCTAACTCCTCTGGTTTACACTTAAGGATTAACAACACCACAAAAAACTGAGAAAACCTCTCCCTGAAGAACCCCAAAGTACAGCTCAGGGACTGGATCAAGAGTGTGCAGGACATCTCCCACCACCTCAGCTCCTGGACCGCAGCAGAGCCCATGCCAGGGACCCACGTGAGGAGAGGGACCAGACACACAAAACACTTCACGCAGGTCTCCTCCCCAACGCCACACAGATTCCCACTTCAAAAGCCTTGGGGGGGGAACCAACAACACAGAATCATGACCAAAAAGGAAAACAAAGCCACTTTTTAGTAACTTCACTGTAAGGAGGTAACTCATGAAGCAGTGATTGCAATGCTGTTATCAACTGTGCCTCCTTTGAGGGCAGGAGGCTGGTTTTCTGTCACAGGAGGTATGCAGGGGATTCTCAGCATGTGTCAGAGCGGAAAAAGACTGACATGAGGTTTTGCTTTTTGCAGAACGCTCTGTTTCTTTTCCTAAGGCAATGTGGAAGCACTGGCATGCTTGCAGTATCTGAGATTCAAATCTTTCAGAAATGTGCTGCAGGTTTCCATCTTTGACTGATCCACAACTTTGAGATTAAAAAAAAAAAAAAAAATTGAAAATTCAGATTTGGGAAATTTCCTTTCTGTGCTGCTGTCCCTTCCAAGTCAGCAAAGGCACAGTACTACAGGTAACCCTTGAGAGAGCAGACAAAGGAGAACCGAAGAAAACTCCAGCCTTCACACCAGCCTGGCAGAGCTCCTCATCCCATAGAGGCTCCCTGTTATTTGCTACAAGGAAATGGACCAGTTTGGGCTTGCTTGGATAGAGGAGCATCATCCTCAAGAGCTAGGCAGGGCACAGGGAACTGCTTCTTTGATAATGCAGACAAGCTCTAGACATAGCCTCCATGATTATTTACCAGGCTTTCAAACAGAAAAGATGTAGTCCAAGACCACTTGTCCTTTTTTTTTTTTTCTGACCATTTTTTTTCCCTGTGTTCTCTTGTCCTGAAATTTCACCTATGTCTGAGTTCCATGCTGGTGCTCAACACCTGTTTCTGGCTCCTGATTTTACTCTGTTTCTCCCAGCACGTCCAAGTCCATCCCCACTCCCTGGTCCACGAGAGACCAGGATGAAGGGGGACAAACCTACAGTCCTGCAGGGTCTGACACTGACTCATTTTCACGCCTGGAGATGATCAGCCCAAGCAAAGAACATCCAGGCTTTTTTACGTCCCATCCCGTACCTTTTCCACATCTGGTTCACTCAGCCAGACTTACTAAAGGATGCTACCTTATTTAAGAGCAAGACAGATAAAATTGAGGTATTCTGGAATGTTCAGTTAAGCTACAGGGCTCACAAATCAGCAAGAAGCTATCTGTCCCAATTTTGTCCTACCTCCCACTTCCATGTAGGAGGCAACTCTGTGATGTGATTCCTACTGCAGACAGCACAGCAGTGCAGAGGATCCATGGCTGCATCTCTCTCACATGGATCCTAAACCTGCCAGGTTCTCAGGGAGGTGACGCTGAGGATACGTGTTTCTGGACAGATAGGAGAGAGCAATCATCTCCAACGGGAGGCTGTGACCCAAGTTAGTGATCCGCCAAGACAGCGTGAACTACGCGCACAATGTCCACGTGGAAGTCCATGCTGTAGTGAACATTAGCAAGCAGAAATAGATCCCCCTAGAGAGAAACCAGGAGAGACTTTCCTGTTGCTCTGTCAGAGGGTGTTTTAAGGCCTCGGCACCATTACATGAGACATCAGGAGAGAGCAGCCACACGGGAAACTCGCCTCCCCCACCACTTAGAGTGTAAGCAGGAGCCGAGCACAACCTCCTCCTTTGCCTGCATACGTGGGGGCTCCTGATACTCCCTGCAAAATAACACGAATAAGCGCGATGCCCCAGACACTCCGCTCGCGCACGCACACACGCTCGGGAACAGCGCGACTGAGGACGCTGCAGGTAACACCAGGGGCCAGTGGAAAACAGCTGAACAACAGCACGGTTTTCAGTAAATTTGCTAAGTCTCTTCTTCCCCAAACTTCAGTCTGGCCACACGGGCATTTGCACAGGCTGAACCGCAGTGAGGAAACCCATTTCTAGACCTGAGCACACAGGGGGAAACACCTGAAGGCACCGGGCAGCACACGGGACCAAGGCAGCACCACAAATTCTCTGCTGCCTTCTCATTTGCTGAAGTCAAGCTCGCATAGTGTCAAATGGGTGCTGCAAAAAGGCGTGCCCAGCCATGTGCCCCCATCTCAGATTTAGCTGAAAGACCCTACAACAGCTACTCCACGCATCGCATTTGGGTTTTGCTGAGGGTGGAGTGCAGAGGACGAAGCATAATGTATATTTTCCACTGGCTCCTGTTACACACCAGACATTTTATAAACATCATCTCCCTGACTTCATCCAAGTCCTACTCTGAGGCATTCAGGCACACAAGAACAGCATGGTGGAGACACAATGGACTCGTGACGGAAACACATTGCGCTGAGAGGAAGAAGTTTGACATTACCAGTGCAGCAGTAGCAGGGCTCAGAGCTCCTCTTTCTTTCTATGAGATGCAGAGCACAGAAGAGCATGTAGGCAGCGTGTAAGAACCAGATCACACAGTAATTCTCCTTGCTTCAGTGATTGCTTTGATATAGACAGGATTAACAAGTAAAGGTAATATTTCCCCACTAGAAGGAAAAATAAAAACAATGCAAAAAAAAAAAAAAAAAAAAAAATACCAGAACAGCAGAAAGAAAAGACAAAAAAAAAAAACTAAAACACACT
>JANVCC010010406.1:2802666-2824501 GCA_025345505.1 Todiramphus chloris collaris
AAAAAAAAAAAAAAAAAAAAAAAAAAAAAAAAAAAAAAAAGAGGGCAGATGCAAAGGGAAGGACAGACAAGAAAAAGAGAAAAGCAATTGTCAAGACAGCAGAGAAATAAGACTGTTTTCCTACTGCGCTTCTGGTAGAATTAATACATTTTCTGCAACTCTCTATTCAATGTTCCCACTTACCCTCAAGAGATCCACCCAGTGGGTTTACTACCACTGACCACTCTGCCTCTACCAGAGAAGAGGTTGTTAGAGGCATGTGGAAGAAGCATATCTATTTTATAAATCAATTAGTCTTACTTGCTATCCTACATCCAATACTGGATGTGCCCAGGACATATATGCTCTGTGTACAGCATGTCACTTCTGCTCCAACTTTGCTCAAGGGATGCAGCTGAAAAAATTATTTGCTTCAGTAATTCTTGTGAAGGATAACTTTAGAGCACACAGAAAGCCCCACAGCCCTAGTGCTGGAGGACAGGACCAGAGAAGAGGAGAAGCTATCAACACAGTGCAATGCAAGCCAGAATGCACCATCACAGCAGCAGCAGGAACTCCAACCGGGCTTCAGACACCGCCTGCCTTTAAGGGCGCTGGCGCAGCTCCACGTGATAAGGCCCCTCGCTTTCCTTACCCTTGAACAACACTGATGGAAAAAATACCAGACACACCTACACTGCTGGCACTTTGCAAAGTGGATGGTGGCTTTCCCACAGGTGGTGTCCCTGGACCGTGGGCAGGCAGCTCTCCCCATTCCTCCACAAAGCTGGACTGTGAGCTACACCTGTCTGGGAAAGAAGCAGCCCCCACCGCAGGACCACTGCTGGAAGCAGCATCTCACCCTCACTCTGAGCCACGCTCAGAAACGGGAGGCATGCTGCCCTACAACCTTCACCCACCTGCATCCTCAGGGACTGGTGGGGACCGTGGCTCAAGCAACCTTCTGACACCAGTAACTTGCACAGGCAAACACTGCATGTGCAAGAAAATGCAGCCTGGAGGAAGAAGGGCTGGGACTGGTCCCATGTTGCTGGACGACAGTGGCACCAGCTGCTCTTTGGAAGGGCCTCTTTATTTCAGGGCACAGCGTGCCAGTTCACATGCTGCAGAAACACCCCATGCCCTTAACAAGGAAGATGCCAGGCCACAAGCACAGCTGGCCGCAGACACCGGAGCATCCTGGCTGATGTGCTTGGGAGCTACCACTAATTCCCCACAAGACACTTTTGCCCAGATCTCTGGCACCCTGGAAATCAGCAAAGTAAGATAAACAGTAGTAACAGAGTATTGGTTTTCTCTCCAGAAAAAGCTCTCCTCTTACTTTCAGTTCTGTGAGGAAATTTTTCACTTGGGCATCCATTTTAAGCACTCATGGTTTCTGATGTGCCTGAACACATCAGCTGATCTGCAGATTTCGGGAGTTACATTTAAAGAATTTGTTATTTCATCTCAGCTTTTACAGA
Organism: Todiramphus chloris collaris; assembly: GCA_025345505.1. Taxonomy (NCBI): domain Eukaryota; kingdom Metazoa; phylum Chordata; class Aves; order Coraciiformes; family Alcedinidae; genus Todiramphus; species Todiramphus chloris. The sequence continues at coordinate 2,804,130 of JANVCC010010406.1, forward strand.
GATAAGAAAACAGGATATAAATACATATCCAAGAGAGAAACTGTGCTGTGAGATTGTCCAGCCGGCGGTCTCTGCTGGGGCTCTCAGAACTGTATCTGCCATTTCACACTGCAGCCCATGCAAATGCCTACACATTTTAAGCTTTTCCAAGTGTGAACAACACCCACTTTTTTAACCACCATTATGGCATAACTTAAGACCACTTGTTCGGAGTGAAACATGCCTTTTTTGTTGTTGTTGATTTTTTTTAAAGATAGATCTGTGATCATTAGATCTCTAGAAAAAATACAACACCCACACCCCCCCCCCCCCCCCCCCCATCACTACTTGTTTCTTTTCTGTTCTTCATCTGAAGACAATCACTCACCTGCTCCACTGCCACAGCTTTGCTTTCTCCATCCTGACACCGTGAGCACTATTCCTAACATGAACAGAAGTTGAAACCCTATGGCTTTACGGCACACCCAATGCCAAATTAGGCACTAATGCCACCTCATCACCTTAAAGATCTCTGTATGCAACTCCTGCACGGGCTGGGAAAAAGGAGCATTTTAAAAAAGATACTGGATTGAGTTGTGCTATTAGGGATACTTTTCCCTCCTCACCAAGTGGTTTCTTTAAGCAGAAGTTCTTTAGAGTGAATTGTGCCTGACCAGAAGACACAACTTCAGGCTTTCAATCAAAGCAAAACTGATCATATTCATTTTCACAGGGTTTTCTTTTTTTTGGGGGTTGTGTGTGTGTGTGGTTTTTTGTGTGCTTGTTTGTTTGTTTTGGTTTTTTGGTTATGGGGTATTTTTTTGCTGCTACAGCCTTTTTTTTTCTTTTTTATTTTTTTAAAGCAACCTTAACCCTGCCTGCCAGCCCACCACTGTTCAGAGTAAAGCAACTACTCCTCTGTTTTAGGGGTCACAGTCACTGTTACAAGAGCAGTACGAGGCCCTGTGCCTTTAGCATCTTACCTGGTTAATAACATACACTCCATAATCTAGTTGCTGCCTTTGGAGAATTGGGTGCAGGTAATAGAGCCAGTACTTCAGGTGCTCCTCTCGGTTCCTGAATGGTATGATTATTGCAACTTTCTGAAGTGCTATACAGTCCTTTGGAGCAAAACGACCTCCAGCTTTGACCTCTGGGTTTATTCTCGCCACTTCTTCCAGGTTCACTGGCTGGGAAAACTCCACACGTAGTGCACCGACTGGAAAAGAGGCACAGTACAAAGTGAGTTAGCACACACAGTCTGTTTCTCTTGAGTACACGTCCTTTACACACATTTCAGCATTTTTGATTTGTTAGGTTTTTTTTTTTTTTAAAAGACAGAGATTTGGATCCAAGCAAAATCCCAGTGGTGCACAGAAGTGCTGAAGCTCAGACCAGCCGTACGCAAAGCAACCGCACAAGGCCGTTCAAAGCAAACCTGCAAGCACTGTAACCTCTCGGTATCAGACACCAGAGGAGTCTTGAAATTCCTCCTATCTGCGTGGCAAACCAACAGCTGTGTTCCCACTGGCATGTGCACCATGAAACCAGCCTAGAGAAGAGTGTTGCCCTCTGCACACTCACCCACCTTGAAGAGCGTGAGAGTCAAGCACTTCACAAATAGCCCTGCTGTCCTACCAACATAATTACTTACACCAAGGCTAGCCACATCCAAAGCGAACAAAACCCCCTTTCTTGTTTCCTTTTTTCTTATACTTTCAGTGTTCTGTTGGTGTGCCCATTTTTAATTAAAAGTCCTGTATTAGAACCACTGAAAAAAACCCCAAACATATCCAGATTTGCATGCAGGTTGGCAATTCCTGTACACAGTTTCAACAGCGTCAGGTTTTGAAACCACCAAAATAATCTGTGCCAACACTGACGACTAGAACTGAGAAGCCCCCCTGGCACTGCAGAGAGGATGGCAGCCTCTGAGCTGCTTGAGGCCAAGCTTTGTGAGAAAGGGCAGCAGCAAGCCCAGGCACTGATAAGGCTGATGAGACTTCCTTTGCAAGACTTCAGCTCAGGCACCTGCAAGAGACCCCTTTGCTTGCTAGGGCTTCTCTGCTCTGCCACGCCAGCTCTGCAGTGGTCCCTCCCATACAGCCATACCTGGGTCCGCAGTTGAACATGGCATCACCAGACACTACCTTTTTGTGGACATCCTCTCTTAACATCCAGGCTGGCCTTTCTGCAGTATTTGCTTCCAGCTGCTCCGGCCACAGTGAAGAGATTTGCTAAAAAAAACCTAACCAGTATGGTAGCTGCCTGCAAAAGGATCTCTCTTCCTGCCACATCCTGCTCCCAGCAATGGAGAGTTAATAAATTGGGCTTTACACACACACTTGGCTCCCGCTAAAACCTCTGCAGCTGGTGGGGATGCTGATCCCACCCCCAAAAGCAGGTCTTCACCATAAACACCAGACTAGAGACAAATCCTTAAAGATCTGGCTGCTGTATCATCCTCCTCTCCTCTGCATGCACACACTTGCACATGTGTCTTACAGCTACCATCTCTTCTTTGCATGTGCTGAAGAGATGCCCAGGCCACTCCGAGGGCACGCACGGCATGCACACACCAGCAGTGAGTATACTGCACGTATGGAGCGCCCTGAGAAGGGGCACAAGTGATATTTAGAACTCTAAAAAGACAGTGGTCATCACAATCAACCTTCTGCAACCTAGCCCAACATGTGACTACTAAAAAGGCAATAATGCTCCAGGCTCACAGCTCATTACCTTGTTATTCATCTAGAGGAAGGTACTTCAGGTTGGTTGTGCTGCTCCACAAACCTGTGCTTGCTTAAGCTGGAGATGGCAAGATGGAGACCAGCCAAGCTTAGGCAGAGGTGCCCAGTGTACCTCCAGAGGCAGTGAGGAAGCTTTGCTGCCTGATTCACTGCTGGCAACGCAGAGGCAAGACCTCGCAGAAACAGGCATCTTGGTCTGAATGAAAAGGATCTCCCAGTCTCTGTGTTTTGCACAGGTTAAATGTGCAAGTTTGCACATTTCCTCTCATGCACAGAGAAGGCAGCAATTTGCTACACTCCAGGCACTGGGATCAGTCTGCCCATGCTCTCAGCGCTCCTGCAGTTCCCAGCTGCTCCCCCAGTGTGCCTGCCTGGTCCCCCAACATACCTGCCTCATGGCACAAGCTGGGTCCTGCAGACACCCACCCTGTGGCTGCACGGCCAGGGCCACAGCCTCTCTGGTCAAAAAGCAGCTTGGAGGGAGAACTCACAGGGCACTCTGCATCACGAGGAAGAGGCAAGAATGGGAGGAACTGGGCAGGAAGGAACTCGCAGTGGCACAGCTGTGACTGGGACTTGGTGGTGGCAGGTTCAGAGGCCAGGCACAGCCACCTCCACACTGCCAGTGGGGCAGGTGCCAGGGCAGTGAGGCCAGTGCGGATGGGAGCAGGATATAGTTCCATCTGAATTTCAATACCACTTCCCTGCTGTGATGAGTGCTCTCCCAGAACAGACTCTGGCCTCAACCCACCTCCACGCTTGCTTCCCCCGACCATCCCTTTGCCCCCCAGTGTCACCCCCACTCAGAGACCAGCAGTCACAATTAGGTTGATGCTACACTCTTGTGCATTTAGAACAGCAAAGGGCATTGCACTGGGCACAGGTCACCTAACCATTCATGGCCAGCAAGCAGGATTACATTTGGTCAGCTGTGCCCAGGGATGTTATTTTCCTGCCTTGCTCACACCCCGCCGCCAGCAGCGGGAGCGACCCAGTGGGACGCTGCAGGAAGCAGCAGGGCGGAAGCAACACATCCCTTCATGGGGCCCTTGCCAGCCCTGCTCACTCCCAGGCGCCGGATGGCTGCCGTCCCACCGAACAAGCCTCTTCCTGCTGGGCCCACTGTGCTCTATGCTCCCAGTTGCTGCTCCCAAGAAGCATCTGTGAGCTCCATCAGCCCAGGAGATGCTTTCTTGCTTAATGAACAATGTCTTACACTGCGTGAGTGAGGGTAAGGGAGAAGGAAACTGAATTTTGCCATTTAGGCAAATTCTGTGAAATTTACAGGGGAAAACTTCCACTGGTGGCTTGTGAGCTCCAGTTGGGAAAGGACAGCCACAGTGTTTGGCCACTGTAAGCAGGGCTTTCTGTAGGCTGGCACTCAGCAGCCCCCCAGGGTCAAACGTGGATCACTCATCCTGCCAGCGCTTGCTCTTGTTTGCCTTCAGGAGTCTGGAAAGTCAGCAAGAAAAAGATGGCAGAAGAAAACACATTCATGATAAAAAACAGCTGCAAAAGACAGATATTTAACAGTTTCAGAGTCTTGAAGGACACTGGTGAGAAGTAGTCTGTGCTGCTCTGCCCTCCAGTTAATTGAATCAGCTTTAAAAGCAGCACACCTTCTTGTAAATGCTGCCTTGAGAGATACAGCCAGCATGTGAGTCAGTAGAAGACCCCAGGCACCCCAGGTACAGCTCGGCAGCCGCTTCTGAGACAGGCTTGATGCAAATTACCCACTTAATACATTCACTGGCGTCAGTGAGAATACAAAAACATAAAAAACCTGAATAGGCTGTTTTCAAATTCAGAACGGCTAAAACAGGCTAGACTTTGTAAAGCCATGTGGCTGACAAAAAGCAACAGCGATGTACCACCTGCTATGAATCAACACTTCCAGTTCACTTCCCAAGCAGGAAGATGCTAAAGCCCAATCTTCAAACACAGGTTTTCCAATTGGTTATCAAAGTCATGGTTACAGTTGTTAATTTTAAATAATTTTGACCAAAATTTGACTACCTGGATAGCAAGCCGCCCCACAGCTGTTGTCTTCCAAGGATGCTGACTCAGGACATGATCTGCCTTCACCAAGGAAGTGTGTGAAGTTTGCTCTAATTGCCATCCCACTGGACAAAACTGTATCCCTATCCATGTTTACTAGGTAAACATTCCAGCCCGATTCACTTCATCTCAATCTTTTCTGCTTCTGCTCAAGGTGACTGGCTGACCTAGAAGACACTATGTATTGAGCCTGTCCTAACAAACAGACAGACAGGACAGTGCTATGTGGGCTTGTAACTTGTCACCCATATGTCTCTGGATTCCGAACTCTTCCGAGTCTGTAAGAGGAGGTTTTAACTGGCAGTGGTAGGGTAAAGAGAGAAGAACTCACAGAACAAGCCACCCCCGGCCCCGCCATCTCTGACACTCAGCAGCATTTCTGCTCAAAGGGAAGGTGCACAGGAAAAGCGCTGTGCAGGCGCAGATGCCGGGGAAGGGAGGGTGAGGGGGGTGGGCTGTCCTGGTGCACACAAACAGGAAGCACCCTTTGCACACCAAGCAAAAGGTGAAGGTTGCAAAAAGCCAGAGGCAGTGCAGCCCACAGCTGGGTTCGTCCCCCCGCTTCCTACCGGCCATGCTTGCCTCAACAGATAAACCTCTTGCCTTGTGAGGCTGCCAGCACGCGTCCTCCCTGGTGCTCATCCTGACAACCCAAATGAGAGGACCCTGGCACAAAAAAAAAAAACCCAGAATCTGCTTGGCCTCACACTATAATAAATCTAGAGTCTGCTCCAGCCTCCCTGGACCACAGATATTAGAAGTGTTGGGAACACTCGAGAAGCAATGCCCAACAGAGCCAAGCTGTACCCTCACACCCGCAGGGAGGCTGCAAGCGGGTCGGTACTACTCTCCGTCCAAGAGGGTGGTAGCGGGTGATAGAACATGGGCAGCAACCACAGAGGGCAGTCCTGGGGGCTTCAGGTGGGACAGTGCACAGAGGGACTGTCCTGGTTTGAGTGAAAACAGAACTAATTCTGTTCAGTAATTTCACTTTTCAGCTTGGTTCTTTTAACTAACTGCACTGTCTGAAGTTAGCAGTCTGTTCTCACAGACAGTGCCTGCTTCTAGCAGTGATAACACCTCATGTTTAGAGTTACTACCAAGGATTGGTGTGCAGACCAAGGCCACTGCTGGGTCCTGTGTACCACATTGGGGGGTGCAGAAAGTGAAAGGCTGAACCTGCAGGGAGGAGCGGACAGGACGGGTGACCCTAAACTGACCAACGAGGGATTCCATCCCATATATGCCATATTTGGTCTAGAGCTGAGGGACCTGAAGGGTCTCTGGGCTCTTCTCTCCCCTTTGGACTGCTTTGCCAGCTTTTGCTTGGCTTGGCTCAGGTCCTCTTTTGGTTCCTTCCTCGGAGCACCCAAGGAAGACTCTGTCCATTCTGCCTTAGATCTGATCTGCGTGTTCCTGAACCCAGTACCAGAATCCAGCTCCTGAACACAGCTCCCGTCTGCTGCGGGGCCCAGTCTGGGACTGCCCTGGTGCCTGCTCCACAGCATCAGTGGTGACGGTGATGGAATTACCATCAGGGGGTTGGGTTCCATACTGGTTTTGTATATATTTGTATATATTCCATTTTTATAATTATTAATTTCATTTTCATTCAAGCTGTTCTAGTTTCCATTTCTAATCACTAAGTGTCTCTCCCTTATTCCCTTTCTCTTCCCCTCTGGGGAAGGAGGGGGGTTAAAAGAGAGCATCTGTTATAGATCTAAGGGGCTGCCCTGACCCTAAACTGTGACAGGGACCAGCTTCCCTGGAGGGCGGTGCAGCCCCAGAAGAAGGACATGGGAAAGAGTGCAGCTGGGATCACGGCCCTGGTTGGAGAGTTGACCCAATGACCTGAGAATTGCCCTTCTGAGCACTTCACTGGGAAAACCAGCAACATTTACCTGTATGCTTTAAGCTGGGTGCAAACCTCAGATACTTAATTTAGTGAGAATGAGAGCAAAAGCATGGAGCACAGAGGTTGGAAAAAAAAATCCCTCTCCAAACAGAGCAGAAAAGAACATTTCCATTTCCCTGGCCAAGAGCCGGGCACTGCTCTCTAGCCACTGCGCCACGTGCATAGCTGCACTGCCATGCTCAGACAAACCTCATGTGAAAGGAAAGCTGGAAAAGAGAAGCAGAACTTGCAGAAAGGGAAAAAAACCCCCATCACACACCAAAAATCTCTTTTTGCAGGGGCTCAGCAGAAAAGGGAAGAGACTGTCAGACACAGCAAGTCCTCTGTGGCTGGGAAAAACAAAAGCAGCTGCACCCCAGAAAATGCAGGGGCAAGTGCCCCCATGCTGGGCTGTGGAACAGGGGTTGCTCCAGCCCTCAGCCCCACGAGGCAGCTCCAGGGCAGGCAAGTAGCTGCATCCCACCACTCAGCGAAGCAAGCTTTCCCTACAAAAAACAGCTAAACTGCAGAGCTGTGCCAGCACTTACACAACAGCAGCAGCAGCAGCCAGGCTCAAATTTGGGTTCAGACCAGATGGGTCTCCTAAGCAACCCCCTGTCCTGGCATAGGACCCACTGGCCAAAAAAGCCACAGGGACATCTCTGCCTCCTTGCAAACTGGCTGGCAGTTGCTGTCCCTTACCACTTGCACCCTTTGCTCCTCTCATGAGCACTTAAAAAAAATACATTAAAAAAACAACCCATCATTTGGTTTGACTAGAAATATCCCAGTGAGGGAAAAAAAAAAACCTTCCTAAGACCCAGGAAACATTTTCTTTGGCTGGTCTACACTTGCAAAGTTGCATCCCCTCACAGATGTCAGTTATGCTGACATAAGGCTAGAGCCTGCTACACCAGCTCATGCCCTGTCTTGGGAAGGCTCACATGGCATCTGGCACCTGCAGTTGTGGACCCCAATGGGAAACAGGCTTTTAAGAAATGACGATGCATTACACATGCTACCACACTGGCTCTGCGTGATGGTGGGTTTACATGATTAGCTGAGTGACTACAGCCAGAGGAAAAAAATTATTAATCCAACTCCAAACACTGCCTATTCCAACACAAGTTCTCACATGGCATCTTTAAAAAAAAAAAACAACCAACCAACAACAAAGAACATAATTTTCACAAAAAGGTATTTTTGGGAGAGAAGCACTGTCCTCATCAGTGGCTCAAAGCCAGCGCACACTCCCTGAAGCAGCTTTGAACTGTCTCCCTCTGAGCCGGGCGATCTGCATGCGATTAGCCCTTCTCACTGCCGCCGTGAAATTAAATTCCAAGCCCTCAAACAGCAAACTCAAAAACAAACAGAGAGGCCTGGATCAGAAGAAGGCTGAGCTGCCTCACACCAGGAACCCCCCACCCTGCTGCAGAACTAGATGGGTAGACAGGAGTTCTTCCAGGCTGAGAGCTCTCAGTGTGGGGATGTGGCTTTGCCAGGGGCAACCCCAAACAGCAAGACAGCCTCCAGACCATAGTCCCCCTGCCCCATCCCATCCCAACCAATCCCATCCCATTCCATCCCAACATCTGGATCCTAGTACTGCCCCAGGGCTTCTCTTGCTCCCCAGAGAAGAAGGCAGAGTGCTGAGAGAGTGCCAGGTGCCAGGTGGGGAGGAGGTGCATCTGTCTGGCTGAAACTCATCCAGGACTTGCGCACCCCCAAAAGCACAGGGTGCTGCCAGTGGTAGGGATTGTGGGAGGAGAGGACAGGAGCAGGGCACTGCACACCTGTGGAAATGGCTGCTGAAACCCCATGGCCCCCGAGCGCACAGGTTTGCAGAAACCCATCTTGTCTTTACAGGGCTGTTTCCAGCTTCAGCAAGACAAGTTTGCAAGCAAGTGCCCTCAAATCAAGTCCAGTGACATCCCAGCCTGGGGAGTGGTGGTAGGTGAGGTGAAAAAAGCAACCCTCTTTCACAGACAAACATCTGCAGGGCTTGGGGACTTCCCTGAGCTCATGCAGCTCAGCTGCAGTCGGGAAACATCTGGAAAGGCTGTTTGCCATGCCCCAGTGTCACCAGCGGCCACGGCCACTGCCTTGTCCATCTGGAGGTGCTAATCTGTGCCTGCGTTCCCAAGCACCTCTCCTTGCAGGCAGGTGAGCTATAGGCACAGATCTGCACAAAGGAAGACGCTGTCTGGGTGGGGATGGGCTAAACAGTGAGACCTTCTCCAGCACAGGGTGACAGGGATGAGCTGGACACCAACACTGATCCACCCACATCCCAGAAAACCCCAGATCTGTGACCCCTCCCCTGCAGCATGGCTCTCTCCCTAAAACCTCCGTAACCAAAGCCCCTTCTGCCCTGTGGAGAAGGGTGTGCTGGAGAGAGGGAGGGGAGCAGTAGCTGCAGGATGCTGGCTGGAGAGCAGGGTCCACTGGTGAGGAGCGGAGGTGAGTGGTGCAGTCCAACAGCCTAGCACATCAGGCTTGCTTACAACGCCACAAGGCCCAGACACCTCCCTGCTGAGGGCTGCACACTCCCAGCATGCCACGTTTGGGATGGGGGGGCCCTCAGTACAGCGATCAATGCCCTCCATCTGTTGAGTCAAGTCAGACTAAGGAGCTCCACACCAGAGGAAGAAAGTTGAGAGCTTAACTGAATTCTGCATCCAAGTGCAGTTTGGGAAGCCACAAGCATCTGTCTCTTTCCAAACCCAAACTTGGCCCAATGTCCAAAGAAACTAGCTGTTGCTTCAGATCAGTGCTGGCAGAGAAACAAGCATGTTATAAAACACTAGATGCACGAGACAGAATACTTTCCTTTTCTACCCAGTACATCCCGTCTGTTGTGCTGTGTTCCTGAAACGGCTGCTCTCCAGGAAGGCACAGTGCCTTTCTGAACTAGTTTTCAAGACCAATTAACAGTCCGTGACCTTTACTTTGACCGGATAGGAGGACACTAGGGATGCACAGAGGCTGCTCCCACCAAAAAAGCCTGCCCTTCAGAGGTACAACATGCTCCTAACCACGTGGTTAGCTCCAGAGCTATCTGCAGTGTTGCCAGGATCATGTATCTGCTCCCTGCCAGACATATTAAACATACGCCTTGGAGAAGCTTAACACAGCTCCTCAGCCTCTCTTTTGAGGCCAAGAAAGCCTAACATTGAGCAAACTGGTCCACGTGTTAGCGTTAGCTCCCCCTCCCCCAGCCCCCTCCGTGTTCTTCTCTCCGAGTTTCTGTTTTACTTTTTAGCAGCAGGCAGTGGAGGGACACAGCACAGCCCCAGACTGTGGCCATGAGCAAAGTCCCGTCTGTAGCACCCGAGCTGAGGGGGAGGCAGGAGGTAGTGGAGATTGCTGTATCAGAGAGGTTGAAAAAAAAAACCAACCCAAACAACCAAAACACAACCAAAAACAATAAAAGAAAAAGCAAAGCAGACAATAGCAAGTTTAGATTAGAGGAGGGGGAGATGCTGCGTGTAAAGCAAATGCTTTCTCCACTGCTTTGATTATAAGTGACCCCACAGACTAAGGGGCCCCTGGCTTCCGGGGCAGAAACCCCCCAGAGAGACAGGAGAGCCCACCTAGACCTCAGGCATGACAAACCTACCAAACTCCTCTAGCACAGTCACCACTAGAAGTCTTCTTAAAAGCTGGTGTTTTCAGCACTTCTTAGGTTTTCACGCTCTCACTCCAAATTATACTCCACTAGGATTCTGCCAGTGCTGAAGCATCCTCTACCCCCTGCCCATGGAATGTCCGTATATACAGGCGCCTCAAACGATACTATTTGTGAATGCACTGATCCCTCAGGAAGCATATAACCTCTAAAAACTTCTGTAATACAGAAACTATGCATCACCGTTGATTTGACAGGCTACCTCTGTCTCCTCCAAACACAACTCAAAGCATCAGAATACCTTCATCACTTATATTCAGCATCTACAGTTTAGAGTGACTGCTTGCACTGATTACACAGGTATCTATCAGAAGTGGTGCATCAAAGAGAAAGCCCATGCCATAGGTTCTCATCCCTTCAAGTGACAGCTTCTCACTCACGAGCTGTCCAAATAAGCTTCTTCCTCTGAATCCTTGCTTTTTTAAACATGCCTCACTAACAGTGAGAAGCATCAGTTTCTATCCAGAACTCTGGCGTCTCAATCAATCAGCTGTTTTTCTTACATGCCCAAGATCACCCAGCAAAAAGCCATTTGGAAACTGTATTCCTTTTTAAACATCAGTGAAAACAAGTGCATCTCTACTGGCTTGTGCTTTGGACAATTCACTGGGTCATATATTAACCTAGATTTGTAAATATTTCTCTTTTTTTTGTCAATATCCGTTAATTATTAGGGTTTGGGGTTGTCAGTTTCCTAAATTTAAACCTGGGGGTGAAAAGCTGTTGAGCACCTGACTGAAACATGTTGCCTTTGCCATGAGATGCCCACGGAGCTGAGGGCAAGAACAAATCTCTTCCGTCTGCCATCCTTTACCAGCTACACCTGGCATCTAAGCGAGGGACAAAAAATGGCTATGGAGACAGCTGTATTCTAAAATAACCTCCACGAACGACACGTGCTCTCAATGGGGCAGGACTTGAAAATTACATCCCTGAAATACAGAAAAGCCTGTCCATGAGATTCTGCTATGCAGACTTCAGGCACTGAAAGAGAAGCACTACTTTTGGAGAAAGACCTTACTACCAAAGAACCTGCCGCCTTCCACACTCCCTCCTAAAAACAGCAGGCTCAGAACTACCCCATCGCCAAAACACAAAGACTTCATTGAAAGGTTAGAATAAAAGCATTTAGCTGTTTCGAAAGCACTTAGGCCAGCTACATATATACATATATGCTACTTCTACAGAGCAACTTGTAACTTTTTTAAAAAACAAACCACAACAATACTGTTCTATAGCTCCTAAATAACGTAACAGTTGGGGGAACAGACACCTGTGGGATACATCTGGATTTACTTGCTTCTGGGCTCCTCAGAGGTAGAAATGTCACTCCAGCAAGTGGGCTCTGCTTCTTGATACCCCATTTAAGATACTCGCTGGCATAGCAGTTCTAAACTGAAGCATAAATCCAAAACGCTTATATTAGCTTCTATTAGAGAATCTCATAGCTGTTCATGACTTAATTCAAAGGTGAAACACAGCATTATTTCCCCAGCCCCGACTTACACTTCTAAATTATAAATAAAGGCAAGTGAACCATAAAAGCATTTTAAATCTGGCAGCTTCTTGTAGAGATTAAACCTCATTCAGCTAATGCATTTGTTGCAAAGCCAGACAGCAGGGATTGTAAACTACTCTCTGAACTACTCTAAGCATTGCTAGAAAGAAAACTCTAGGCCTATGAAATGAGTACCTGCCTATTTGACCATTCAAAAAGCCTGAGCAGATCAGTCACACATATCCTGCATGATTCATCACATGCTTCCCAAGAATGGGGCGGGGTGGAGGAAGGGGGCAGAGAAAAAAAAGAAAAAAGAAAAAAAGAAAAAAAAAGAAGATTAGATGCATTTCAATTAATTTATGTTTATGCTAAGGGAACAAGGCACTTGGAGTTACCCTTTCCTGTCAGAGCGCTTCTCTGTGGCTTTGGGAAGGTGGCAACCACAGGAAGGTCCTTGCTGGTTCCTGCTTGTTACATTTATACAAACAAGGAGCTTTGTGCACAAAAATAGGAGTTTTTTTTCATTCTGGGTTGTGTGTTAAGTGTCAGAAATGCCTGCAGAGTATACACCTCTCCATCCCCCACACTGGCCTTGATCAGACTCAGCTCTGACCAACATCTGAGGCGTAACAGGATTTGTTTATAAATGCTGTTTGCTACCAAAACCTGAAAAAAAGCAGGAAAAAAAACCCAAACCAAACAACCAACAACAAAAAACCCCAACCAACAATAAACATCTGTTTTCCCACCTACATCCTGGCTACAAACCTTGAACCCATGGCAGTACCAGCCTGCATCTGACTGCACCACCCCACAAGTATGGAAGGCAACACAACATGAAACCATTTGCCTACTGCGTTGTAAAGAGCTAGATTCTACACGGCCCTGTAACTCTCTGAACGTCTGTAACCACTTCCAATAGCCCCATTTGGCTGTGGACGGACTCAGCAAATTGCACTGAAGGTGTTGCACAGAGATGGTACAAAGTATTTTAATTGATCCTTCAGCGACTAACTCTGATAATGCTTTTGAATCCTGGGGACACTAAGAGGGTTTCTCTAAACTCCAGGCATTTCAAAAGCACATGACTCGCTCCTGAGAGGATCAGGGTAAGTGGAAACCATTTAAAGCAAAGCCATATTCATAAAGAGCTCCCACATCCACTCCAGGAGGGCAGGCTTGCACAGTCACTTTCAACCTAAAGTGATCTATGGGGGAGAAAAAAGTGAAAGATATGAATCAAAAACAACAACAACAACAAAACATAGCACAGTTCCTTTTAGTGACCTCAAAACCACCTCCTAAAATAACAAACCAGTCGTTTGTTATTCAGATGCATTGATCCATAAACAGCTGACCAGTGAGAGAAACTACGAATCCGCGTTGGTTTTGCAAACTGAAAACCACAGTAGCTTGTTGAAAGTCTCTTCCCCTGTCCGTTGTGATCTCCGGTAATAAAGGTGCCCATGCTAACGTGGCACAGTGATGAACAGGGAGATGATCCCCAGGCTCTAGGGCCCAAACTGCTCATGGCCAGGTCACTATCAACTAGGACGCCTGCAGATCATGGTAACAAACCCTACTTAAGCCACAGGAGGGTCTATTCAAGGAGCAGCAGCTACAAACAACAACTCAGTCAAGAGCCTTGTAAGGGGAGGAAAAGAGCTGGAATTCACCTCACCCCTACCCCTCTCTGCCTTGTGACAAAGCCAGTGGACCAAACAGCTACAGGCAATCAATGCAAAAATTAGACCTCCAGCAAGCTGCAAACAGGCCAACGGCCTGCCAGCCTCCCAGCACCCAAGCAACCCTGGGAAAGGCCTGTGGGTAGCACAGCCCCAGTGCAGATAAAACAAACACACGCCAGGCTGCCACGTATCAGGATACTGCATCACAGGACCAAATACGTGGGAAGCGCCGCTGGGATGGATGCATAACAATCGTATTCACGACCTTGCCTCACAGCGCTTTTTAAATCGATGCCGCTCATCGAGCAGGTCCGCGCACAGAAAAGGCTGCAAAAGCCCGCACAGCACAAACACCCTGTCCGATCCTTCCCGTGAGGTTGCGCAAGAGTAGTAATTTGGGTAGAGTTCCCAGAGGAAATTACCCAACCTCCCCGTCGACCAGAAAGAAACCTTGCCGGACGGAGGGGATGAGCTCTCTGAAAGCGCCGGGGCTCCGCTCGCCGCCGCGTTCCTTGTGACAGCATCCCCGCCCCGGTCTCCCCGAACACATCGGCTCCCCGGGGATTTTCCCACAATCCCCCTCGGCCGGCGGCACGCGTGGACAGCCGCGCCGCTGTCACGCCCGCCGCCGCCCTGGGGGGGGACACACCTACGGCGGACATCGGGACCCAGCGCGCCGCGGCGGGACCGGGCGGCGGGCGCTGCCGTCGAGGCGAGGGCGGCGGCCGCCTGCGATGCTCGGCGCCCCCTCCCCACGGTGGCCCCCGGCGGGCGGCAGGAGGCTAAGTTAGAGGAGCCCCCGTACCCCTCACCCAAACCCCGACGGGGCGGCACTCACCGAGCAGCGGGGAGGGCTCAGGGCAGGGGCCAGGCAGCGGCGAGGCGGGCGGGGAGCGCAGCCGGGCGGAGGGCGGCGGCGGGCGGGAGAGCGGCAGCGAGAGGTTGGCGGGCGGCGGGCGGCGCGGCGGTGGCTCGGGGCTGCCCGGCGGCCCCAAGGCGCTGCCCGCCAGGTAGTAGAGCAGCGTGGCCGAGAGGTGGAGGGCGCAGAAGGCGACGAGGAGGCGGCAGGCCCGCTGCAGCGAGGTGCCGGGCAGCGACGGCTCCTTCATGCCGCTGCGCTGGCGGGGAGCGCCGCCCGCCCCGCGCCGCGCCGCCGACGGGGGACGGGGACAGGGCGGGGGCGGGGGCGGCTCCGCCTGCCGGGGGCGGCCCCGTGCCCCGTGCCCCGCCCGCAGCCTGCCTCCTCCTGCCGCTGCCGGGAGCACCGGCGGGAACGCCCCTGGAAGGTCGCCCCGCCATCGCCCCCCGGCACGCTTCCCCGGCATCGTCCCTCAGCATCCCGCCACGGCAGCTCCCCGCTCCCCCTGCATCCCGCCCCAGCGTCCTGCCTCCACCGCCTCCTCCAAAGCAGCCTCTTCCCCTGCACGGGAGCGGGCAGCCCCGCCGTGGGTCTGGCCCCTGGGAGCGCACCCCTCTTCTCTGGCTGGCTCTGCAGCACGGTGCCCGGTAACACCGCGTAGTAACCGCGTCTGCAGGTTCCTGCACGTCACTAGCAGCGTGCAAAAACGCTCGGCGTTAGCAGAGGGCGTAAGAAGCAGCTGTGAGCTGCTGCGGGGTAGCACAGGCTGTGTTTCAGTTCACATCCCTTGGAGTTTTGCAGGGAGTCCTCACTTGGCACGACTAAGCATAAATTGTAGTTTTCCATCAGCTCGATGGAGCTTGTTTCGACATGTTTTCTACAAAGTGAAAAAGGCCAGGACCACCTTTTTGCGGGATAAATCATAGGACCACAGCAATGCCAGTGGCAGGGCCTTCTGGGGGTTTCCGGACGAACATCCTGCTTGGGACAAGAGTATTGCCAGGAGCAGGTAAAGTCAGCTGTGGTTTTATCCCACTGTGCCTTGAAAGCTGCTCAGCATGGGGATCTCCACCTCCCTGGTGCCCTCTCCCAGAGCTGTCCCACATTCCTGAGGAAGGAGTTACCACATGTCCATCATCAAGCTAGTTGAAGTGCCTGGGCAAGCAGGTCTGGTCACCACCCAACATCCCTCAAAGCACATGTGTTTCATGAGTCCATGAAACTGGAAAGAAACCTCTTTGCAGCTGCCCTGTAACTCTGTCTCAGCCAGGAGTGATGGCGGTGATGGCGGGAGGGTTTAGTGTTGCCCTTTGCAGTGACAGCCAGAAATCCAGTACTAACGTTGCTGTTCCTCAGGGCTCTGCAGGTCACAGGCACCTTGGGCACAGCTGACTGGAGAGGAATCGGTGGGCATTAGTGACTCATGGGGTAAGCGAGATTGACAGCTGACCAGGCAAAACCTTGCTGACAGTCTGGCACACTTGCATGTATATCTGGTTAGCCTCATGAGCCTCAAAGTGCTTCAGGAACACCGGGTGACACTCAAGTGGTTTTCAAGTGCAGTAAGTAACTCCTGCCAGGAGCGCTTAACGCTCCTATTTAATGTTCTGTTTACTTTGTTTCATGAAAGCAAAGTCACTGTAAGGAGAAGTGAATCTACATTCTTCTCATTGGTTAAAACTACTTCCCAACAAATGCATGCACCACTTCCACTTCCCTCAGCCCTCATGGTCTTCTGATTTCAGCAGCCTCCAGTGCTGCTTGGTGTTCTGTGGAGCTGGGCTCTCATCGAGCAAGTTTGGGTGCTCCTTTTATGTCCATTCAATCACTGCTCACAGGTACTCTTCCAGATTAATATGCCATCTGTGGTCTTTGAAGAAGTGTTCTGTGTCCCATCCTTTGACCTCTGACAAAACCACTCTTTCTTAGTCTCAAGACTGGTAGTTTTCTGTAAGATCAGGCAATGTATGTGGCTATTTCTCTTGGTTTTTGTTGAGGTTTGGTCCAGCTGGACCTCACCAGATCAATGTTTTGTCATCTGACCTGATGACTATAGCTGTTCAGTTCTGAGCACAAGCAAATACACGTGGCTTTTTATTACTGGCTGTAGTGAAAACGCAGGGCATGGTCTCACTTTGTCATGCTGTGCTGAGATGGCAGAAGCAGGAGGAGAATGCCCAGAAAGTATAGCTGTTGCCATTAGTGGGAGATTCTGCACTTGCTTTTAAAAACTGAAATGATCATCAGTCTCTGGGGGCAATCTTGAATCTAGAGAAATATACCTTGCTCTGGGAAAAATACGTTCCCTTTTCCTGGCAGGACAAGGAGTTTTCTTCAGTCTCAGTTGTCTTTGCCCTTTCCAAGTGGCTTCCACTAAGCACCTGAAAGCTCTTTTGGAAAATGAGCATTGCTTTCACTATTCAGAAGCTCAAGAAGGAGTTACCCTAAAATCAAGGTACATGACCAGAGGTGTCTGCAGAAAAGATTCCATTCACCTACATGTTTCTCAGTTCTTTCTGACACCTTCTGCAGGTCAGGCCAATAATCACCTTGTGCTTTGGTTAAACGTGATGTTGTGAGCATCACTATGACAATGCTGGTGCCCAGGACAGTAATACCATCACTGCTGATAGTCAACATTCAACTAAGCACCATCTTGTAAATTGCCTTCTTCAGTGAGCAAACCCAGTTTACAAATCCTCCTGTCTCCCCAGACATCTTCTGTAGATCAGTTAACAAAAGGCAACCCAGCAATGTGACTCTCAGCAAACAATCCATTCTTCAGAATTTACAAGTCAGTCCAGAGTTTCCATGTTTCACTGCTGTCAGCAAAATCCTGGACATGTGCTAGCAAAAATTGTGTTTCCTTTCTTTCAGCTTTTAACTTGTAACTTGTGGGGAAAGTTCTCTGTGGCGCAATGAGCGTCAGACCTTGATTGTGACTCAAGATAGAGTCAATTTGATTTCCTGTGACACAATTACGTACTTCACATCTATAATGTAGCTAGCAATAGCAAAAGAATTTACAGCACAGTGTTCAGGACAAACATGAGAAGGTTAGGAAGTGTCTAACACGTGTTTCCACAGGTCTGGTGTAGCATCCTACCATGAACGCCTGCTATGTTTTGTGGGAGTGGTGTAAAAATATTGCCATTTTTCCCATGTGAGCACTGTCTTGCTCACACTCAGCATGGTTCTGGAAGTAGAGCAGGACATTGTGATGAAAGAAGCCTCTGTTGCAGCCAGGGATTATTTGTACTTTGCACACGCTCAAGTTTGCCATCATGTGTGCATGGGTAAACATAGTTATACAGATTTAAGAACGTAACGGCACACCCATTTTTAGTATAGAGGTAAGATGTCCTATTGAACCTGTAAGCGAGGAAATAGAAATACAGGCCTTACAGTAAAAATGCATACGTGAATGTCCTTAGGCAAGGTGTGGCTGCGCATGTTGCATGTCAGCCTTCTCCAGTTTTTCACCATTGCAATCTCCACCCCAGCCCTACCGCTGAAGAGACCTTGGAGATCTCACTTTTCCAGTCAGTTTCTTTTTCAGTTTCTGCCTCCCTGGCCTCACGGTGGTGGTGATGATGTTCTTTTTTGACAAAGCTAACTTATAGCCTTTTTTCTCCTTACAAAAAACTGCTGTGTGACTATACTGCTTTACTGCACATGAAAACATTTGTCCATCAACAATGCCTAATGACTTGTAAGTCTGATTTTAATCAAACTTGGCAGTTGGAAGTGATCATAAACACCCAAAATACTTGCTGAAACAAGACATCGGGGTACAACAGAGTGAAAGTTCATTGGTAACGTGGTGAGACATTTGTAGCTAGGCATCAAAGTATGAGGGAAAAGAGAAAGGTTGTAAGCCCCATACTCTTAGAAGAAGAGCAAAGTTCTCAAGGAGCGTGGTAGAATCCCGGAAAGGGTGTGCATATGTGTCACATGGGGGGGTATGAATCCTGTAACTCATGGAAGGATTTGTTTCATTGTGATCTAGCTTTCCAGGTCCATGCTGAGTGTTTTAGCCATGGGGGTAGCAACAACTGCTGCCATGGAGCAAACACCCCTGACCTGAAGAGCAGCTTGTGGTCACTACTGGCATGGCAGGAATATAGCCACACTAAAGTGCCCTGTCCCCTGGTCCACAGTAAAACATGGTCCCTATGATTGTGTGTCCTTGTGGAGTTAAATGTGCCTGGATCAATAAAGGTTCAGGATCTGGTCTAGCCCTGAGTATCTCTGCGTCAAGCCTCACAAGTGCTTTTCTAGCCAGGGAGGGCACAGAGAAGCACAACCCCCGCACAGCTCTCTTAACAGCAACCTCAGCATGCATCGTGTTGGCTTCTCTGGGGACAGTGAGAGTTTGGGCTTGTAACCCCCACTCTCCAGTGTGCCCGTGGCACCCGCAAGATTTCTTGGGGACAGCAGCAAGCCCCTCATGTGTAAGCAGCCTTGGATTACACTGGGGTGACGCCCATAGCCCCAGGTTCCTCACAAGAGCAAAACCTCCCCAGGGCATGACAGCGGTGCCTGGGATGAGCACAGCTCGAGCAAGAAGCTGGAAAGATGGGAGGGTGTAAGGTAAGGTCGGGATCTGGGGAAGGGCCAGATGAGGAGGGCTGTTGGACAGCGATGGGTGGCAGTGGGGCCATGCACGTTTCGCTGCGTGGGAGGGCCACGCGTGGAGTGCCCTGGTTCACAAGTGCCCTCTGCTGGCACTGCGCATCCTGACCCTACGTGTGCATGCTCGCTGTGGACTCCAGCCTGTGCACTGCACCGTGCAGCTACGTGCTTGGCTAAACTAAGTGCAGCTGCCTTAATAGAAGCACTTCTTCCAGGAGTGCCAACAGGACAGACATTTGCTCCCTCTCCAGCCTTGTGGGCTGAGGGACCCTCTTCGAGGTCATTGCTCCCTTCAAGGTATGCAAAACCCCAGGGATATCCCCAGTGTATGCCTCTCTCTGCCTGGATGTCTCTCCATCTCTGGGGCATGGTGAGTGTGTGGGTTGCTGAGCATCACTGGTGTGTAGCACCACACCGTTCAGGCACGTTCCTCTGTTTTATTCCAGCAGCATGGAGCAGCACATTTCCACCGGGAAGGGGCCAAAGGCCAGAGGCAAGGGCACAGCTCCATGCTGCCTGCAGGTCACCCTCCCACAGAGCCATGAGGCTGAGTGTCCCAGCATGGCCCCCTGCTCTCAGATTCTGCTCTGTGAGGCCACCATTTGACACTGTATGGGTTGCAGAGCTCTTCTGCTAAGGTTATGATTTACAAGGAGTGTTGGGAAGGGCTGACTTCAGCTGGACAAACAAGTAGGAGGTGAGGCAGGCGGACAGCAGAGGAACAGGTGAAGAAGCAGAAAGGTCTCAAGATCCAATAGCAATATCCAGATGCCCCTTGCTGGAAGCCCTGAAGAGTCAGATCAGGAACAGCACTTTCTCTGTGCGACCAGACAACAAGCTTTGTCTACAATTTGCAATGCTCATTACCTGAAATAAAGGCTTGAAAGTGGTCCACCTTGGCAGAGGGGGAGACTCACATTTAGCATCATCTTACAAACCTGGAAGTCTTTTTGCACAGTTCCTCTCTAATTTCTTCTGCCAACAGTACGTCAGTTTTGTGGGGTGGTTTTGCACAGTGCAGCAATTTGGAAAGGGTGCCAAGCAGACCTGAAATAGTGGGTGCTGACATAAACCAGCTCCTGCTAACCTCTTCACCTTCTGAATGGTGCTGGCAGGTCCTGCTGCAGACTGAGGATGTCCCATATTTTCCAGGAAAGGTGCATGATCCTATATCTCTTTTCCAGACCTAATGGGGCTGATTTCTTTTTTCTTTTTCCTTTTCCTTTTTCCTTTTCCCTTTCCTTTTCCCTTTCCTTTCCTTTTCCCTTTCCTCTTTCTCTTCTCTCTTCTCTTCTCTTCTCTTCTCTTCTCTTCTCTTCT
>JANVCC010010406.1:2824601-2917103 GCA_025345505.1 Todiramphus chloris collaris
CTCCTCTCCTCTCCTCTCCTCTCCTCTCCTCTCCTCTCTTCTTTCTTTTCCTTTTCTTTTTAGCTGGACAGTGCTAAACTGTGTCTCATGTCTCAGGTACTATATTGTGTGTTCACCCAGGCAGAGAAGTGAGGATAATTATCTTCAAGAGGCACAGAGTCAGGCCTGTCAGAACATAGGGACGTGGATGCAAAACTTTTGTGTGAGTTGAGAAGAGAAAAAAAATAGCTTCAGTTACAGCCTTTGGCATTTTTAACCTGAATGTTCCTTTCTCTCTTTTGGGTGTTTTTTTTTAATAGCTAGATGTTGTGGCTCAGCTCACAGTATGGTGCCATACACATCCCATTCTAACCACAAGAAAAAAGTACATGGGCCTTGCCAATATCTGGTTCCAAAGCCAGCTCAACTCAGGGTACTGCTGCACTTACACAGTTTTTTGCAAGGCTCATCTTCTGCTCATTTGGATGTCTCCTGCTTCCTATAACATACAGCCTGAATCATATGTGTCCTGATTTGAGCTAGAACAGAACTAATTCTGTTCAGTAATTTTACTTTTCATCTCAGCCTCATCTAAGTAACTGCTGAAGTTAATGGCAGATTTTCTCAGTGTCTGCTTCTAGATGTGGTAACATTCCATGTCCAAGGATTGGTGTGCAGAGCAAGGCCACTGCTGGGTCCTGTGTACCACATTGGGGGGTGCAGAAAGTGAAAGGCTGCACCTGCAGGGAGGAGCGGACAGGACGGGTGACCCTGAACTGACCAGCGAGGGATTCCAGCCCATATATGTCATACTCAGCATAAAGCTGATGGATCTGGAGGGTCATTTTCTCTCCTTCAGTGGCTGGCATGTGAGGGGGGCTCTGTCCATTCTGCCTTCAATCACAGTCCATGTGTTCCCAAATCCAGTTCCAGACTACTGTTCCTGTCTGCCACTAAATCCAGTCTGGGATATCCCCAGTGCCTGCTCCACAGCATCAGTGCTGACAGTGATGCAATTACCATCAGGGGCAGCTGGGTTCAATATTGTTTTTGTATGTATTTGTATATATTCCATTTTATTATTATTATTTTCATTAAAGCTGTTCTAGCTTTCTTTTATAATCATTAAGTCTCTCTCCTTTATTCCCTTTCTCTTCTGCTTTGGGGAGGGAGAAGGATTAACAGAGAGCATCTGTTATAGGTCTAGAAGATGGCCCTGACCCTAAACCTTGACAATGTGTTACAGTAGTTTAAGCATAAATCCATTACAGTTGTGCTCAGGCTTTGTGCTTATCATCAGCAGCAGTGCATTTCTTCCTTATGCACTGCTTTGCATCCTGGGAATGACAACGGCAAGAACAGCATCTGTCCAGCGGGCATGAGGACTTGGCTGGGCCCTTGAACAGTGTATTTTCCAGAGCAGAATCTGGGGTGAAGGTTATGCACAGAGGTGTGCTTTGGTGCCACTGTTGAGCTCATTTTGCCTGACTGGTTCACAAAGGAGAAACCTCACATTAGCATCTGGCCACTCCAAAGCAACCCACTTCCAGTACTCATAATTCTGCTCTGATCTGCTAGTACAGATCTAGATGACTACTGTACGAGAGGAAAAAAATAAAGCAGAGATTGGAGTTAACTGGGGATATTTCTATCTCAATAGAAATGAGGTGTCTCAGAAAGAACTTTTCTCTGATAAACCTGAAAGTTGACTCTGCGACTTTTAAGAGAAATAGAAAGTAAAAGCTTCAGGAACGTGCTGGAAGACACATGATGGGTTTCACTGGTGGTGACAGTGCCTGTCTGTTTAATAACACTGATTCTGGCTCCTTCCTGGTGTTAAATTGTACATACCCAAGTATTTAACAGGTCATTTGAAAAAAGTGATATCTGGACAGTAGGTGGTCTCTGAAGTCAGAAGTAGTAGGCAACCTCAAGGACACTGTTCTGCTTTTAGTATCTACATGTAAGACCTGATCCTTCCTTTTCTGGCTATTTAGCTAGAGGGAAAGTGCTGAGCAGGGTGTGTGCCTGCACATTCACTGTATAAACTGTGCACTGGAGAGCATTTTGTTCCTTGAGTTCTCTTCAGATGGCTGCTACACCCTTAGACAGGTATAAGAAAGTAGAGTCAAGTGTGAACATCACGAGTGGCAATGTGGGAAGTTGGACAGGCATGATTGGGTGACTCTGCTACCAAAGATCCACGCAAATGCTGAGTCACTGAACAACATCTCCTCAATGCACAGAGAAGCAAAAAGCCTTCCCTGATTATCTTACACTGAATCCCTCTTCACATTCATCGGTCATGGGGGAGCTTCTGGGGATTTAGCAACTGGCAGACTGGGAAGACCAGGCCTTTCCTGCAAAAGCCAAGGGACCTCCTCCACTTGCAAGAGCAGTTGTCACTTTGAAAGGGAGAGCTGGCATATGTGCTACCTGTTTTCCTCCACTATGGTGCTAAATGCAGGATGACAGAATTAAGTCCTACACAAGATGCAATTAGCAACACCGTTCCAAGGTATAAAAGACTGAGGCCCAGTATAGGTTTGTTCATCCCAAAACAAACTCCAGGGAGAAAGAGACTCTGAAATTTTTTTTTTTTTTTTTTTTCGTAAATTACAGTGCATGCAAATTCCCATATAAAGAAAAGTGAACACTGGTATGCTCGGGATGGATGATAACAACCAGCTCTGCTCCAGCATCCAGGTTAGCTGTGCCAGCTCAGTGTAGGAGGGTAAGGTCCCACAGCATTTCTTGTTCAACCAGCTCACAGCTCTGCCCATCCAGCCCAGACACACATCCTCATCCCCTCCCTTACACCAGCACAGTGGCTCAGTTTACCCCATGCTGAGCATTTACTCAGGAAAAAGCAAACTTGTGGTTTTCTGATGTTTTATCTGATGCACTGAGGATTTGGATACCCATCCCTTATGTGGGGGCATGTGGAAAAAGGAAGGCCAACACCATCCTTAAGTCACCAAGGAGCTGCAGGGCATTTTCAGACTGTAAATGCATTCAGAGCACATCTTGCCCTAGAGGTCTGAACCAGCAGAAGCAAAGCCAGAGGAGTGGAGTGGCAGCTGTCCTTCAACTGGGGTTAGCCATAGCAAATTCTGCCCAGCTTCTGTGACTCCATCTGGCAGCTGAAGTTGGGGAAGAAGGTGTGCAATGGATATTCCTCCCAGACTGACGCACCTCCAAGGTCCATCACACAGCCTGGCTTAGTGGGAAGCTCTGATCTTCTCTGGGTCAATGCTACCTTGGCCCTGTCCCCTCTGGTGGTGGGAGTCTCAGCAGGCAGGAGGATGTGTTCACGTACTCACCCTGTCTTGTGCTCTTGTGGCCAATGGCATCACTGGGAAATTTTTGAATCATCAAAGAAATAATGATCATTACTCACTGCCTGCCACGTGGGAGTATTTACCCACAGCAATAAAGGGAGGAGGGAGGCAGCCAAAGGTGTGGTCTGGATCCTGAAAGTCTGGCAAAACTGCTGGGAAGTGGTGATGGCTGTTCCATGCCCTGGTGACATAGGCAGACCTCCTCAGATGTGAAGTTTTGTCCCCCCTGTATATCCAAAGGAAAACCTCTGGCCACGCTATGTATCTCTTTTTTTTTTTTTCACTCAAAAGAAAATAAGTGGGTCCTTCTCTCTCCTACTCATGAGGAGCCCTCAGGGTGAGTGGAAAGACAGAACAGAGGCTATCATTGTAGCTCTAAAAAACGTCTGGAGCCAGGGAGGGAGGTAAGGATGTAAATGAGTGTGGTAACTTGCCTGCTTCTATGACTTTCCCCTTCCTTCAGTGGGAGGATAGACTACAGGCTCAGGGCTCGGGCTGTACAAGGAAGGCAGCGTTCTGCTCCCAGGGCACTGCAGGGTTTGTGGGTCCCCGGAGTCTGCTGTTATGTAAGAGCCCTGGGAGGAGCAGCAGAACAGGAGTTAAAATATCGGTGTGAGTGCAGCAAGCCAGAAGGCTGAGAACAGACATGAAATCCAGGAAAGGCGACAGATAACAGCAAGGAACCGGCAGGTGCAGGGTGGAGCAGTGACGACACTAAGGCCACACCACAGATAACGCCACCAGGCAGACGTGGAGCAAGAGCGATGTGATGCAATCCAGCTTGGCCTCCTGCCATTTGTGCCCAGCCAGATGGAAAGCCTGCAAACAGCGCTGTGGTCACCCGGGAGGCAAAGGCCTGATAGGGCTCATGATACGATGAGTGATCCCAGGCAGGCAGCGTGGACATGGGCAGGTGGCTGCTGGTAGGCATTTGGGAACAAGGGCAAAGTCAGGGCCAGCACCTCAAGGGGATAAGCGTGAGATTGGGTTTGGAAACAGAAAGCTCTTTCCTTGTTGCTGCCATCTCCAGCAGAGTTTCTCTGCCTTGCTGGTGGCGAGACTAAGTCTCCAGCTCTTCAGGAGAGACCAGAACCCTCACACATGCCCCTCCTGTGCACCTTGCAGGGCTGTCACTGGTGAGAGTATGGGGAGGAGGTGGCAGAACCAGGATCCTCACCCTTGCCCTGGGAAAAGCCCAGGGGAGAGCCCCAGATACAGGGGATAGGGAACAGCTCACCCATGTGCTGTTGTACCACCGGGAGCCCAGGACCCGCCTTCATGATGCCTGCAACACAGAGGAGAAAAGCCCAGCCTCAAATCCATGACTGTCTCAGATGTAGCTCAAGCTGCATGGTCAATGTGAGGACAATCAGCCAGTAGAAAACCTCCAGTCCCACACAAGTAAGAATTTCCCCACCTGTTCTTCAAAGCGGACAGTAGGCAGGACTTTAATCAGGGGTTGCAAGCCTGTGCTTGCGAGAAGAACAGGAAAAGACAAAACTAGTTTGCAAGAGGTGATTTCCCCCTTCATCATCTCTTAGTGTATCATTTAAATTTGCTCTGTGAAGGCAGCAGCGTTTGAATACCACTGATGAACCAGGTGGAGGAAGATCAAACCTCACATTTCTTGATCACTTGTCTGCTTGTGAGAAACAACAGCTTTTCCACAGCACCGCACAACCTGCTGTCTCCAGCATGGGGCGCGTGCAGATGTTTCCTGCCACCCTCCATCCAGGGAGTGTGATCTGGAGCACATAACATGTCTCAGCTGTATGGCTCCAGACTGTTGCTCCTGCACTGCCACTGGCATGGCCCAAAGAGCCAGGCCACGCTCTGGACCGACAGCACAGCATGGTTCTCCACAGAGGCAGCACCAGAGGCATTACAATCATCACTTGAGTGTGTCTTTTGATTGTAAAAAATTGAAAAAGACTGTAAAGGCCCATGATAGCCCTCATCCAGGGCTGTGCAGAGTGTTGGTGTGGGAGCAGCTTGCAGAAGGTGGACTTATATTGCCCACATAGCTGAGTATTGTCTGGGGCCAGATTTCCAAGGTAGACACCTAAGAAAATACATCTACGTATGCTGGAGAGTGAGAGCTCTCTGACACCAGAACTCCACATGCTGATGGCAGGGTCCTCCAGGGCCCACTCACCATACCTTGTGCACAGCAGGGCTTCGTCAGGGCACCCACAGCTTTGTACATGTCCCACCAAGGATGGAAATCTCCCACCTTGCTGCTGGTCTGAGTTGCTCACCCTCAGGGGTAAGGTCTCTTTCCTAGCTCCTGGCCTGAACATCTCAGGGCTGTAATTTGTGCCTGTTGCTTTTTATTCTGTCATCTGGAACTACCAAGAAGAGGTTGGCTCCATCAACTGCCCTTTCAGCAGCTACAGTCTGCTATCAGATCCTGCCCCTGGCCTCCTCTGTACTAGACTAAACAAGATCAACAGCCCCACATGTGCCTCAGGAACAACTGCTAATGCAGTTAAATATTTACTTTAGTTGAGGGATTTCCAAAGTGGAATAATAATAAAAGCCAGAGGTTAGTGAACTGTGTAAACTCTGTGAAGAGGGAACATAAAACTTGTGCACAGTCATCTCAGCAAAGTGGAGGGATGGTTCTGCAAGGAGAACCCCAAATCAGTCACCTTCCCCCTTCCCAAAACCTGATAGTGGCCCTGATGAGCTGGGTGGAAGGACCTCCCAAGGGCAAGGATAGAAGCAGCCTTGTGCAGGGCCCATACCCCTCTGTCTGCAAAGGAACTCACCCAGACATTGCCACTTGTCTCTTCCAGCTGAGGCCAGCATGTACCTTCCTAAGACTCAGGTAAAGGGAAGAAATGTCCTGAGCACAGTCAAGGCCAGCTCCTTGGCACATGACCTGTACATGCTGTGAGTGTCTGGAGCTCTCCCAGGCCATTAGTGGTTTCTGTAGAGCACATACCCCTTGCCTGCCCCTCAGGCACACACCTCCTACCTGCTCCCAGGGTGAAGGAAACCCTCTGTCACTTCTGGCCCAGGCTTCATCTCAGCAAGTCTGTCCCAAAAGAGTTTTTAGTAAACCCTGGTCTTCAGCTAGAGCACCAATTTTTGTCCCACTGGTCCTCTTTTTCATCCTTCACCCTTCCCCAATTGATTTTGATTCACCAGAGGAAGGTGAGAATGGATGTAGAAAATTCACCTTCTCAGAAAGATGTGATAAGAATGTTCACCTGGGAAGACTGACATTGAGTGTCCAGTCTTGTAGGCAAAACAGATGGGATCTTCTGGGGTGATGATGCTTGCTGAGAAGACCTTCACTGAAGAGTTGGTGTCTCTTAACACTGAGGATCCTCTCCGGTGTCTCTGTTCACTCCCTGTTGTATGTGCCACCTCTAGGTATTTAAACTTGGTATCCATGCACACAGCCTGATTCCATCACACTGAATGTTGTCATAAGGATCATTTTTTTCTGTCAATCTCAGCTGCAACTGTTTATGTGACCAAGGCGATGAGTGGAGAAAGGTATCAAACCACCCATGATGATGGGTAGAGGAGCACATGCAGCAGCTGCACCTTGATATTCCTGTTCCCAGTCATCTGGACTTCGCTCCCTCCAGCCCTGCTGCACCACCCAGCAATGGGGTGGATTTGCTGAGGCGTGATGGCAGCCTCCTGTGTGTTTGAGATCCCCCTCCTGGGCTTCTGTCCAGTGTGTCAAGCAGCTGAGTATCCTGCTGGCTGGGTTTCATGGGATAATGCTCAGGCCACAACACAGACACACAAATCTGCCTGGGTTTCCTGGCTTTTCCATCTGAAGTCTCCCAACTCAAATGGCGGTATCTTCCACATGTGAAGAGCATCAGCTGCAAATCTGGAGGGCTGGGTTAGGTAAGATACACCGGCAGGTAAGGTGGCTGGGTGGAACAGAGAAGAGCAGCGTTATCCAAGCTAGAACGCCATGCAAAGGGACTGTAAAGCAGCCTCCAGTGCTGGCACCTGGAGCTGGCAAGTGCACTGAGGTGGCTTATCAGTTGCATGAGAGTGCCCAAGAGATCCTTCTGGGTGCACAGTCCTGTTGTTCCCAGCACAGATCAAACGCTGCTCAAAATGCTGCTTTTCCCAGAGCTGCTGAGATAAGCCAGTGACTTCCCTATAAAGGAGGTTACAAGCTGAGCAAGGTGTATGAACCTGTGCACCTGAATCAACCATGCCTGCAAGAGAGCTGATGGTGGTGGCACTGGTGACTCTGGTCACTGCCAGCGGTAAGCCTACTCTGCTGACGGCAGACAGCTCTTCGGTGGTGGGTTAGGACTGTGGAGGGACCAAAAATGAGTGGGAGGGCAGAAAGACCTAGAGACTCTGGAGAGCTGAGAAGAGCAAGCAAAAACAGACTGGCAGCATGGTGGGGAAGAAGGACTGGAGCAAACACACCAGCCCTTATTAGCAGTTCAGGAAAAGGGTTACAGGCTGATTCATCAACTAACTGCATTGCACTCAGGAGAGGGATGGGACGGGTCACAGCCCACAGTGTGAATGGGAACCAGGATCTGGTAGGACAGCACATAAACTGGGGTGGCAGCTACTGTCGTTCCTGCCTCCACAAAGACATGTAAGTCTTTGCAAGAGCACTATGTGCTCTGCATACGCACGTGGGAAGCAGCTGTTTGTAGGGCCTGGAAAACTGGTGCTACCAAGGTGCACATAGTGGTGGTCCTGCAGCAGCCTGTCTGTGAGTCCTCATTCTCCCAGGACATTCGTATACTGCACAGACGGACAGTGAACTGGTGCTACTGCTCTGCCTGACAGCAGAAATGCAGCTCTCCCTGATGATGGCTGTTGTCCAGATGTGCAGTGCCACTCAGCCTTGGTCCTCTGAAGGTACCCCACGTCCTCCTGCAGCTCTACAGTAGTGCAGGTGTGTTGGATGCTCTGTGGAGCTCCTGGCCCAGAGAGCTGGGAGACAGGGCTGTTGGAAAAGTGATTAGAGGGTAGGAAGAGGTGTTCTCATCTTTGTCCCAGCTGGCTCAGCTGTGGATGGGTGCTGTGTACTGTGCTCCTGGAGAGGATATGTGTAGCATGCAGCAAACCCATCCTCCCTCACAAAACCTGCACAGCTGATCTGGGTCCTGAACGAGCCCTGCACAACCCTGCCTTCACTTTGTTTCAGATGTGACCCTCTGTCTGTGCCTTGTGACCCTGTCACTGGTGCCACACCATGCTCATGGGTCTCTGCTCTGTTTCAGGGGCAGAGCTGAATGAAGGAAATGGCCTGAGAATGGTAAGAGGTTTCTGGTTTTCCTTGTTCATGGCTTGAGATGAGATTTAGTGCCTGGGGTGCCTAAGGGGAAGGCTGTTTCCAGCAGTCATCACCAGCCTTATGGGTACTGGTGCTCCAGTATCAAACCTGCATCAAAGCCCTGGCTGTGAGTCCCACTGAGGGATGCGGTGGCCTCTGATCCCTGCTTTCCTATTCTGTGTGCATACTTTGCCCTGTCCAAGGCAGAAGGAACCAGTCACCAGTGGCGCTTGGTCCTGCCAGGGTGCTGTGGGAAGAAGAGACAGGTGTTGCTGGCACTGAAATGTGTGCTGTGATTTCTCCTCTCCAGCCGGTGTGTGGAGACATGGTTGAGCTGCAGGCATGTCCCCTCCTGTACTTGCCTGTCTGTGGAACTGATGGGAACACGTACGCCAATGAATGCCAGCTCTGTGTGCAACAAATGTAAGCTCATGGCCTTGGCGGATACCTTCAGGGGTCTAATTTTGCAAATCTGAAACTGGGCAGTTAGGAAATACCGGAATTCAGACTTCCCCATGGCAGATGGAAGGCACACATGATCCTGCTACCAAATTGGAAGAGGACTTCTTCATGTAAACTGACCATGCCTGCAAATAGGTGCAGGCTCCCCCTAGCCCTTGCCGGCAGGTTTGTGCGCCGTCTTTGGCACCATGAAGGTGCAGCTGAAAGATGAGGGATTTAGTTGATTGCATTGGTAGGGAACTAATCCCACAGAACAGCTGAATACTCGCCCATTGGATCAGCATGCTAAATCAGACTGCCCTATGGCTGCATGACAAGCAGATCCAAAAGCTGAGGCCAGGAGCCCATGGCCAGGTGACCCTCCAGTATGAGAGCCTGCAAGCTGGCAACAAGCCAGGTGCTCTGTAGAGTACTGGAGAAGGTCCCACTGCCTGTGTTGCCTGGAATTAGAGAGGAAGGGAGAGTTGACTTTAGATGGGCAAAAAAGGTCGGCTAGGCATCTAGTCTGAACAGTCAAATAACACCACAAAGTCTTTCAAATGGACTTCTGTGAATGCAGAAGGCCTAGTTATGTGCCTCATGGCTGTTTTTGGCAGAACTTCAAACCAAAGGTACCGCCATAAACTTGAGAACTAGGGCAACAGGGACTTCATGAGAAGCACAAGGGTTGCTTTGGGGCAGTGATTTTATCCATGTTGGGAAGTATCTGTCTGAGCAGGGGTTCCTGCTGGAAAGGGACCAAGGATGAAATTCAGGTTGGACACAGGTCAGCAGTGCACTTGCATGGCAAATAACACAAACTGTGTGCTGGGCTGCAGGAAAAGAGGGATGAACAGCTTGTCAAGGAAGCTGCAAGGAGGTGCAGTATAGTTGCATCCAGCTAGTCTGGAGAAAGGGAGGCTTGGGGCAATCTCGCAGCAGCCTACGGTTGCAAATGGGTAAAGCCACACTGTACTTGGTGGCAGCAGGTGGTGCAACATGGGGCAAGAGACAAGCAGCAGCCCCAGTGGGTACAGGCTAGATATGGGGAAAAGCCCTTCTCCAGGAGGGTGATGCATCACGGAGGTGGGGCGGGGGTCTCCATCCTTGAAAAGAGGTCGTTAGGGCTCAGACAAAGCCATGGCCACCATAATGTCACACTGGGGACAGCCTTGATGTGAGCAGTTTGAGCTGGAGACCCACCACCAGTGCTGCACACCCAGGGAGGGGACATGTATGGACCAGGATGCCTGACAGTCACCTCAGCTTTTTAGACAGGAAAATGAGCAAGCCAATTTTATAATAGTCAGCTTCATTTCAGGGGCTGGACAGGATCCAAAGTATGACTCAGGAGTACTTTTTTTGAGCTCTTACTCTTTTTTCCTATGTTATTTTAGGAAAACCAGGCAAGATATCCGGATTCTGAAGGATGGGGAGTGTCAACACATCTGAGCTTTCTGTTAGCTTTCCTGAGCCTAGAAACAGGTGATTAATTGATCCTGTGTTCTCTGTGCTGATTGCACATTTAAGTTAGCAATGGTGGATAATAAAATGACATGCATGAACTTACTTCAACAGCACTTTTTTATACAAGGCTGAGTGAAAACAGCACAAGCCAGTTCCCACAAAGGGCTACTAAAAGCATACAGTCAAAACATTCATTTTGAATCCACATCACAAACCAGAGCTCTGCACTGTGAATATTATTTCACCCACATTCCTGTAAGAAAGGCCACATAGAAGCAGCAAGAAACAGAGAGATCCTGGTGAAGAAGGTGCTAAACAAGTGCAATTTTGGGGGTTTTGTTTGTTTGTTTTTCTTTTGTTTTGCTTGGTTTGTTGGGTTTTTTTTTCTGTTTTTCTGTAAGCAGTTTAGAAATTTAGCAAAATGGAAAGTAAAGATTCTTCAGCATGGGAGAAAGCAACTTCCTGGCTCCCTACCGCTCCCACCACTTCCAGGGATTATGTAAATTTAAAATAGAAACACCTGCACTTCTCATATTAGATATGATTCAGCTTTTTATCCAAGAGCCTTTCACAACAGAAATCGGCAAGGGTAACACATGGGAGCACGGAATGAGCCTAAGTGGAGACACTGAAAGCAAGGGACCTGAGATCTATGCTCCAGCACTTGAAAGCAACCTTCAGACTGAACTAATTACCCAGAAATGCTCTCTGGGAACTGTAGATTCCAACCTGGTTGCCAAATTTCAGGTCTAGGTTGCTCCTGGTGTCAGTGCTGTCTTTGGGACTGTTGCAGGGCAGAGTCCAACCAAGGTAACAGCGTAAGTGTGCATCAGCAGTCTTCAGGGCTCCCTCTGCTCTTTCATCTCCCACTTCTACCAGATGGGACACAACTCACCTTTCACAAAATACCTGTCATGAGGTTGTGCAATTTGTGTATGCAAGGCGCTCCCTTTGCTCTCAGTGGCAGAGATCAGAGGGCACTGGCTAATCCATGACTTGCTTCCTGAATTCAGTTCAATCCTGCATCAGATGTCGTATTTCTCCAGAATTACTGTGTGAGATTTCTGATCAGCTTTAAAAGGTGATTTAGTGTGAATTGAAACCCTTGAAGGATAGGCCTGTCCTCACTCACAGAGGACCATGCTGCTCTGACTTGGTCCTATGCACACACGACTCATTTGTAAGCATCTGGGTAAAGGTCCAAGGTCCCATGTACAGTCAAGAGAGCTCCCTGAATTCAGTGACCATCTTGCGAGTCTGGGATATGTGCCAGTGTCATGGCTACTGTGCTTGGTCAACTGGTCATGTCATCTGTCCCTACACACCTCCTCCAGACCTGCCCCTGCCTGGAACCACCAGCCAGGATACCAGCAGCACTGTAATGCACAACAAAGCCATTGCTGACATATTTAATGCTGCAGCTGGAAATAGTATTGAGGAGCATAAGCCAGATGTGGTTGGTCAGATGGGAGATCCACCTGACCAGGCATCCACTGTTTCCTGTCCCAGAGGCAACTGCTGTCATTAAAAGCTTTTCTCTCATTAAAACTCTTCTCTCATTAAAAGCTCTTCCCCAGGCTGAAAAGTCCTGGACTGGCTAGTTGCTCAGAGTTGTTCAGAGCTTTGATCATCCCTGTTTTCCTTCCTGGACCCTTACCATTTCTGCAGAGGAGGGGACATGGCTTGCCCCCCTGTCCACAGCTGCTGCTATTACACCATCTGCTTATTTGTCCCAGGGCTCTACAAGCCTGTTCACCCCCTTCCAGTCTCAGGTAAAGAGGGAGAGAGGTGGTCTGCCTGTGTCTTGCTCTCTGCGTTGCCAGTCCTTCTCTGCAGACCTTCATATGTTGTCTCCCCTGCACCTATGGAAGGCCTTTAGTGGGGCTATCACCCTCAAAATACTTCCAAGGTGAACAGAACAAACACATTGCTCATCTTCCCTTGGGGGTTTGCTGTTGCTGCCGCCAACCCAGCCACAGGCAGGGTGTGTTTGGGCAGCTCTGCCATGGGCTGAGGTGAAGGTTATACCCAGCCCAGCACGGTGCATAGCTGGGACCTGTTCTCCACCCGGAGTGGTGATGCTGGCATCTCAGCCCCACGCAGTGGCTTGAGCCGCACTGGCAGAGCAGCTGCAGCGCACCTCCTGAGAGATGTGTCTATTTATTTTCAGAGGCTATAAAAACACAACACAGACAATTCAGGGGCTCTTCTGAAGAGCGAAACCACATTCCTCTCAGCACAATGTGGAGTGTTTATTCAGAAACTGCAGAGCTAAAACACACACTTGTGGGCCAGACCCGCAAATCAAAGCGTGGGCAGCCTCAGGACAGGGTCAGCGTTGACTCTACATGCAGCAAATCCAGAGATACTCATCCTCCCCAGGGACTGTGGGATTTGCCTGTTTATTTCACACAGGTCAAGAGCAAGTGGCAGACTGAGGGGAGGCGAAGGAAGTGATTTAACACCATCACTGACCACAGGGGCCAGTGCAGGATGGCTGGATCTATCCTGGTGCACAGAGCCGGGCTCTAAAGCATGGCAGGTCTGTGTCCAGCAACATCAGAAGAGACTCAGAAGGTGGCTAGTGGACAGCAAGATGCCTACAATGTTCTGGCAGGGAGTACGCACACGGATTTGCACTTTTGCATACAGTTTTGCCTGTTGAACTTATCCATTTGTTTCCCAGCTTTCCATGCTTCAATCAAGGCAGGGGGAGGAAGGAATTATCTGCTTTCACAGGCACCATAGTTCATCACACAGAGCTACTGGTAGTCCTGCTCCTAGAGAAGCATGTTGCAACCAAGCAAGTTGCCCCTCGTCCTGCCTCAAGTCAGGGAGTGCAGGACAAGATGGAAAATTGCTTCTCTGTTGTTGTCACACAGGACAAAACTGGAAGAAGTGCCCTGACACTTTTCTAGAATGACAGCAGTGTAACTCCGCCAGCTGCCCATGCTGATCCACCAGATAACCCCACGTTCAGGTCTCCATTCATGGAGGGATAGGCAAGTCTCTGGCTATTGCCTTGCAGTAACAATGTCAGATGGGGTAAACAGAGGTACCACTGAGGCTCCAATGAGCTCTGGCTTACACACAGATCCGCGGCCTGGTGTTGCTGTGCCTGCAGTGACAGCGGTCCCAACAGTGCCAAGAAACAGGGGTGGTGGCAGGATCCATCCCTAGGTCCAGCTGTCCCTTAGACAATGCATTCCCAAGGATTTTGGGTAGTCGAAGTCATATGGGCCTACCAAGCAGCTTCAGTGGCTTTGGAGGGGTCTGTGACGCTGGAGCTGCTCAGGCTGATGGACACTTGGTTGAGCTCCTTCAGGTCCTCACCTAGGAAATTGGATGCAGCTAGCCCAGCTATATCTGAGCTGAACCATGGAGAAAGGGGAGGGAAACATTGCCTGGCACACTGCAAAGCATCCAGCTGCCACATTTCATACAACTGAGACTGGCCAAAAAGTTTAACTTAGGTGCACAAATTCATCCCAGCAAAGATGATGAAGCTTTGGCCACGCCTGCTACAGAGGTCTGCTGGAGAACAGTCTGCTGTGTTGATGGTGGGGGACAGGGAGACAACACTGGGCTCTAAAATGAACACAGTCTCCTTGGCATTGCAAGTGAGTCTCTGCCTCTCAGTCTCTCCAGCTCAGAGCAGAGATAACTCAAAAGTAGGTGGTAGAGTCTGTAATTTCCCCTCTGTTATCCATCACTAGATCCTTCCCATAGGATAGTAAAATCACTTCCTTGAGATTTGAAGTAATTCAAACACAAAAGCCAAATATCTGTAGATTCCATTCTGTAGAGGTGCTTCCATTAAACACATCAAAAGACTCTGAGGGCACAGTGACCCTTCTACAAATGTTCTTTACAAAAGTGTTGGTTTCTACTTAGCTAGAGGATGCCTGTAATGGAGAAACATACACAGTGCCAGTTCTGCAGTGTCATATGACAACATTTTGCTGAGTCAAGAGTCACTTATCAGACCTCAGCAGGCTTTGGAGCGACCAAGTAGATGAGGGGTGTGAGAAGCTGGGTTAGCTCAACCTGAGCACGCACCCAGTTCCCATGGAGCACTGACACACCCAGGGATTTCTACACTTTCTTCCATGTTTCATATCACTTGCAAGTAGAGAGAATATGTCAAGCTCTTTTAAAGAGTGCTTCCAGATGTGATACTCCTTCCAGAATACAGAGAATACAGGCATATAGAATCAGAGAATAGAATCATGAGGTTGGAAAAGACTCTTAAGATCATCAAGCCCTATCATTAACACTACCAAGTCCAGCACTAAAACATGTCACTGTGCCACACCTACACCTCTTTTAAATAACTCCAGGTATGATGGCTCAACCACTTCCCTTGGCAGCCTGTTTCAGGGCTTGACAACCCTTTCAGTGAAGAAATTTTTCCTTATATCAAACCTAAACTTACCCTGGCACAACTTGAGGCGTCTTGTATTATCACTTGTTACTTGGGAGAACAGACTGACCCCACCTGGCTACAGTTTCCTTTCAGGTAGTTGTAGAGGACGATAAGGTCTCCCCTCAGCCTCCTTTTCTTCAATTCCCTCCTATGTTCCTTGTAAGACTTGCTTTCTAGACTCTTCACCAGCTTTGTTGCTTTTCTTTGGACTACATCCAGCACTTCAATGTCTTTCTTTTAGTGAGGGGCCCAAAACTGAATGCAGTATTTGAGGTCTGATATGTATTCCTCCTCCCCAAGCACTGTGTTTTCACGGTAGAGCATCCTGCAAGATACAGCTTTCATGATGTCTGAATGAGGCAGGGTGACCCCAGGGCTGTGCAGCATCACACAGCGCTGGAACATGGACACCCTCACCAGCATGAGACACCATGCCTTCACTTGTGACTGAGCTACAGGCAACTCCCCCTGTGAATGACTGGGAAGCCTCACATCTCTTTATGCCATCCCTGCTCCTGGCTCACCCTCCCATATCAGCACTTTCCCATATCTACTCTGTTGCCACCACCACCCTGCTGCTTCTTTTGGGACTGTTAAACCTGCCCCACCTCTCTGGAGGTACCGTGTAATCTGCAGTGGACACAGGGGAGGAGCCCTAGAGCAAAGTGGTACTCAAGGGATAAGCAGACAGGCAAGCAGAGATGACCACGGACCCCCTAGATTACACCTTAAGAAATGCACATGCACAAAATTTCAAACTCTGGAGCTTTCAGGGACCTAGAGAGAGAACCTGCAGAGAGCAAAAACTGTATATTAAATCAAAAAAAAAAAAAAAAAAAGGTCTGTCAAAGACTGGAGTCAGGACAGATCTGCTCACCCCTGGGGAGCTGTTCTGCTTCAGGGCAAGTCTTGGGACTACACGAAGAGGTGGGATCACCCCTGACACAAAAGGCAGACAGTTCCCAGAGGGCCTAGGAATAGCCATGTTGTCATGTTCTTCTACCAACCTTGAGGCCACTTTGAATTCATTGAGGGAGGGGGGGGATTAGGGGCACTAGCACCTCACCAGAGCATAAGAAGTTGATTATCTCACGGAGAAAATTGCTGGCAGAAGCTGAATCCCAAATTCCCTGTCACTGAGTTAGAAATCAGCCAAAACAGTGTCTCTTGTCCAGCAGAACTGGTATAATCTTAAGCTTTTCTGTACCACCCTGGCATGAAAAACCCTGAAGGCAGTTTGCAGAGGAGACCTGAATTGCCACTTCATCTGACATGCAGGAAACGGAGACAGGTTGACCTAGGGCCTGGCCATGCAGACCACAGAGCAGGGAGCAAGATCTCAGGATCGAAGCCATTGTTCCAAGCAGAAGCTTCTCTTTTGCTGCTATACTTGTCCCAGAGGTGGTCCTACAGGCTGTGTGAGTCTGCATACTGTGCAAATCTGAGGCTGCAACCAGAAACAGGGAGCTAGGAGCAACCACTAAAGCATACCCTCCTGTGGAATCAAGAGACCAGCTGGTTTAACTGGGGCTGCCCATTGCCATTCTGCTTCATTAGGGAAGCTTTGCTCATTGCCTCGATCCACTGGGTGCTGGACCAACGAGTCACTGGGAAGTCCTCAACACACACAGGCCTTGGGTGGTGTCCCAGTATGGATTCATTATTTTGTCTGGATTTCCCAGGAAGGTGGTGCAGCCCTTGGACAGGTCACATGAATTGGTCAGTATCCATCCATAGGGGTTACCAGAGCATATCACGCCATAGATGCCCTGACTTCACGCAGCAGCCCTGCTTTGAGGGCAGCTGGAGTGGAGACAGAAGCCCCTTCCCACCAGCACTGGAAGGGTCCAATGCAAACACCTTTCAAAAAGCATATGTCCCATTTCAGACCTCACAAGGGGTCCTCAAGGACTAACACCTCCCTGCATCTCACTTTGGGAACCAGCAGCAAGGCAGTGCCATATCCTGCCCTGCCATGCAGCTTCTCTCCACTAGAAAGGAGGGCATTTGAGTCACAGTTCAGCAGCAATGAGTGTAAATTTCCTATCTGAAGTGGAATTATTTGCTATATAAAAGTACTAACATGTTTTGCAATCCACACAGTAGATACTGGGCAAAGACTTGCACACCTTTGCACTCTGATAAGGAGAATATTATTACCCTGCTAGTGGTCTGGACAGATAAGGGATTCTGGGCGGGCAGTGTGCAGTTTTTTCAAGCTCTCATTATGCTGCACCAGTATCTCCAGATGCCGTCCCCAAGGAACTAAGCTGCTTTCTATTTAAAACTGCAAAGAGCAATGGAGAGTTTAGGCAAAGACCATCCTTACTCGGACTCTTCCCTGCCACCCTCTGCAGCCCGCGAGGAGTATGCTGTGCCAGGTAATGGTGAGATCACTCCTAACTTCAGTTTTCAGAGAGAGGAGAGAATGATCTTTGTCACCAGTGTTTTCTAAAAAAGGAGTTAATCATTAACAGTTAATGCTTGGGGGATGGAGAATGCATGTTTAACTGTAAATATATGTGGCTCTTTCCGCGTTGTGTTGCAGATCACAAAGGCAGGAGTACCTGTGAAGGCTTTTCAACTCAAAGTCCCTCAGGCAGCATCAATATATATCACCTGTTTGCAGACTGGCAATGTTGTCTTACTGTTCTCTCAGCTCCATGGAGTTTTTTTCTCTTTGTTTCATCTCTGTATCTTTGTGTCCTCTGCTAAATAATTTTTCATCAGGATGCAGATGTTTTACTGTGATCTTTCAAGCTGAGTGCTAGCAGGTGACAGACAGCCTTGAAGCAGCTGTGGGAGTGTCTTTTGGACCAGTTAGAAATGCATGAAAGGTGTTTGCTACCTGTGCAAAGCAATTTGCTTAGGATGGGTTGGGAAGAAGACTGATTGCAAGCAGATAAAAATGCTTTTACAGCTCACAAGACATTCTGAAAGGGAAAGTTACTTTGTCTGCAAAGGGATGTGCAAGGGATAATGCACTCTCGTAGTTAAACTGAAGCCCTGTGCAGACCCTGCTACTGCAATTTGTAACCTCATCTTCCCAGGCAGCTTCCTGCTTTTTGCTATGTGGATGGCAGGGTCATCTCCTGATGGCTGTGCCTTTCTGCCTCTGATACCACAACACATCGGGGAACAGCCTCCCATTTGGGGAACATCTACTTAGCTGTACATTGTGCAGTCCAAGTGCAGTAATGTTTGTCTCAGAGGATGTCTCCGTCTCTGGTCATGCTGAGATGTCCCTGACATGCCTGATGGCATGGTCTCCTCCTTAAGAGAGGAGACATCTTCTCCTCTTCGGCTCTACTGTGCTCAGAGCAAAGTGGGGGATCCCAGAACTACTATACAAAAACCAGCAACAAAAGAACAGAAAACCCAAGGGGCAATAACAGAAAGTAGGACTATTCTTTATTTTGCGGTTGTGATGGTGGCTGTTGTTATTATTAGACAGCACTTGGAATATCATGCCCAGATTTGGACAACTCAGCACAGGAAAGGCAAAGACATAATGGGATGAATCCAGTGCAGGGCCAGCGAGACTGCTAAAGGCTGGAGCAGATGACAGGCAGAGGAAATCAGGCTTGTTCAGCCAAGAGAAGAGAAGGCTGAGGGGTAGGTCTCATTGCAGTCATCCTCTGCCTAACAGGGGTTACAAAGAAGGAAGACACAGACTCTTTTTAGGAGTGCACAGGGTAAGGACAGCAGGCCCCAGGTGAATACTGCAAACATGAGTGGATAAAAAAAACAAATCAAACCAAAACAAAACAAAACCAAACAGTGAGAGTGGTGCAGAGACAAGAGAGGTGGGTTCCAATGTATTCTCCACTTCCCTGGGCAAGGTCCTGGATAGCCTGATGTAATGTTAAAGCTGGCCTTGCTTTTATGAGATAGCGACCAACAGAAATGTTTTCCAAGCTAAATTTCTGCAAGATTATTAATGAGAAATGTTGTGTGTAAAAATTTACTTTGGGTAGAGGTTGGGTCCTGCTGTCAGTTTTGCTTTCTTTCTGTCCTGGAAGTTTTGCTTTCTTTCTGTCCTGGAATCTGTTCTTTTCTTGTGTTTAACAGACACCTAGAGTGCAAACGTTGTAGTCCCAGCTCAGCCTTGAAAGTTCTTCTCAACTTGTGAGTTCTCTCAGCTGGACAAGGAAACGGCAAAATGACCATTCTTCACTGTTTTGATCTAATACTTTAGTATGATCTGAGTTTTTTTGTGGAAGGAAATGGATCTGATTATATCTGAAAGGAGCAGGTCATAGTTTTGCTTTTTCACTGTGTCAGTTTTATTGAAACTATAAAAATCAGTGCTTTTGTGACCATTTCAGTTTATGCATGAGAAGAGTCCCCTCTCTCTCCAGGTCCCAGGGAAGTGGTGTTGCTCCTGAAGAATGCCCTTCATCTCAAGGGAGTGGTCTCATGCTACTTGATCTAATCCAGGTCTTTCCTATCACAGCTTGAAGTCCAAGATAGGAAATTCAGGGCTGACTGGATCAGACACCACAAGGCCTATTGTCACATCATCAGGGATGTTGTCTGTCAGGACAAAGACACAGAGGAGAAATTTGATGCTGGCTTCAGTGAAATTCAGGAATTCATTCACCCAGGTCTAGACGGCTGAGATATCTTTGCCTCAGGAAACCACTTAGAGTCCTTGGCAGCCACTGGAATGGGCACAACTTACTCTGGCCTCAGAAGGCATTGCACGGGGTGACTTGGATCCAGGGGTTGCCCCTCTCTCCTGGTGGCTGTAGGTAGCCTACACATCCTGCCCAAATGATAAAATCAGCATTGGAGATTTTTCACAAGTCAGTCTGTCTTCAGGCCTGCCATGATCTTCTTCATCACTACAGACCAACTTGAGGCTGCTTGTGTGGCCTTTGGGATGAGTTTCTTCACTCCTAGCTGTATCCTCATATCTGGTTGGGTCATATCTATGTATGGGAAAGCCTGTGCTCTCTGCCTCACACCCTCACTCCACAGACCTGTGCCTCTGTTGTAGGGCTGGCTGTTCTGCAGGGCAAGGCTTTCTCCCTAGTTAGTTACATATGCATCTTAATCTCAGCAGTGGCCCATTGCAGATACCTGGGGAGAAGTGTAACAACAGAGCAAACACGAAGAATTATCTTTCAGCCTGTAGTGATGTTTGGCCAAGGGTGTCTTCATGGCATGGGAAGGTTGCCCAACGCTTCCATCAGGCCCCAGGTCCTGCGTGAGTACGTTGGACAAGGGTCACTCACCCACATGCTGCAGCTGCTCAAATTAAATCGTAACTAGAATTCTAGAGTAACTCTCAGTGCAGGAGTCTGGGAGCTTTGAGTCATCAGATCCTACCCACTGCAACTGAGTTCTAAGCACATCACCCAAGCAGTATCATACCAAGACCCGCTTCATAAGAAAAAGAGCATGGCCTCTTGCATCAGTGCTCCATCATCAGCCAGGAAGGGGTCAAATGGACCCTTGGCCAGGATGTTATATTAGCACTCAATTTGTCCTTGTAGATGTCATCATCACCCACCGCTTGAGAGACCGGGAGCTGCTACGGAAAAGAAAAGCAGAAGCCCAGGAGAAAGACTCAGTTCAGTGGGTTCTGAGGTAAATCTTGCTTCTGCTGGTGGAGTCATTTTCTTGGTGTACTTAAACTGAGACCAGGCATGGCAGCCCAGCCCTTCCAACTTTGTGCAGGGACAGAGTCAAGCCAGGGACCATTAGTCTTCAGTGGGGAAAGGTGACCTGTAGATGGTAGCTGCTGAAGGCCTAGGCAGGAATTGAGGGGAAGAGATGGACAGAAGGTGGGTTACATATGTGATGGGTTTGAGTGGAAAGCAATCATCAATGGTAATGTGGGGCTGGGAAAAAATTTAGTGCCTAAGCCTCTGCCTCCCAGTGTGGCTATGGGAAGCTGCCATTGAGGGCTGGGAAGGAGGGCTGCATAAGTGCACCTTCTGCTGGGATGGATGGGATCACGATCACAGCAGGGGCCCAGCAAAGAGGCCACAAGGCAGGAGGAAATTCCTGTACCCCATGTCCAACTCTTCACCTTTGTGAAATGCCCTGGCAGGGAGCAGGAGAAGAACAAACGACAAAGGAGAGGCAGAGGAGCCAGGCGAGGACGGGGCCGCCAGATGGTGGTGGAGCCCAGCCTGGAACCAGAACCGGAGACAAACACCAAGCCCAACCCACAAGAGGAGGCTGAGGCAGCACGCCCTGAGTCAGAACTGCCTAAGCCAGTGCATCAAGAACAACCACCCATGATGACCATCCAGGACCTGGTCAGTGGGATGCAACCAGGAGTGGCAGATGGGGAGTTAGCAGCCAGGATCCAGGATCCCACGGGTGAGCTGCCAGAAAGCTGCTGGCCCCATGGGGGCTCAAGGGGCAGTGCGTTGCTACCTCTTGAGGACTGTCAGCCAAGGTTGCCCACCTTATCAACAACAAGCCTGCAGCACCACCAGAGCACAGATCCCTACCACACCAAACCTGACTTGGGTAGCTGTGAAAGGGTGGTGGGGATGTTGGGACTGGGAGGACAGATACTGCTGTCCAATACATGGGGAGTGATAAAAAGCCCACTACTGTTAGCAGGGTTGTTGGCGTGGTGTCTGTGGTCCCTGATCCTAAACAGCAACTTGCCCTAAAGACACCTCTGTGGCTCTGACAAGAACCAGGTTAGG
Source organism: Todiramphus chloris collaris (assembly GCA_025345505.1). Classification (NCBI taxonomy): domain Eukaryota; kingdom Metazoa; phylum Chordata; class Aves; order Coraciiformes; family Alcedinidae; genus Todiramphus; species Todiramphus chloris. The sequence continues at coordinate 2,846,211 of JANVCC010010406.1, forward strand.
GCAGAGATGCTATGGAGAGGGTGGCAGGGAGGGAAATGTGGGCACTTGGACAAGGGGTGTGTATGTATAAGGAACTGCCACCTGGCTTTGGGAAATCCATTTACAGCTAATGTAGCTTGGGCCAGCAGGAGTTGATCCAGATCTGGCTTGGGAAGAGGAGAACACAATCACTTTAGTGGTCAGTGGTCCAAGCATGCAGGTTGCTTCAAAACCAGGAAAACCTAGGATCTGCTTCAGAGGAGGTGAGCATCCTCTGACTCTCAGTCACTGCATTTCCAGCAATGTCTGTGCCAGGGAAGAAGAAGAGACCTCTTGCTGCAAGGCATGCTATGCCCTTGTGCCATGGAAACCAACCATTCTGCATCTTGGGGACAGGGGCTGACTGGGGAGCATCACACTGGTCCAGCTCCCAGCCCTGAGATCTTAAAAAGGACAAACACCAGGGCTGCATTTATTTGTCTCCTGCCTTTAGAACTGATGGGGACTTTACCTTCTCCAAGTCCCTCCACAAACCCTAGGACTGCCATGTCCTCTGAAAAGCAAGCAGGCCACCAGGAGCTACATAACATCACAGGCAATCACAGGAGCTTGGCCATGGGGGCTTTAGCAAGGCATGGAGGGGTAATGCACAAGATCTCCTCCAATATATCTGTCTCTTACATGCCTTATAGGTGAAGAGGAGGTGCTGAAACCAGCAGAAGCTGAAATACCAGAAGCTTTGAATACGCCTCTGGAATATGACCACGGGGATAGAGAATACCACACACATGCTCTATTTTAATTATCTGTTTGTTTTGGGGTGGGTTTTTTTTAATGTTTTGACTCCTGCCTGACAAACTCTGATAAGTACTGCAGAGTGCTTTCGACCATCTCTTTCCTTGTAATAATAAAGCCCATGTTCTCCTGGTCACTTGGCTCTGTATGCTTCTTCCAGGTTATGATGAGGGGGAATGCAGTTGCTGGTGCAAAGGCAGTCCATTGGCAGTGGCCTGCTGCCTGTGTCTCATGAGCTCCCCTGCCCTTTTTCTGCCAGCAGGCTGTTTCACCTGGGTGGTGGTCCCATGGAGGGTTGCATGGTGCCCCACCATGCTGCAGTTTAAGAGTACAGACCAGCACCCCTCCGTGTTTCTGAAAGGCATTTCTGATTTGCAGAAATGCAAGTGGCATGGTGAACCTGAAACCCACCATGATTTTTAGCTGCTCAGCTTGGGCTTTTTCCTGCATCCCATAAACCTACAGCCCCTTGTGTTACTATCTTCAGTCTGAAGGTCTTTATCACAGCCTGTTTTCCTCTACAGTGAACAGCTTCCTTTCCTAAAGCCTGGAAATTGTTCTCTTTTCAATTCCTGGGCAACCTCAATCTGACCTCACTGAGCCACTGTGTTAGGCAGACAAAGGTTGGTTGGAAACAGTTGAGTGCTACAAGCTGAAACTTGGCTGAACTATGGTTCACTTTTGCCAGGGAAATGCTATTTGGGTAAAAGACAGGAGCCACTCTGCAGAGCTGCTGTGCCCCTTGCTCCTTAGCCACACACCCAGGATTTCTCCTGAATCCAGGAAGGACTGGGGCACCCTCTTGTTCTTTTACATTTCAGGTCTCATGGTTTTCTTGTGGTATTCTCTCCCATGTGTGACAGGAGGGGTGAATCTCTTACAGTCTTGTAATATCCTGACACAGAAAGCCTTTCTCCTTTTGAGGTGGAGGTCTCCTTATTGCCGTTATCTGACTTAGCAAGGGCCTGTCTCCCCGCGCACAGGCCTGTCCAGGTTGTGAGGGCACCCTCAATGTAGGGGATTTATGGACATTTTTGTGGCTCTGGCCATGTCGCTGACACTGTTCCAGAGCTCTGCAGGCTCTGTGCCTCAAGCAGACGTGACATTTCAGTGGTGACACCATATCTCCAGTAACAGGATGGACATCACTGAATCCCACCGCTACTTTGGTCACAGCAGAGTCACATAGGGAGCAAGCACTCACAAGCATTTAGCAGAGCCTCTCCATACTGAAATCCTGGGATAACTTCTTCAGTTACACTAACAGAAGCACTAATGCACTTGGTGGGTGTCAAAGCAGAAAGTATCCAGCAGCCCCATAACCAAGCAAATGCAGCCCATTCCCCACAGGAAGCTCCTGGAAGGAGAGGTCTCCCTACATAGGTGTGCTGGCATTGTTTTGGTCTCCACAGTCATCCCAGCTAACACAAGGTTGTGCTCTCCCGTTGAACAACTGACACCAGTAGGAGCAAAACAACACCTCTGACCTTCTGCTATGAACTACCCAATCCTCATTCATAACCCCAGATACTTAAGGCATAACTGGAGGGCCTCGCAGGAGCCCTGCATCATGGAGGGAGCTGTAGCCAGGAAGGGTGATGACCAAGGCACTAGGGGAAGGCAGCAAAGGCTGCAGTGGCTTGAAAGGCAGCCAGAGGCAAGAGGCCATGTTACAGTTGACCACCATCACAAAAGCTGTGCTGGGGTTCTCCTGCAAGTGTGGTGCCCACACCATGTTGCAAGAAGGCTAGGCTGTACAGTCTGACAGGCAGGCCAGGGGACCCTTCTACCTGGTGGAGCCCCACATGTGCTATGGTGGAGATCAGCAAGAGCTGGTGGCTCTTTCCAGCTTCTTAACCCTCTGCAGTACTCACAGGGAGGTGGAATCAGCTACACTGCTCACCTCCATGTCTGCAGACACTTACGCTCACTTGACTTCCAGAACTCTTTAGATTCTGGGGAGAAGAAACTTCTGGGAGGCTTTAGACTCATCTCACTGCTCCTGTCAGCCAAGGGGGGCACAAAATAACACACCCGTCCTTCTCCAGTATTGTAGCTGACATGTAGGAGGTGTCAAAGGCCTAGTAGGGTAAGGTGTCCGTGAACATGGGGCAACCCTTGCTGCTGACACACACATGGGCAGTGGTGCTGATTCTGTTTTGCAAGGGCTAGGGAGTTCCCTACGGGCAGAGGCTCACAAGAACCAGAGAAGCACCTCTGTCCATCTCTCTGGAGATGCCTTTGGTGGCCATGAGGCCCTGGAGACACCCTGAGTACTGCACACTCTGTCCTAAAGCTACTCTCACTCTAACTAGCTTCTTTGTCAGCTGGTAAGAAAGGTGTGCCTGCAAGCAACAAATATTGTTGCAAAATAGCAAAGGAAAGGATAAAGCCTTCCTTATCAGTGCTTTCACTGGCAGTGTGCCGTGTCTTTCTCTCACGAGAGGACAGATAACAGAGTTCTTGCTTATGTGGATCAGGCTCAGGTGCAAAGCTGGACATGTGGACATCACTGAGGCATAAATCCTGTGCTCTCCGAATAGAGGTGGGGCATAGGCTGGCAAGGGTGTCTGTACCTAGGAAAGGGAGGCTGCTGCTTTGCAGAGGCAATGCATCTCCTTCTCCCTCCCTTCCTTCCTGAGCCCCAGAAAGATGCCTTTACCCAGGGCCAGAGTGTCCCATAAAGGAAATTTTCACCCTCTGGGAGGACAAGTAGGGTCTGAATCTGACATGGAGGGGAAGGCTGGAGGACATCAAGAAACCTTTAACTGATTGTAGCTTTGTTGACAATGAAAAGCAAGTGATGTGTGCAAGGAGATGGCATTCGAGCTACAGGACCAGCACAGGGAGCTGGGTCAGTGCCCAGTACGATGCTCTCTCTGCTGTGCTGTATCAGTGAGAGGGCTGTGTGAATCCTCTTCCAGGATGTTCTGACCTGCTACCTGAGCCACGCACACCAAGGCAGGAACTCTGTGATACACAGTGGGTGAAGCCACTATGGTTATCTCCTCATTCATGAGATTCAGCTTGGTTATTTGCTAATGTTGTCTGGGCTGGTCTGACCATGCTTCTGTGAGCTCATGTCAGGGCCATGGATCCTGTGCCCATGTTCTGCAGAGCATGGGGTGACATCCTGAGGGTGGATAGCCACAGTAGGATGGCTAAGAAGATGGAAGATGACATAATATCCAGGAGAAACAGACTCTCCTCCATTCACTGCCAATTACCTTTCAATATTCTTCCAGAAAACATGCTTCCAGCTCTACAGGAGAAAAGAGATTGATTGGTTTGTGCATCCTGGATTCTTGCTTCTTAAGTTCCTCTTATGAAATGGGGTCCCCCACATCTGCAAAAAGTCAGAGGTAATTTGTGGTAGGCTGTTGCTCACAGCTGATGTTTTGTGCTGGAAGGGTTTTCTGGTCCTTAGAAGAAATGAAGCCATAGCTAAGCCTGAGGAGAAAGAAATGGGACATCAACTTAAGAGTCAAAGGCCACCAGAGGTCAATTAAAGGCTATTCCACCCTGTAGGAGTCTGGTCTTTCAGAGGTAAGAAAATGTTCTGATTGATTTACAAATATTGACTTGAAGCAGTAAATCCTGGTGACAGCAAATACCCACTCCCTCTTTGGTCACCGCTTCCTGCTCAGGGTGTGTTAGCTCTGATCCTTCCTGTTCTATATTCACCATTTAAGTAAATACCTCTCTAATACTGCCACGGTTGCCACAGGCTGCAGCTGCGTGCCTAGCTGGGCTCAGCAGTGCCCCGCTGACTGTCCTGGCTCTCTTGTTTCATCAGGAAAACATGTAACTGTAGAAAAAGTTAAGTGGGAAGAGATCTCTGGAGATCCTGAGTACAACCCCTACTCAGAGTATGGCTAACTCTGACCAGACTGCTTAGGGCTTTTTCCATCTCCAAGACTGGAGATCCCCTCACCTCTATGGTCCCCATTACAGGGATGCTCCACTTTCAAGGGAAGAAGGTTTTTTGCAACCAGACTTTCCCTCCTCACAACTTTTGCTCCTTGCCTCTTGCCCCATCACAGTGCACTTCACAGAAGACTCTGGTTCCATCTTCTCCATAACCCTCTTTAGGACGGTGAATTAGACTCCATGCTCTCTTCTTTTATCCAGGTGAACAAACTCAATTCCCTTTGCCTGTCCTATGCTACAGCTCCCTATCTCAATGGCCTCAGCTGAACTCCAGTAAAACAATGTCTTTCTTGTACTGGGTTACCCTAATGGGATCCAGTGTTCCAGCAGTAGAACCCACATTAAGCAGAGGGAACGGCCACATGCCTCAGCCGACGGACTGAAACTCCATCCATCTAGGTGGACGTGGGTCTTTGAGCAGGACTGTGCCTTTGTCTCCCTCAGACTGACTGGGGTTTTCAGCAATGGAACACAGAAAACACTGATCAAAGGAACCAAGACATGGCTTGTGAGGTAAATAGATCTGAGATTCATAGCCTCAATAATTATGCTTTTTTCAATCCTCTACTGTAGGCACCATTTGCCGAGTAATTTGCAAAAGCACTAAACGTGGCTTGAGCACGTGCTCCTGGAAGTTACAGCTTGTCAGAATGTTTGGACGCAGACTGAAGGCTCTGCGTTGCTACAGCTAAGCATTACATTCTGTGAAAGAATGAGCCACCAATTTTCAGCTACCCAAAGCAGCAACTTTGGCATTTCCAGTGGGAAACTCTTGGAGCAACGCACTGGATGGAGCCCGGCCCTCCCGCCGCAGCACGCAGCTCCGAGGGCCGTGTGCGCAGCCGAGGCCGGGGACCCCTCCGGCTGAACACAAGTCCGCAGCGAAAGCAGCCGCCGGCGTCCTGCCAGGGCTCCTGCCGCTTGCAAACGGCTGGGAACCCACGGCGGCCGGAGCCCCGTCCCGCCCGGCCGCGGCACGGCCCGGCAGTGCTCTCTAGCGGCAGCAGCCGCCCCGCCTCCCCGGATCCCGGCGGGCGCTGCCCCGCGGGCAGGGAGCTGCCCCGTCCCCCGGGGTGCGGTTGCACCGGCGGCGGGGAGCGGGGCGCGGGGAGCGGGGAGGAGCCCGTGGGGGCTCCGTCCGCCGGCGGGACTGGCACAGGGTGGTCCACGTCCTGCGGGCAGTGTGAAAGCTGCCGCAGGCTGCTGCGGGAGATGCCATCTGCAGAAATGAGCAGTCAGCCGCAGAACCATGGAATCGTAGACTGGTTTGGGTTGGAAGGGACGTTTAAAAGTCATCTAGTCCACCCCCCCTGCAGTGAGCAGGAACACTTTCAACTACAGCAGGTTGCTCAGAGCCGCGTCTGACCTGACCTTGAATGTTTCCAGGGATGGGTCATCGACCACCTCTCTGGGAAACTAGTGCCAGTGTTTCATCACTCTCACTGTAAAAACTGTCTTCCTTATACCTAGTCTGAATCTAGCCTCTTTGAGTTAAAAACCACTACCCCTGTGCTGTCACTACAAGCCCTACTGAAAAGTCTGTCCACATCTTTCTTAGAAGCCCCCTTTAAGTATTGAAAGGTGAGAATAAAGTCTTCCCAGAGCCTTCTCTAGGCTGACCAATTCCAAAACTCTCAGCCTTTCTTCATAGCAGAGGTGTTCCAGCCCTCTGTCCATTTTTGTGGTCTCCTCTGGACCTGCTTCAACAAGTTGATGTCTTTCTTGTGCTAAGGACTCCAGAGCTGGACAGACTACCCCAGGTGAGTTCTCACCAGAGTGGAGCAGAGGGGCAGAATCACCTCCCTTCACCTGCTGGCCACAATTCTTTTGCTGCAGCCCAGGATATGATTTGCCTTCTGGGCTGCAAGCACAAACTTCTGGCTTACGTCTGTTCAGCTTTTCATCCATCAGTACCCCCAAGTCCTCCTCTGCCGAGCTCCTCTCAACCCCTTCATCCCCCAGCCTGTATTGATACTGAGGACTGACCCCACCTGGGTGCAGGATCTTGCACTTAGCCTTGTTGAACCTCAAGAGGTTCATATAGGACAACTTCTCAAGCTTGTCCAGATCCCTCTGGATGCCATCCCGTCCCTTAGGCATGTCATCAGCACCGCTCAGCTTGGTGTCACGTACAAACAAACTTACTGAGGCTGCACTCAATTGCACTATGTCACCGAGGAAGATATTAAACAGCTCTGGTCCCAGTAGGGACCTCTAAGGGACACCACTCACCACTGATCTCGACCTGGACATCAAGCCATTGCCCACTGCCCTCTGGTTTTGACCATCCAACCAATCTCTTATCCACTGAACAGTCCACACATCAAATCCATAACTCTCCAATTTAGAGAAAAGGGTGTTGTGGAGGGCTGTGTCAAAGCCCTTACAGACCATCACAGATGGCTACTAGGTTAGTCAGGCAGGACTTGTCCCTGGTGAAGTGCCATTCTGGCCCCGTGGAAATGACTGTGGCAAGGTGAACATTTGTCCTTGTGGCTGTTGAAGAGTCCTGGGCATGGTTTAGCTCATGGTACCTCACTCAGGTTGTCAACAGCAGGGATTAACTGGGCAGTTAAAGATGAGGAAGGCACCTCATTTTAATGAATGTTTTCCTCTGTTGGAGATTCAAAGCTGAGGATTTTGTTTGTAACAGTGTTAATTATTGCCTTGCTGGTAGTGTTGATATATTTAAGTCTAGCTCCTATTGCTGCGGAGAGACAGTATACCTTATATCCACCTAAGTGGGAAGGCCTGAAAACATCTGCCCTGGTTGCTTCAAGTGGGTCTTTCCTTGGTCTCTTCTCTAGAAGGGAAAGGGTGGAGAAAACCTCCACAAAGACAAAATAGGAAAGAGGTGACCCAAGAAAGGAAACTGTTCTTTGCAACATGGCTGATTTTAAAAAATGTATGTTCCCTGCATGAAGGTCCATGCCCTAAATCATTCTGCACTTCCTCCATGAATAAAGCCACCAATATTAACAAGAATACTCCAGCCACAACCTCTTACACGATGGTAGAGTGGGATCACTCTCTAGGCATCTGTGGCCAACTCAGTCATTTCTGCTCTTGTCTAGAGAACAGATCCATGGTGTGATGTCATCCTTCACACAAAGTCATGTGAGGACATCCAGAATATATGGGATTTTCATGAGACTACCCAACCCACTTTCCTTTCACCCACACAAACTCCACCCACTACAGCCCCCAGTACTCCTTGAGGTGCTACATGCATAGTGAAGGGTCAGGGCTTGAAGTGCTTTCTGCTGCATTTTTCTTGGGTTTAGGATAATTATCTCAGTTAGTCTGAAGTGCATTTGCTAAAAAGCATCTTTACTCAAATGCACAACTCAGCCTCTCCTGCACCATTGACTGTGCTCAAGCAAATAATCTGCATTAGCTGTAGATCATTTAGTGAAAGAAATGACAGTCCCCCTATTCTGTGATTAGTTCTCAGCAACCACAAGCTCAGGCAGGTCTTTCAGGGAAATTTTATATCTCCCCTTTGCTTCTCTGTCCCACAGAGTTAGCACTTAGGGCTGTCAGGATCCCACACTGGTGGGAGCTCTCACATATGGGTCTCCATTCAGATTTCTTCCACTCATGTTTACTTTTGTTTGACAGAGTAACACTTAGCAGATCTCTGTCAGCAGAAAATACACAGTGAGAGTTGCCGTGCTGAAATTTCCACTGCTTCTCTGTGTTTCCCCAGCCTCCAGCCCTGCTCCCACTTGCATCCTGTAGCAGGGATTCTGGGTTGGTACCAATGAAGACAACCCCAGCAGAGAAACCCCCTCCCCAGGGAGCATCTGTCTCACTTAGACCTCCAAGATCTGCCCACTGGCAACACAGGAGACCTGGCCACAACACAATGTACCTTCTGGCTAAGAAGGGCAAACTTTGCCCACCTCAAGAGACAGTCCTCTCCCAGCCCACCGGTGTGGAGGTCTCTTGGTTGTGATAGTAGATAGGAGCTGGTCTTAAATGCAGCTTGCAAATATGTTATTATTCAGGGGCCATGGCTTTGTGTTGACCTCACAGTGCAGAGGATTAGGACTTGGCTGATCATGTCTCAGCCTGAGCTGATTTTACCTTGCTTGGCTGTGATGGTAATCAGTGGTCAGATAACTATCATTTACCTTTGTTTCCATTTATACTGATAATGATTATTTATTCAGTGTGGCTTGAACAATTTGTAACTGTAGGGAAACACCATGGGTCCCAGACTATCACAGTGATCAGTCATTCACTGCTGCAGGAGTGCAAACCCATGTTATTCAAGTAAAGACAATTTTACAGAAAATAATGAGAACAGAAAAAACAAGCACACACATACAAACCAACCAACCAAAACAACCACAAAACTCCACCAATTTTGGAACCACTGAAAACCAACATACACACAGACATAAACTGAAGTGAACCCCAAGACTGAGAAGGGAGAAATCATCACCATCAACACCATGTGCCTCCTGATGAAGAGATAGAAATCTTAACCAGAAACACTGAAGACTTCAGAATGCTGGTAACTTGTTGTAAGACCCTGTCCCACCTACCCCTGCAACCATCAGTCTTAGGACACAGGAAGGGTGAACATAACTTCAAGAAGCAGTGGTTGATACTGTGAGTTTTTGTGCATGTGTATAGCTGTATAGCAATTGCAGATGCATTACTGAGGGTTTTCCTGTATTAATTTGGACGGTGAGACTAATGATTGAAGAGATTATATTGTTAACATTTTTGCATGTAATAATGGCAAGCCCTTGGCTTCACTTACAGTGTTCTGTTTTCTGTCCATAACAAGATTTTAAGTGCTGCACAGGAAGGGGCAGAGACAGATGTTAAGAAGAGAACAAATTCACACTGGGATATCTACTACTACATCTAACCAGCTGCTGCTTAAACTGCGTATTTGCAGAGCCAGCTGCGCTTCTCCAGAGTCCAGCACTGGGCTGTCACACAACCCAGGTTTGAATGCTCATAGCTAAAACAGTGTGTCATTTTGCCAGGGTTCTGGGGATCCCTTACATGTTCAGATGTCTCTGGAGATCCCTCACATGCTCAGATGAGATAGGCAAGATCCTGATCCGCACAGCAAGATCTTTCAGTGGCCTCACCACCTCCTGCCACTCCCATCACAGCAGATATCTCCATGGTTGCTACTTTTTGACTAGCCTATCCCCATCTTGGTATGATGGGTTGGCATGGGGTGGACAGGGACACGCTGTTTAACTGGCCAGTTCTAGAGCCAGCACTCCACTGAGAACTGGCGACACTGACAGAATATGTGCTAAAACTTGTGTCTGTAGAAGTGATATGAAGCTTAGGGCATAATTTTTTAACCTTTGAAGGTGTCAGCCTGGATTCATGAGCACCTTTTCCAAGAGGAAGAAGTCAATATGAGGTGCTGACCATCTCCTTGCAAGACCCAGCCACAGATGTGATTTACTCAGAGACCTTCATGCACAAAGCAAGCTGGGTCTCAGCCATCAGAGCTCTGGCACTGGGTCAGGATTGTCTATGAATAAAAAGGTGAGAAGTTGCTTCTTAGCTCCTGTGTCAATCAAGATCTCTTTGTGTGATTCATATCTAGACAACAGCTTTGCAAATTCCCAATTGGCTAGCAAATCTGAACTTCCTGGAATCAGAGGAAGAGAAAGGATAGCAGTGGGCTCAGTGAGCTCCTCTGAGCCAGCCCACAGCTGTCATTCCGCTTACTCCATGGCCACTTTCAGACAGACATCTGGCCGTGAACATACAGTGACCCTATGGACTTCCATATTCAGACCACGTGGCAGTGCGGAGAGCGACAGAGGTACCAGCAGCACTGAGAGCTGCTTCTTTTAACTGCCAAGATAAAGCAGGACGGGACCAGGCTTCCTGGAGACAGTGAAGCCAGGGCAGAGCGGGGAGACCCGAGACTGAGTGGGAACCTGGTGAAGGAGCTGAAGGCTGAGGTGGGGAGGAGCATGCCCATGAGCCACATTGAGATTGAACAGCGGCCATGGTGGCAGCTGCCTCAGCATCTGTCAGGGGAGCGGCCACAGCCATCGCGGAGGGCAGCACGGGCTGGGCCAGCGAGGGTGGGCACGAGGGCAGCCGGGAATCAGCAAACAGCAGTTGGTTCCCTTCGGCCAGAGAGACAACCATGGTCACAACGCGGCCAAAAGCCACAGCGAGAAAGAACGTGGGAACTCAGACCGAGGTCCTGCGCAAATGCGTGGCTGTGCAGGTCTCTGGCTGCAGTGAATGCCTGAGCCTTGCGCTTGTGCTGGAGGGAGCCGGTGACACCACTTGTGTGCGGTGTGAGCAAATACAGGACCTGCTCAGGCAGGTGGTTGAACTGAGGCAGGAGGTAGAGAGACTGAGAACCATCAGAGAGTGCAAAATAAACTGGTGGAGACACATCCTGAGGCAAGGGCCGCAGGAAGAGGCTCTGCAAGAAATGTTGGATCCCCTCCTGTCACCAGGCAGAAGGAGGGGACCTAAGGGACAGCAGGGAATGGAGACAGGTCCCTTCTTAGAGAGGCAAGTGAAAACCCTTATGTCCTCCCCCGCACTCCCAGTTACCCCTGAGAAATAGGCATGGGGCTTTAGAACTTGTGGGCCAGGCAAATGACGATGGAGATGAAGATTCATCTGATGAGTTGCCCAGGGCTTGTCACTCATCCTCAAGCCCTAGGACTTCTTCAGTTAGGAAGAAAGAAGGATAATTGTAGTGGGTGACTCTCTTCTGAGGGGAACAGAGAGTCCCATCTGTTGACCAGATCCATCCCACAGGGAAGTCTGCTGCCTCCCTGGGCCTCGGGTTAGAGATGTGAAAAGGAAACTCTCTGGTCTGGTGAAGCCCTCTGATTATTACCCTTGGTTAGTCATCCAGGTTGGCACTGACAAGATTGCAGAGAGAAGTCCAAAGGCTATTAAAAAGGACTTCAAGGCATTGGGGAGACTGGTTGAAGGCTCAGATGCATAGATGGTATTTTCATCAGTCCCTGAAGTGTCAGAAAAATACTGAGAGTGCAAAACACACCTGATCAACACGTGGCTCAGGGGCTGGTGCCACTGTTGAAATTTTTGGTTTTTTCATCACAGGGAAGTCTATATGGCACCAGGTCTGTTGGCAACAGATGGAGTACATCTGTCTAAAAGGGGAAAAAGGATCCTTGCACAGGAGCTGGTGGGGCTTGTTGAGAGGGCTTTAAACTAGGCTCAGAGTGGGAAGATGATAAAACCAGGCTCACTAGAGGTGAGCCTAAGGATGGTCTTCTGTCTGCTGTCCCACTCGAGATGGGAAATGGTGACAAATGCGACAACAAAAAACACAGGGCTCACTAATAGTTTGCTAACCATGGAAGTGGCTGGGAATGGTCAGCTTCCAAAAGTGAAAACTAATTGCTTGACTCCCTCTCTGAAATGCTTATACACCAATGCACGGAGCATGGGCAATAAGCAGAAGGAGCTGTAGATCTGGGTTAGGTTGCATGGCTATGATATAATCACAGTCACTGAAACATGGTGGGACAGCTCCCATGACTGGAATGTGGTCATGGATGGCTATGTACTACTTAGGAAAGACAGAACAACAAGGCAAGGCCCTTTATGTATGGGAGCAAATGGAATACATTGAGTTCTATCCAGTGGGGGAGGTAGGAAAGGTTGAAAGATTGTGGGTAAGAATTAAGGGACATACAATTCGGGAACAAATGGTTGTGAGTGTCTACTATAGACCACCAACCCACGAAGATGATGTCGATAAGGCCTTCTACAGTCAACTGGAAGTTGAGTAGATCACACTCCTTAGTACTTATGGGTGACTTCAGTCACCCTGACGTTTGTTGGAAAGCCCACACAGCTAAGCATTTTCAGTCCAAAAGGCTCTTACAATGCATCAGTGATAACTTTCTAATGCAGGTAGTGGAGGAACCAAAAAGGAGAGGTGCACTGATGGACCTTGTATTAACAAATAAAGAAGGTCTGACTGGGGCATTAAGGTTGGGAACAGCCTTGGCGACAGTGACCATGACATGGTGGAGTTTAGTATTTTACAAGGAAGAAGGAGGGCAGTATGTAGGATTACAACCCTGGACTTCCATAGGGCTAACATTGGACTCTTCAAAGATCTACTTGCAGGAATCCCATGGGCTAAGACTCTGGAAGGAAAGGGAGCCCAAGAAAGCTGGTCAGTTTTTAAATACTGCTTCCTTCAAGCCCAATATAGGTGCATTTCTTTGAGTAAAAAATCAGGTAGAGGTGGTAAAAGACCTGCATGGATAAGCAAGGATCTTCTGAAGAAAGTCTCATGGAAGAAAGAAATTTACAGTTCATGGAAGAAGGGATTTGTCACTTGGGAGAACTATAGGGACGTTGTCAGGGTTTTTAGGAAGGCAACAAGAAAGACCAAAGCCTTCTTAGAACTTAAACTGGTAAAGGAAGTAAAAGAGAACAAGAAGAGCTTCTTTAATACATCAGTAGTAAAAGGAGGAATAAGGAAAATGTGGGCCCGCTGCTGAGTGAAGTGGGAGCCCTGGTAACAGAGGATGCAGAGAAGGCAGAGTTGCTGAATACCTTCTTCACTTCAGTCTTTACTGCTAAGACCAGCCCCTATGAACTCCAGACTCTGCATATAAGAGAGAAAGCCTGGAAGAGGGAAGACCCTCCAATAGTCACTGAAGACCAGGTCAGAGATCAGTTACACAAATAGAATGTATACAAGTCCCTGGGCTCTGATGGGATGCACCCAAGAGTGTTGAGAGAGTTGGTTGATGTTATTGCCCTACCACTCTCCACAATTTTTGAAAGATGATGGCAAACAGGAGAGGTGCCTGAGGACTAAAGGAAAGTCAGTGTCACTCCAGTCTTCAAAAAGGGCAAGAAGGAAGATCCAGGACATTACAGACCAGTCATCCTCACCTTGATCCCTGAAAAAATGATGGAGTGTCTCATTTTGGAGGCCATCTCTAAGCACTTGGGAGAGAAGAGTGTTATCAGGAATAGTCAGCATGGATTTACCAAGGGGAAATCACACTTGACTAATCTGATAGACTTCTATGATATTGTAACTAAATGGATATATGCAGGGAGAGCAGTGGACGTTGTCTACCTTGACACTAGCAAAGCTTTTGACACAGTCTCCCATAACATCCTTGTGAGCAAGCTCAGGAATTGTGGGATAGAAGAATGGACAGTGGAATGGATTAAGAACTGGCTACACAACAGAGCCCAAAGAGTGGTGGTCAATGGTGCAGTGTCCAGCTGGAGATCTGTAGCTAGTGGAATCCCCCAGGCATGAGTGCTGGGTCCAGTACTGTTCATCATCTTTGTCAACAGTGTTGATGATGGGACCGAGTGCCTTCTCAGCAAGTTTGCTGATGACATGAAACTGGGAGGATTGGCTGATTCACCTGAAGGCTGTGTGGCCATTCAGCAAGATTTGGACAGACTGGAGAGATGGACAATGAGGAACCTAATGAGGGTTAAGTGCAGAGTGCTGCACCTGGGAAGGAACAATAACGTGCACCAGTACAGGTTAGGAGGTGATCTGCTAGAGAGTAGCTCCCTGGAAAAGGACCGTGGAGTCCTGATGGAGAAAGAGTTATCCATGGGACAACAATGTGCCCTTGTGGCCAAGAAGGCCAATGGTATCCTGGGGTGCATTAAGAAGAGTGTGTCCAGCAGATCAAGGGAGGTTCTTATCCCCCTCTATTCTGCCATAGCAAGACCTCACCTGGAGAATTGCATCCAGTTCTGGGCTCCCCAGTTCAAGAGAGACAACTTGAGAGAGTCCAACGGAGGCTACGAGGATGATTAAGGTGCTGGAACACCTGCCTTACAAGGAAAGGCTGAGAGACCTGAGTGGGGCTTTTTAGCCTGGAGAGGAGAAGACTGAGAGGGGATCTCATTAATGTTTCTAAATCTATGAAGGCTGGGCGTCAAGAAGGCAGGGACAACCTCTTTTCACTTGTGCATTGTGATAGGATGAGGGGCAATGGATTCAAGCTCAAGTACAGGAAGTTCCAGCTCAACATGAGGAAGAACTTCTTTACTGGAAGAGTTGTAGAGCATTGGAATAGACTCCCCAGAGAAGTTGTGGAGTCTTCTTCCCTGGAGACTTTCAAGACCTGTCTGGATGCATTTTTTTGTGTGATCTGCTCTATTTTTGTCCTGCTCTGGCAGGGGGGTTGGACTTGATGATCTTCGGAGGTCCCTTCCAACCCCTAACATTCTGTGATTCCAATCAGCATAAGAGGCTAGCATACAGACTCCTTTTCCCCTTGGCACAAGTAGTGTGGCCAAGGTACTTCATGCTCACTACTTTATTGGTTCATATGTGCCCTAGGAACCACCAGCTGCACCCTGTGTTCAAATACTGACAGAAGTGGTGAGAGTTCACAGTTTGGCAACCCTGAGCTGGGGCTCCCCACTAAGACCCCCATTCTCTCCTTATCAGTCTGCCCACACAAGGAAGGATTGGGGCGACTGTTCCAGATCCAAAAGTAGCTCCCAGAAAAAAAAAGAAAACAGCCTTCAGGTATAGCTGATGCAGCCATCTCCCACCTTGACTTCTTGGCCTTGGACAGGGAGAAGACATAAATTTGAAGAAGAGGAGTGATTTGAGACGTCAGCTCTGCTGTCTACATGGTGCCTCCTATGAATCGTGGCTCCACGCCTACACCAAGACAAGCATGCGAAGCAATTCTTTCTGCCAACATATGCCACTGTATCCCCACACACCAGACTTTGTACAGCCTGTCCCCCTGAGAGCATCAGCCTTCCTGTGCCCACATGTGTTCACATCCAGGTGCCGCATGAGTGGGACACTGTCACTGATCACTAATGCTGGCATCACAGTTCTGGGTAATGGATGCAGCTAAAGCCCATCTCCAGCTGCACAGACTGACCTCTAACTACAACTCACAAAGCTCTGGACTCATTCCAAGGTACTCCCTCCTGGCCAAATGGCAGCTGCCTCCCCCACCTATTCTTATAAATTTGATGCACTTCTTGGCCTCTTCCAAAGGCAGATTAATCACACCTGGGAGTCCCAGAGCTATTGAAGAAGACCTGCCTATCTGCTTTTTGATAATTTAGCAGATTAAATTACCTGTTCCATCTCATTCATAGCACTCCAAGCAGGTTGGGCTGTTGACAGGGCACCAGCTGCAGAGCTCTCTTTCCCTCAGAACCCCTCGGGAAGCTGGTCAGCACCCTCTCAGCAGGAGAACTGGCATCATCTGACATTATCTTAGCCGTGTGCAAGCCAGATCATTGCCCTGAGGTGTGGACCCTGAAGGCCTGTTACACTCCCCATTAGCTACAGTTGTTACTTGATGAATTGTTCCCACAGATGTTTCTGTTATAAATGGTGAACACAGTGTCAGCCCTCGGCTGTGGGAACTCCACCTCCACAGACAAAAAAACTGTCTGGCCTAGGGTATAGAAGGCAAGGCCAAGCATTTCTGGTGTTGCTGTCACAGGACAGGTAGCATAATGTTGTCTCCAGAAGGGAAACCTTCTCCAGCTGTCCCGGCTCCATGTTTGAGCAAGCACAGAGTATGAACATCAAGCACAATTCCCTTGCCCATCTCTCAGCTTGTGTTCCTATCAGAGGTAGTAGCTTTGGCTTCCCTACCTGCCTCATTTTTGCTGAAGTACTGTCTGGGCTGGAGCTTCATGCACTGTTGTCTGGGGCACACTTATGGCCTCACAGGAGACCTTAAAAGCAGACAGGTGACTTGAAGCAGGGAGGGTGCGTTCAGGTTTGTTAAGCCACCTGGCCCTGCAGCTCCCTCCCTTCTTCCTTCTCCCTTCCCCCCTCCCTCCAGTGTCTTCAGAAATCCCAGCAGTACAAAAAAGCTAAGGTAAGACACACAGTGAATTCAAGAAGCATCATGTGGTGGGCATCTTGCTCTGTATCATCACTCTCCTGGTCTCTGGAGCGCAGGGAAGGATTGAAAAACTCAGACACTTCATTACAAACAACAGGACAAAGATTTATTTCCATTACAACTGAAGTGGAAGAGTAAATACAAAAAATCTCCATGATGTAATAAAATGTTCCCCTAAGCCGCAACAATCCACCTCTTTCTCAAAGTCAGCGCAAGGCCTGACTGCACCAGAACTTGGGCAGAACAGAAACCAAGAGGCTCCATCCTTTGAGGAATGAGCACTTCCAAGGCCCTTCTCTCTTCTCATCAGTGCTTACACTTAGTGTTTCCTACAGGGTTATAACCCAAACTTAATGGACTCTTCTCCCAGAAATCAAGACTAGTTTGAAACTTAGGCTAACTTTGCTAGAAGAAAGGCCCTCAGATATTTACAATAAAGCTTCTAGAAATCATAATTTTCCTCATTCTGTGTGGTGGCTGAGAATTACAAGCAAAGTGCCAGCCAAAAACACACTGAGATCCAAATGTTTAACATATCCCCATGGCACAGGCATACATTGAAATCCAATTGTCTAATGTATCCCCATGGCGTATCCCCATATTCTCACAGACAAGCCCAACCCTGTGGCTCCTCAAGCATGCAATATCCATGTATTTCTCTGTCAGCAGCCACACGGTTGCATGAGACACAGCGACACACACAAGCACAGAGCCAGCACATCATGCTGCCACAGGTAGATCCTGGACAGACCATAATGTTCAGCACACCCTTTGTGTCCAAGCCTGTGGAACAGCTCAGAGAGGTTTCCAATAGCCACAATGCCATGGCAGTACGGGTGGGAAGGGATCTCTGGAGATCTCCAGGCCAGCCACAAGCAGGAGGTTGGAGTATCGCCAGCACTATCAAAGGGCAGGTCTATACCTTTGTCTGTTTTCATATCAAAATCCACAAAGGACAGAGACCCCATATCGATACGGAGTCCTTTCAAGGGTCCAAGTAGCTCTTCGCAGAGAACAAAGATCCCGTCCAGGGTTTCCAGCTGCTTGTGGCTAAAGTTTAGGCAGTCTGTGGCCACTTGTCTCAGGTCCTTGATGCAAAAGGCTCATCACTGCACCTGCTACAGAAAGTATACTTTCTAAGTGTGTCTGGTTTCCCTAGCTTGTAGGTATAAAAGATCTGAAGAGAAATAAAAACAGGCAATACACAACTGAACCTACTCAATTTATGCCTTCTGGGTCATCAAGGTCTACCATGCCTGTCCGCCAGACACCGAGTTTTGCTCCCTGAACTTGCTACAGATGTTATCTGAGGTCAGAAGCAGCTCACACAAGAACCTACTGCATCACTGGTGACCTTTTTTTCTTAGACTGAACCTTAGACTAGCAGCAGGGCTGGAGCAGAGAATAAAAACAAGTTGACATAACGGGGAGTAAGGGCTCATGAAAATGATCCAGTCCACACTGACAACTGCTCCTACAGGAAACATGGCATTAAGAGGCAGCACAATTCCTCTCCCAGATACCCCCAAATCCGAAAGAGGTCAGCATGTCTTGCTAGCAAAGGGGCACAGTCTGGTCCTTGCAAGTGATGAAAGCAGAGAGACCGTACGCAGCTGTCAAAACACTTAAGAGCTGGCACAACCAGGTTTATGGTTTCTCTCCCAGCAGAAGGCAGTTTCTCTCCTCTGAAGGCAGAAGGTAGAAGAGGAGCTAGTATGGCTGCTGAGGAGACCTGTTCCAGGCTGGGGCAGCCAAGCTGCAGAGGCAGGACTCTGGTTATCTCCAGGATAGAAGCAGCTTCTGGAAGCACCAGGACCAGGAAGGACATCAAAAGAGACAATGCAGCTCTTCAGGAGGGAAGACAAGGAAAAGAAAAATCGGATACACATTACCACCGCAAAGATCTGAATGATGCCTACATTGGCGGCCTGTGCACACTGGCAGCAACATAACTTCCCCAGCTCTCTGTACAGGAAGAAAAGTTTTCTGCAGTACCAGAAAAATGGTCTGGACAAGAGGCAGCAGTGCCAGGCCAACCTCAGCCTCACAGACCTCCTCACTCACCACATGCCATTCTGACCACTCTGAAAGAGGGATGGGTGCCTTGACCCATCTCCTACCTCAAGCTCCATGGAAGGCAGATGTACAACTTCTCCTGTTCAGCTTCTTCAGTGAGCTTTATCTTCCTCCACCACAAATTATGCTTAGGGGACAAGGAACTTGCCTCTACACAAATTTCATCCTGCTGAGGACCTCATCTGAAAAAGCCTCCATGGATCAGAAGGTACAGGTGTTTTCATGAGATCAGAGCTCTTTGCAGCGGTGCATAGCAACAGGACAACTAAACATGAAATGAGACTAGAGAGGTGCTGAACTTATACAGGGAGAAACTTGTCCATGAGGACAGTCAAGTTGCCCAAAGAGATTGTTCTGTCTCCATCCTTGGAGGTAGTCATGACTCAACTAGATGCCCGAGCAACATCAAATATGACCCTGCTTTGAGCACAAGGTTGGAACAGAAACTTCCCAAGGTCTCTTTCAACCTGAGTTATACTAAGAACTGTACTCTTTTTTGGTGAGAGAGACCCTGGTGTATGTGTACCCTCTCTGCTCTTTCAACGCTCCAGCTGATGCTCTGGCTGCATTTTCTACCTACCTACCTACCTACCTACCTACCTACCTACCTACCTACCTACCCATTCAAGACCTCCCTGTACTGCAGTACCCCTCATCAACCTCCTTCTGGCCCTGGTCATGCAGGCTCCCACCTCCCCAGGAAAAAGGACAATGGATAAGGAGATCTGCTACATTCACTCCTTCACTGTCCACAGCCCCAGGCAGAGTCCTGGGCATCAATGACCTCTCTGGCCACCTTCCAGGGTGATGGGATCTGTTGGGAGACACTTGATTGAGTTTTCCGACGGTTCTATTTTAAAGCCTTCACCTCTCACAGCTGTTCCTATCAGTCATCCTCTCTCCATGTTCTCCTCTAGCCTTTTTTCCCATCCTGGGAAAGCTTGAAAGGGGAGCAATGGAAGATGAAAATGAACCATGTCCTGCCTCTCTCACTTGTTTCAGAAAGGAAAGTTTTCCATCATAGATATTGATTTCTCTAGGCTACAGAGAGCTGTTCTGACCTTAGGATCAAAGTAATTTATCATGTAAGCACCTCCATAGACCTCTGGACTACATCTCCACTCAAAGCAGGACCAAATTCAATGTTGGACCAAGACAAGTCAGGTCACTCAGGCTCTGTCCAATCAAGCTGGGAAGACTTCCAAGGTCAGACAACCTACAGCTTTGCTGGGTCCTTTTTCTAAGGTCTGAGCATGCTCACAGTGAAAGTTTTTATACTTCCAATCCCACTATTCTTCCACCCCTGCAGCAGAGAGAGTGACCCCTGGAAGGATCTGACTTGCAGTGTCTGGCTGCAGCCTCAAGCATCCAAACGTTTCCCAGCTCTGGCCATGCTGTTGGTGCAAAGCCCAGCACTAATGCGATAGCCCTGTGCAATATCAGGGACGTGCCAACACATCCTACTTAGACGGTTTTGGCTGCATGAGGCTAGGGAATGTTCTCTTCTGCCCTTCTCCTCCCACATCACAGCAGATGTTTTGTTCTGTAAGTAAAATCATGAACAGCAAAGAGATTTTAAAAAGTGAGATCTTCCCAGACAGACCAAGGGGCCCAAACTGGGTGTGCTAGAAGGGTGGGAGCCTGGCAGGAAGTCTGAGCACCTGCCCCAGAAAAGGCAGTAGAAGAGGAAAGGGCTGTTTGTCCCATCCAGGCACTTGGGAGCCCCTAGGGCTTCTCTGGAGAGAGCAGATAGGGCTGGGCATAGTCCCCCAGGCTCCCACAGCTGTGGCAGAGCTCCTCGTCGGGAGGCCCGGACAGGTGGCAGGATGCAGAGGTGCAGCCCAGGGTCCTACAGCATCTTCCTAGGCCACCCCGGGTCCAGCGGCACCGGATGAGCCCAAAGCTCGCCCCTCTCCCACGCTCCGGTCCGCGCCGTCGGGCCGCCCAGACTCTCCCGGGCTGGGTCAGAGCGCCGGGACGAATCTGTCGGGTCCGCCGGGGTAGACGCTGTGCCGCGGTCCGGGCTCGCCGGGGCTCAGCTGCCCCCCGGCGCCGTAGGCATGGGGAAGCGGCGGGTAGGGAGCCGGGGAGCGGCGGCCGTAGAGCCCGGCGGGAGCGGGCGGCGAGGCGGGCAGAACGATGCGCCCCGACGGCGCGTACAGCTGTCCGGGGCCGCCCGGCGCGTAGGGCCCGGGAGCGGTGGGCAGCGGGGTGTAGGCGTGGGGCAGGGAGGCGGCAGCGCAGCCCTGGGCGGGGAAGGCGGCGGCGGCGAAGGCGCAGGAGGCAGCGGCGGGGGCCGGGGTCAGGTCGGCGGCGGGCGGCGGGGCGGACAGCGGGAAGAGGCGGCAGGGCGCGGCGGGACGCTCAGCGAGGAAGGCCGGGTAGGTGGAGAGATCGCTGCGCTTGAAGCGCTTCCTGCGGCGGAGGAAAGAGCCGCTCTCGAACATATCGCGGGCGTGGGGATCTAGTGTCCAGTAGTTGCCCTTGCCGGGGCGGCCGGGCTCCCGCGGCACCTTGACGAAGCAGTCGTTGAGGGTGAGGTTGTGACGGATGCTGTTCTGCCACTTGCGGGGGCTGTCGCGGTAGAAGGGGAAGCGCTCTGTGATGAAGCGGTAGATGCCACCCAGAGTCAGCCGCCGCTCGGGAGCCTGCCCGATGGCCATGGCGATGAGGGCGATGTAGCTGTAGGGCGGTTTGCCGCGCTCCGCCGGACGCTTACGCCGCCGCCGCCCGCCCCGCGCCCCCACCGCAGCAGCCGCCGCCGCCGCCTCCTCCCCCGGCGGCGCCGCATCCGCCTTCAGCGGCGGGGGTGCCGGCGGGGGGCCCGGCGGCAGCCGGCTCTCGGCGGTCATGCGGCCGTCGAGGTGGCCCCGAGCCGGGCCGCGCCGAGAAGGCGCAGAGCCGTGACGCTGCGGCTTTTATGCTCCGGTGTCCGGCGGCTCCGCGCCCGGGCAGCCGGCACTCCCCCTGCAACGCCCCGCAGCCCGGGAGGAGCGGGCAAGGCCGGGCGTGCCGCCGCCGCCGTGGGCAGGGGCAGCGCCCTGCCCCGACACCCCCCGCCCTCCCCCTCCTGTGGTCCCCGACCCTCCTCCCGTGGTCCCCGTCTCCAGCGCCGTCGGAGCGCCGCAGTCCCACCGCCGTCGGGAGCGCACGGCTCCGGGGGACCAGCGGGCACCGAGCGGGCCGAAGGCATCTCCGAGATTCCGCTGCGTGTCGCCGCGTAAGCATTTCCAGTGCTTCCCCCTGTCGGGCTCGGCGCCTTCGGGGCTGGTCCGCTCGGCGGACGGCGGGGTGAGGCGAGGGGCTGCCGCTGTCGGAGGGGATGCTGCCGGTCTGAAGTACTGGGCAGCGTCGCCAGTGCATACCCACTCTCCTTCGAGGTAGTATTTGCCATAATAACAAATTAAACGTCAAAAAAACCCGTGACAGGTCTACATGGGAGGGGTAGGAAGTGTGGGCTTAGGCAGTGCAATCTGCAGGTAGAGCTACTACCTAAAATTCACTCAGACTGGGGACCACACTTCTGGTCCCCAACAGCAGTTTGGCACAGAGCTGGACTCCCGAACACCTGTTTTACCCCTGGTCTGACCTGCATGTCCCTGATACTTGTGGCACAGGACCTCCAGGTACAAGATCCTTCCAGCCATGAAGGATGCCACGCTCTCCACAGGCTGCTTCTGGGACAAACTTACCTGTCAGCTCCCTTCTGCTTGCTCAAACACTTGTCTCTGAGGGTCAGACACCAGGACTGTGGGGCAGAACAAGTGTTATGAGTGCACGCAGCTGGCAAGGAACCCTTGCCTATGTCTTGTAGCCCTACAACACCCACCCTCAGGGCTGGGAGCACACAGACTCCTGGCCTGATGCCATGGGGATACTTGGGAGCCAGAGGATAAAGAAGATGGATAAAGGTCCTGGAGGTGGGTAGGAGAGGGTCAGTGTGCACACGTGTGCACTGGGATAGGTGTGCATGTGAAGGTGAGCATACAGAGGGACATGAGTGTGCAGGGGCACGAGTGTGGTCTTGAGGATATGCATGAGAGTACATGGGTGTGCTTTGACATTCCATTGTGCACAGGTGTGTGCCTGGACCCAAGGCGTGCGTGTCCAGTGGGTAAGCAGGAATGGATCTGGGTGGATGGCTGTGCAGAGGAATGGGTGTGCAGAGAGAGGAGGCTGTGCCTAGGTGTGCAGGTGTTGTGCATGGCTGTACAGCTGATCCTGCCTGTGTCCTGGTGCTTTCTGACAGTTCTCCCAAAACTCAGGCCACCAGCACGCTGCTGAGTCTATCTCTATGGGAAGAGTTTTCCCAAAGCCCTCTTGGCCATTGCACAAATGGGGTTTAAGGAAGCAAGCGGAGGTGAGTGGTGTTTCATCCTAGTTAAACAGGACTCTCTTGAAGTCTTCCAACAAAGTTGTTTCTCTGCTTGGATAATAGTCAGTTGTGTGTGAGGATCTATTTACATGAAGCAAACAAATGTAAGCCGTGGTTTCTGGCGAAGTAAGAGGAACCCAGAGTCTTTAGCCACCTGCTTAATTGTGCAGCTTCCCAGCGATCTGGGAGGTAGCAGAATAAACTGTGGAGCTAGCAGAATAAACCATGAAGAGGCATTCTCTGAGGACTTGTGTGTGCAGTCCCTGTAGCTGGATGAAGACGTGTGGCAGTATTTCAAATCACATGCTGCAGAGTTTGTGCTGAAATAAAGATCAGCCTCCTGTACTGACACCTCTGTTCTTGAAGTACACAAAACTCTAGGGTAGTATTGCTCTGCAGGAGCCAAGAAACCAACTGCTTCATCGTGAAAGGAGAGCAGCGAAGCTGCCTCGGCTGCAATGCTCTGCCCTCTGGCTCATGGGAAGCTGTAGCTGGGGATGAATTTTCCTATCAGATTTTCCAAAAGGCAGTGCAATGGTTCAGTCACCTCTGGGGCTGTGTGTCTCTGCGCCATGCCAATTCCATGCCTCCAGAGGGCAAAGTCAGATTGTGCTTCACTTTGCACTTGCAGAGGATGGGGAATGAAGAGCCGTGTGCTAAGATGGGATGGTGTGCTGAACAGCTGCTTTTGCCCTCCCTGCTGGTGATGAAAATCCTTTTCCAAGAAAGCATTTTCCTTGGCAGCTCCCAGCGTGTAAGCAGAGTGAAAATGGATACCTAACTGTTATGTGCTTACTCTTATCCCTTCTCCATTCCTCATCATGCAGGTTAAACTGCAATGCCAGTGTTTGTGAGTGAAGTGAGTGTTGTATGACGTGATGGCCTGGAGACCACCCTGAACCTGACATTATCATCAGCCTATTTAAAAACATTTTCATCTCTCCACTCTGGGAGCAGGAGTACATCCCATTTTAAGCATTAGTGTCTCTTTTGAGTACCAGTTCCTGTGTAGATGGAACTATGGAGAGCATGAAACTCAGGCTCACACGGGTAGATCTTAGACTCTAGATATCCTCCATCTATAAATCCCAGTGGTACCTGTTGCTGGAGCAGAAGAGTTGCTTTTCGTGTTTGTGAATGTTTTGGTTTCTCTTTTGATTCAGCCACCCTGGAGGAGAGAGAAAGGTAAATAAAATGGGAAATGATTAAATATTTGGACTTCATAATGCAATAGACAATATAAGATATCAACATTTTAGGAGTTAGTAGCTATAAAAAAGCTGTAGCTTGGACTTTATTTTGGTCTCTGGGACGAAGTTTAGAGCCAGCATTTTTTCTGTCTAAATTTTGCACCTTGGATCCTGCTTACACTGAGATTTGCAGCCCTCGACTGAGCAAAGTGCTCATTGATTTTGAGACCAGGCATTACTCCAGAGTGTACCCAGCACAAGGATGTCGTACCTTGGCCTCTCAAGACTGGAGATGGTTAGTGCCAGTACATATCAGAGAATTACTCCAGCCAAAATCTCATCTGCTTGGATCTGCAAGAGCGATTTCCACCCATGGAAAAAAAATCCAGTCCTTTAGGGTTCATTCCCCACTCAGTTGCCCCCATATTACAAACTGCACTATTGAGATCCCTCCGGTATAAACTACTGGGAAGCTCTGTTCTCCATTAGCACTATGACCTGAGTGACTTCTCAAACCAGAAGGGCACATGAGAGAGTTCCCTCATCTCAATCAAACCAGAAGGAAGCAGACATTAAATGAGAGGGCAGACCCTTCAGGTGCAGCGCACTCATGTATTTTGTTCCACTATCAGAATTCCTTTCCTCTTTGAAAGGAGGAAAAGTTTTTGTTTTGCCTCTGTGTTCCAGGAACAGCAGAGGTGTATTTAATGTACTCCAAGTCAAGAGTTCATCAGAGCCAAAATCCCAGATCACAAATTAAGTGAGAGCACATACCCCATGGCACAGCCTGCACCACAAGCCCAGCTGCCTTTGCAATGGTATGGCAAGTTGGGGCGGGTTTAATTTGCTCTGTGTTTGATGCAAGGACTTCCTTGCTGGAAGTGTGAAGAGCATTGCAGGCAGACACTTCGTGATACTTTGTAACAGAGCAGCTCTACCTGCAGCTCATGATTAAGATCTGAGGGGGCATCACAAACCTGAGTCTCTTAGAGCAAGACAGATCATGGGGACCCATGATTCGTTTTCAGAGCATGTGTCCGTAAAGAAGTGTCCAAAGTCACTGAGCTTAAGACATCTTGCAGCTGATAGGAGTCAGTGGGAGACAAAAGCAGAGAGGTGATGGCATGGATTTTGGAAACATTTTATACCCCAAGTGTGCTGTGGGGATCAAGGTGAAACCTGTGAGGGAGAAGTGATGTGCATCTGCCACATGGAATCTAGTCACGTGACAGAAGAGGGGCTAGAAAGCAGCAGACTAGTGGGATGTGTGCATTGCATTTTTGCGTCAGATGTTCACATGCCTTGTCTTGTGGGAATGAGGTTTCACTCTGCATCATTGGCCTGGTTGTTTATCACCTGTCCTGGTTTTCCAAATTAGTGCCGCTTCTCATCTGTGGTTGAGTTTTCTATGGGCACGTGGGCCTGCAGGGAGCTGGTTTCTGGGAGCATCATACGGATGTCACCAGGTTCATCAGGGAGGCTTGAGTTAGATGCTGTGCTTATTATTCTATAGGGGGGAAAAAAAGTGTTTTTAAAGCAGGCCATGTCTCAGGGTGGTGGAAGTGAAAAATTGACTGGGGTGAAAGGCATGGGGAGCCTCAGTCTCTATCCACCATTGTTCTACCTGGGCTGTCCCATGGGGTCATAAGGGCGGCCATTCAGTGTGCTTGTCTGACAGCCCAGCAGCTCCCCTATCTCGTGGAGGGCGGGCAGGATCTGCAGCAGGTGTGCTGTGACAGGTGAAGGAAGGTACACATGGGCAGGGCCGGCTCCCTCCAAGCAGGGCATCACTTCTGCCCACTCCCTTGGGCTCCCCTGTCCCAATGGGGGGAATTTGGGGTGAGTGCAGTGGCAGAGGGATTGGCACACAGCACAGCTGATGTGTGGGGTTGGTGGTGTAGCATGACAGTGCTGAACTAGAGGGAGTGGCTGACACTTGGAGAGGCAGAGCCTTAACCTGGAGGGACCACCAGAAATGGGGGCCCTGGACTGTGGGGAAGCTCAGAAAGCCCGACAAAGGAAATGTGCCTGTGGTGCACCAGTGCAGGGTAACCCTGTGCATTAGTACCAGCTGGAAGTGACTGGAAGAGCTGGGGCTCTCTGCAGAGGAGCTGGGCAACAGTGTACATGAGGCTGAATGTGGGTGAGGAGTGACTTTCTGTGAATAAGGCAGACTCCATGCTGGGTTTCATGAGAAGGAGCGCAGCTTGTGCAAGCCTAGGTCTGTACCAGCACTGCCTAAACATATGCGGGTTAAACACTCAGCCTCGCTGTGCAAGCTGGCAACAAGAGCCTTGTTTAGCTAAGATACAGAGCCACAAGCCAAAGCAGTAGAAAACACTATATGTGACATAGGAGTCAATGAGGAGACACCTTTTTGGTGGAAGCGAAGTGAATCCAGCCTGAGCTGGATGGGCCATGACACATTCATTTGTCCCCCTGCCAAAGTAGTTTTTGGGTCTGGTTTGCAAAAGAATAAGCTGCCCATTCTTGCCTTTGCCAAAAGGCAAGAAATAGCTGTGAGTACAGCTGTTCTGTCAGATGCTGTAAAGAGGAGGAGCTGACTTTTTCTGGGAATATGCAAAGAGTCAAGCTCTCTTCTGTTAGCTGAAAATCACTTGCAATGTTTTTTGTTTTGTGGTTTTTTTTTTTGCAGGTGCTGTGAAGTTTGCATGGCTCTTGCTCCCCTGAAGCCTGTGCATTTCATCACCTCATGGAAATCTTCTGGATGGGTACCTTTGAATAGCCATCAGGCTCTGTTGGCATGGAAATAAGTTCTTTCTCTTTTGCCTATCAAATGCCCTATTTGGCCAGTCATTGAACAGTTCTGAGAGGTCTAATACCCTCTAAGGGTGGCCTTGGCCTTTGGTGTTCACACTCCCTGTGGCAAGGTTCACCTTTCCCCTCTGAGTCTTCCCTGCCACTCACAGCCTCCTGTGGTCACTGCAGGGACATGTGTGTGTGGCATGATGTTAGCTTTGGGTATTGTTGCCTCTACTTGTGTCCTGATGTAATAGTAGCAGTAAGGCTGTTGCAGAAGGCAGGGGGCAGGGAAATCAGCCGGCCAGAATAATTTCTTCAGCATGAAAGGCCACCATCGTTAGTATTGCTCATGCCACTAACTTTGGTAGAGCAAGTGAAGGCCAAGCATGTAGGACATAGTGGTGGCTCAGATCTTGTGGGATGAACATCTCCTGCTTTGTGTTTCCCAGGTGCCTTGCTGGGACCTGTCTGCTCTGCTGTCTCACAACTGGCATCACTGCCATCTGACAGGGGCTCCTGCAAGGGGTCCATGGAGCCAGAAAGACCCTGAGGCTTGTGCTTTCATCTGAAGCCAATTTTTTCTTGCTGGAGCACTAGTTCCAGTAGTAGCCTTAATAATAATTAGTAGCTTTACTGTGAACAAATATCTTTGCAAATAGCCTGTTTTACTCCAGTAAGTTACTTGGGAAGAAATGCCCAAATTGCCCTAGACATTGGCTTTTTCTAACCAGCACTTCAGTGTTGTATGGAGAGGGGACAGGTCATTTTGGCTATACTGTGGTGTTAGGAGATAATTTCCCAACACAGACAGGAGAAGTTTATTGGTGGTGTTCTTTGTTGTCGATGTTTTTCATGTTGCTCCAGCTGAATATGGAAATTTAAAGTCTTTAACAAATTGCAGTGGAGTTGCACTATAATTTAGTAACCAATTTCCTGTCCCATGATGTGTTCTGCACTGTAGTCCTTGCAGAAGACTTTCCCCATGGTCACAGAGAGTAGGCCAGCCAGGGAGGGAGGAAAAGGAAAGATAAGGTGTTAGGAGCAAGTAGATGCGAGCAGTGGAGTGAGGCTGGAAACAAATGAAGCAGGGAAAAGAAAAGGACAAGGAGGAGAAACACAATGGAAAAACGGAATGTGGAGAGGAAGGGATGGGGCTCGAGCTGGAAGAAGGTGAAGAGCCTTTGCTGGAAAAGTGGTTTAGAGGTTTGTTTTTGTGAAGAAGATCTTGAAGGGATGGTCAAAAAAAGCTGTGCCCACCACAGCTATTCCAGGTCTTGGCCTGGAATCAGAGACTTCCAATTTTGGCATCACTTTGGTACAAGCAAATAAACATGAAAAGTAATGTCACAGCTTTCTAGGACTGGACTACACAGAGCACAAAAACCCTCTAGTACTGTGAGCTGTCCTGTTGGGTTCTTTTACTTAGTATTTTCTTTAAAACAAGGAAAATCACTGATTAAACCGTATTATTGATCATTATTAAGCAAACCAGATGTTGCCCTTCCTTTCCTGGAGACTGCAGCCTTCATCGCACTTTGCACAATGCTACTTGACTAAGAAAAGATGTTTCATTAGATAGGTCGAGGCACCCAGCACTTTTGTCCGTTAGGTTTCTGATGATTCACGGTTTTCTGAGGAAGGTCCTCAGGAACAAGGCAGGTTGGAGGCAGAGCTGAGAAGCCAAGATAGCAGGTCAAGGTCCACACTGGTGGTTGCAAGGAAGGGCACAGGTGTAGCCACAGCATGGCCCTGGGTCTGGAGGCAAAAGCTCCAGTTTGTAAGTACCTCCCAGTTAAAGCTGAGGAGCCTCGCTGGGCTCTTTCCTAGCCTTGGGCACAGCCAGCTGGATGTCCAGGATGGGGAATTCATGTCAAGCCCTTACCAGGGCAAGGAACATTGTGCTTAAAATGTCACACATGTACATGTGCACGTGCCTGTGCAATGCATAAGGCACCGCTGAATGGTAAATCACACCTGGCTATAGAGTGAATTGTCAGCAGTGGATTCAGCTGTCTGGTAGACACCGATGAGGGGTTGGTAAGAGCCAGCACTACCAACTGCTGTAATTCCATGCGTGAGGGATGTAAATAGCCGTTACTTAGAAAACAAAATGTACAGTGGGGGTAGTTTGAGCTTATTGGCACTGGCAGACAAAATCTGAATACTTCTACAAAGAGCTCCTGTTTTTTTTTCCCTCAGCCTTTTTGTTCTCATCGCCACTCCCTGACCCTTTAGCAATCACCATGGTAATTACCAAGCAATGCCCTATTTACAAGTACCTACAGAAATCTGCTGGAGTTTTGCTTGAGCCTGTAGCAAAATGTCTAGCCCCAGTTGAGGAAACAGAGTATTTCTCTAATTCAAAACTTCGCTTTAACAAGACTACGAAGCGTATGAATAGCTGGAATCTTGGTAAGTTAAAACAGAGTTGTGGGGATTTACACTAGATGAGCATCTGCCCAGCTTTTACCTAATGCCGTACACGTTTCCAAAAGCTTGTAGGTCACGGTAGTCTGGATAGAAATAAGTGCTTTTAGGTTTTCGTGCTGCTATTAAAAATATACACTCTACTGTGTGCAGTTCCAGGGACAGCAAAAAGTCTCAGAAATCTCCCTTAATTTTGCACTCTCTGGTGTAACTTGTTCTGTGACCAGTCCATATTTCATGTGTGAAATCTATGCCACGGGACGAGTCTCCCAAAGGGATGGTGAGATATCTCTCTTTTGGACTTTTTAAACTTGGCTGGTCATGGCCCTGAGCAGACTGATCTAACTTGGGGTATAACCATGCTTTGAGCTTTTGCTGGACCAGAAACCGTGTTATTTCTGTAGTTCATTCTGTTCCTGTGGGAGAAACATGATTTCAGGAGTTTCTGTCAAGTCAGCTTAAGTCCTGTCAATAACACAGGAAAATGACCCATGGATACAAGCAAAACAACTTCTCACAATGCCAGGTGCTCTGATCTTATTTCTTCCATCTGGCCTCTGATATTTTTGCTTATGCAGTTTTGGTCTTCATATGCAAATCACATATTTGTCACCATTCTGGACCATTATCAGAAAAAAGATCTTCCTGAAGTTATTTAAACAATCATTTCCAGTCATGTTTTGGATGGGAAAAGGGAAGGAGAGTGGCATTTTTCAGAGACCTTTGAGTTTCCCTTTATTCTGCTATGAGACAACGCAATTTTGCTATCTGAGAGTGTCTTTTTTACTTTAAAAAATACAGATCAAGGGAAAATTAAATATGAAAATACAAAAGAAAATATTATTTTTTCCCATAACAAGTCTTTATTTAGATGTGAACATAAGAAAAGGTCCGTAGGGGTGGGACAGGCTAAGATCTGCTCCTAGCAAGTAAGTCCAAGACTGGAAGACTTTCTGGCCTGAGCTGTGTGCTAAACACGAGAGGCACAGGACTGACTTCAGCAGTCAGCTGAGAGAGGAGGCATCCAGAAGGTACCTCCACCCCAAAGGCAG
This sequence comes from Todiramphus chloris collaris, assembly GCA_025345505.1. Classification (NCBI taxonomy): domain Eukaryota; kingdom Metazoa; phylum Chordata; class Aves; order Coraciiformes; family Alcedinidae; genus Todiramphus; species Todiramphus chloris. The sequence goes on from JANVCC010010406.1 coordinate 2,876,680, forward strand.
AAGGTCCAGAGATGGGCTTAACCCAGGCTCCCAATGCTTGTACAGTGAAAGCCAGGGCGGTGCACCCCCCAGGCTGTACACGGTGTCCCTCATCCTTCTGGAGGGTCCTTGCAGCTGATCCCCGTGACCCCCCCTCCAGGGCGAGGAGCAAGGCAACTTCCCTGCATGGACCACAGCAGCAAGGGGGGGGACTCTCAGGAGGGAGGTGTTGGTGCCTCCCCTTTGCTGGGGCTGCCAGCCCAGTGCTGTCAGCAACTCTGTGCTGTCCAGAGGGCTTGGTTAACCCATAAGATGGGGCGGTCCTTGCTGGTTCACTGTAAGTAGATGAGCACTGGAGGTAATTTCTTTCAGTCACTTGTTACACAGCTTTATTGAATGGGGAGTGTCAATTTTTTCTCCTTAGAACTAGTCTGGGCAACACTGACAGTGGAGTTGAAAAATAAGAGCTAATCCTGCAGGAATGACTCATTCTGGCGTAGGTTTTGCAGACTGGAATGAGAAGTTCAGGTAAAACAAAGGGAAATGGAGGCCGTAGTAAAACTCTGTGGTTTGGAGCACGACAGTTTAACTGCTGTGGAGTAGAAGTTGGAAACCCCCTCCCAACAAATTGCTGTACTCTAAACCTTGGCAGTGTCTAGAGCAAGTCAATATTTGAGCACACTTGTTCCAGAAACAGAGGCTTTTTCCCATGGGAGCTGTAGATTGGATTGCTAATTACCATGGGACTGGAAAACAATTATTATTATTTTTAATTAAACACAAATAAAACAATGGCTGTCCCTTTAAAGTTTGACTTTGAAATATTTTATGCATTTTTTAGCAGGGGTTACACTGGCCAAGTCCAAACAGAGCAGCATTGGAGTTTTGACAAAGTTTTAAGGTTATTTGCAAGCAGATCTCTTTAGAAAGGGCAACATGGTAGTCGGGGTGAAAGCACAAGCTCAGCCTAAATATCTGGGCTGGGGAGAGGGAGGTCAGAGTTCTTGAAACTACAGTAGACATAGAAATAGTTTTTCTCTGCATTCTTTGGCAAGAGTTTTAACTATGTTAGCTTTCTTTCTCCACCTGAAATCTTTGCAGACACATCAACTGGTTGCAGATTAGTAGCTCAGGAGAGCTTGTGTCCAGAGTGTGCATTAGAGAAGGCGATTTTTCCATTATTAAATAAAACATTTCACCTTGTAAGATACAGATGCAAAAAGCAAAAGTATCGTGGAGTCACAGAGGACACTTTTCCACCCCAGCTTTTCCCTCACCTGTTTGTTAATAGAGATGCGGCACTTGTAGACAACTTGTGCTCAAACGAGGCAATCACTTACAAAAGATCATATGCTACAAAGTGTGAAACACTAAGAAGTTTTAAAGGAAGTTATTTCTGAATGGTCAGAATACTAGCAGAAGTGCCGTAGTCTTTCCTTAGATGCAGGCCCAGTTCTGCTAGCCAGCAGGGTAGAAAACCATTTGGCCCTAATGGATGAAGTGAGACCTGGTAGATCTTTTTATGCTTATAGCTGGCCAGTGGTGAAATGCTGGAGTCCTTGCAGCAGGGCTTCAGCAGGGACAATTGGTGTATCACTACTCTTTAGACTTTGCTGTGGGCAGATTTGAGCCACAAAGAGGTCTCCAGCAGCAACAAATGGGACAAGGCTTTCTGGAGCTGTAAGATTACCTAGGACTTTGTGAGAGGTTCCTCAGGTTTCTCATGGGGCTTAGGTCAGGTGAGGCTGTGCAGGCTGCTTGTGTGGGGCTGCCATGCGTGTCAGTGCATTCCCTGGCAGATTAGCCCTACAAGGAGCATGGAGCCAGAGGAATGTCCTCCCAGCACAACCTGAAACCTACAGTCTGCTACAGCCTGAAAAGCTGAGTGGCTCGTGTCATCTCTGGCAGCACCATGACCCCTCAGTCCTGGGGTGGGGCAGTGTCACAGGGGATGCTCCCTGGGTGTTCATCTGGACTGACGCAGTGGCCTTTTGTGGCTGGACTGGAAGGAGCAACTCCCAAGAGCAAGGGACCCCAGGGAGGGCTCTGTTGGCAGGCCTGTATTTGTGTCCTGGTGCATTCTGCCAGGCACCTGCGGCACCAAGACTCGCTGCCGCTACAGGGCAAGCTGGATGGTTGGTTGTGGGGAAAAGAATTTTCATTTCAGCATGCTGGGGCTTGAGGGTCCTCTCGTCTCTCTCTTCATCTTCTTGGCACAGCTATTGTCAGTGTAGACACTGACCTAACTCCAGAGCCACCAGTGCCCTTATCAGTATGGCATCAAGAGGTGTGTGATGGTGTGTGCTCTTTCCTCCAACACTGCCTGGGCTAATGGTTTTGTTGCTGTGGCCAGGAAAGCAATGTTAGCTCATGTTGCTCTTTTAAGTCCAGCTAGCTAGTCCAAAATAAAACTTGGTCCACATCCGATGCTTGTCCCAGCTTCTTCCATAACAGAGCTCAGCCTTTCCCCACGTTGCTTGCTTGAGGGATGGACCACAGCTGGCTTTTGTGTCCCAGACCTGGTTGACTAGCCCCAGGCACCATGTAGCTTGCATGGCAGTCAGATGGTGTTGCCTCACCTCTCCACCACATGATGGATATTTCAGCACTGCGTGAGGCTCCGGGGCTGTGCCTGGGTGTGGAGGGGAGCGTATCTCACAGGGCTGCTGTGCACAAAGCTCCTTCCCGATGATCTCACGGTGGGGTCAGTGCCAGAACTAGGGCAAATGGAGCATAAAGAGGGTTTGCACCCACACGCTGGCCCGATGCAACCCATATTTGGTAACTGGGATTTAGCTCCTCATCAAATTCTTGCTGGATTATTGCTCAGGCTCCTCGCAGGGGCAGCAGCCCTGTGTGATAGGTGAAGGCATTTGGCCTGGTCTAGCTACCAGGCAGTATGTTCTTGGGCAGCAGTGGCTTTGGAGTTTGGTCTTGCTCCCTCTCTGGAGGGGCTGCCAGACCCTGCTGCAATGATCAGGGATCCTCTCCCCTTGCGGGAGGTTCAGGAGGTGTGTTCCTGGCAGTACCCAGCTTTTCATGGGGCTAACCCAGCAGACACCTTGTCCTGCTGTGTGAGGAAGAGATGCAGGAGCTAGTCCAACATCTGCTGGGAGCCTGAGGCTTAGAGCTTGCTTGTTTTTCTGCTTGGTGGATCAAGATGAGACCTCTCTCAGCTTCCCAGCTCCTGTGTGGACAGCTAAACACCAAAGCAGAGTCACAGCTAATAGTCTGGAAGCCCCATGAGATGAAAAGCCACACATGTGGCTCATGGTTTGGCTGAGACCATCTCCAGCTCTGTGTTCACCACCAAGATCTGAGGGAAGGTGAGCCTTCAGAGCTGTTTAGAAGGAGATAGGAAGGAAGGAAGGAAGGAAGGAAGGAAGGAAGGAAGGAAGGAAGGAGCGATCAGAGAAGGCACCACAGAAAAGCTACAGCAGACCCAGGGAGTGCCATTGTGGTTTGATAGAAGGAACAGAGTGGGGACCTTCTCCTTTCCCTGTTACATAGGACAACAACTGTTGCCTGAACTTGGGAGTACCCACCATCACAGGTGGCCCTGGGACCTGCAACTGGACTGAACTGCTCTCTGAAGACCCTGGCCTCCAAGCCTGCCAAGCACAGCCAAAGAGAAATGGAGTCTAAGTCATGTGTCAGATGTGCAGAACAAAGCCTGGTAGTGCTGTCAAATGGACACAGAGTGGTTTAAGTGAGGGACCAGGATGGTCCCCAGGGGTGTGAACTGACCCTAGCCAGATCTTCCAGGAGCAGAGCGTTGCTCTTTTGCTATTAGTTCTTTCACCATTAGGAAATTGTTCTGCATCAAAAGCATGGTGTCATCCTTCCTTCATCTTAACTTCCTTCTCCCATGAACCAACAGAACAGCAGTGGTTCTGGGATTGGGATGAATAGTTTTCCATCTCCTGCATCTTATGCTCCAGGGAGCCTGAAACCTGTACATTTTCATCACTCATCTGATTCCTGGCATTATCCTGGGCATTTGATTCCCTCTGTTCAGCTCCTGCTTCCTCCCTATGAACCAGGGATAATGGTATTCCATGTCCTTCCCCAGCAAGGTCTGGCACATTTGGCACCTACTAGGTAGGAAACATCAGAATCCAAACCTCAGCAGTGACTCATTACCACTCAGGCCTTTAAAATATTCCTGCACAGCGGACTTTTCTCCCAGAACCTTTCCCAGCCTTCTAGGCATTGAGCAGAGATGGCACAGTGCCGGAGAAGACACCGTGCCTTTCCTAAATGATGCCTGAGGTTCTTCTCCATTTTTGTTTGGTTTCATCATATTCCATTTCTTTGATATTTTTGTTTGTTTGCTTGTTTTGGAAGCCTAGAGGGTTTTCAGGAGGGGTCACTTAGGGAGAGAGACAGTAGAAAGGCAGACGTTTATTTCTGGCTTCATTCTGAGTCAGAGTAGGATGTTGGGTGCACAGGACTTGCAATCTAAGTCTCCTACACAAGCATGTCTCTTGGCTCAGTGATGGGGGCACCTGAAGCTCATTGTCATGCCACTTCTCCTGGGCTGTATCTATGCTACTATGAATGGCAGCTCTCAGGAAAATGGAGAGCAACCTACCACTGCTTGGAGAACTGGAGTTGAACTGGGAAAGACCATCTGCTTCCAGTGCTCAGAGCAAGTTCAGTGGGGATGCCTGGTTCAGGCAGCCCCCAGCCTTCCCCCACTGAGCCTGCAGAGATGAGGCTTCTGGCCCCATGGATGGACTGTAGATAGGATGGCTGACAGGTCCTGTGGCCCCTGGGCTCTGAGTGAACCCGGGGGGGGGGGGGGGGGGGGGGGGGGGGGGGGGGGACGGGCCAGATTAGCAGCAGAAGAAGGAAATATGCACCTCTTTGTGAAAAGATGAGCCATAAACACATTCAGCTCTTGACATTGAGCAGGCATGGGGGAGAGCAGCTTAGCACTGCTTGGTGCACTCACTGACCACGGTGGCATCGGTGGCAGGTGCTAAATCCCTTAAGGGGCTGGAGGGATGCAGGAGTGGCTGGGTCAGCCAGCATCATCTTCCTGACTAGTGACTGCAGAGAAGCGAGACCCAGGCCATCCCACCTACGTGCCATTCTGGGGCTGGAGGAGGTCCAGTTGCCAGCTGAAACAGCACAGAATTCTGAGAGGGTCACCTGGCAGTCACAGTTGCCCCTTCCAGAAGGGGTCCATTGTGCCTGTCCTGCTCCAAGGACTTCTGGAGTGCTGTTAGATGAAACAGCCAATGCATAAAATATGTAAACATTCCTCTGAGCAGGAGCACACGTGATGCTGACCCTTGGTCCCTGTTTCTGGTCCATTGATCTTTAAATAGCTTAGCCTTAGCAGAAAGGGCTCAAACACCGCCTCCCCATGCCCTCCCATTCACAGGGCAGCTTGTAGCCTGGAGGGGCAGGAATTGCTCTGTAGAGGGAGGAGCTGTGACCCCTCAGGGTCTTTCACAGGCAGAGGAGGGGCCAGCGTGGGGAGCTCAGCTCACTGTGTGCTGGCCAGCATTTAGGAGGCAGAGTAAAACTGCCCTCAGGAGATGGGGGCATGGTGTCCCTGTGGCAGGATGCACGTTTCCAGTGCATCCAGTGCAGATGTGCTCCCCACTGACCAGCAGAGTCTGGATCCACGCATGTGTGCTCACACCAAGAAGGGCCAAATTTCCAGCATGCACCTCAAGTATAATGTGACCTAGAAGCTGCAGGAAAAAAGGCATGGTTTGGGGGCTGAGCTGGACTCTGACAGAGGAATGTATTCACACATCAATGCCTGAGCGTCCTCACTGTGTTCATGCTCCATTACCAGCAGGCTGCTGAGTAACTTCTGGGTAACAAGAAACTATATTCCCCAAATGCAGCCCTGCAGTGATTCATCAGAAAAACCCTTATCTTTATCTTTCAAAAGCTTTAGTCATTTAAATGAAGAAACAACATCCTGCTGGCTGGAGGGGCGGTTACCCAACACAAGCTGCAGATATTCAAAGAGAAGAGCCTCTGATCCATTAGTGGAGGAGGGCTATTCTTCATCCTGAGAGCCAGGATAATCCTAGGTGGGAACATCCGCAAAAGGGTCAGCTGTTAGAGGCATTTAAGTGCCTTTACATTGGTATCTGGAGACCTGCTGGGAAGCTGAACCCTATGGAAGACCTCCGGTGACCTTTTTCGCAAGTCTTGGGGGTAGGTTTCTAAATCACTGAGGCACGTCTGAAGGTCTCGCTCTCTGTTTTCTCCATCACTGGCCTTTCAAACAATTGCATCCTTGTCACACATTTGTCAAAGAGAAAGGGGGAGCCGAAGAAAGAAATTTCAATAGTCTTAGGGTTTTGCTTACAGCTGTGTTAATGCTGAATAGCACGCGGAGGTAGAAGGGATATCCTGAACAATGTCTGGTCTCCAGGCAGAATCCGTTTCCCATGGCAGTGCTTTTCTGAAGCAGGAATGTCAGCATGAAGCAAAACTTGTTAAAGTAGTAAAAGAAGAGGTCTCTGTTGTGTCCTGTGTGACAGAATAATCCTCCCCCAAGAACATACATCTGTCATTTTTCCTCCCATCTGTGAATTTTGACTTCAGTCAACTTCATCATTTTCACAAAGTATAAAATTAAAGTCCTAACCCTTAAAAGCAGCTCAGCCAACCTTGCAGATCTTCCTGCAGACATGTCCACAGCTGCAGATGTAGTTTTCCTGTACAGACTAAAACACCCGACTGCATCAAGCTGAAATAGGGTTCCCTGTTAAGAACTATACTTGACAAAAAACCAAACAAGTATTTTCCACATCTCCATCTGTTCCTCTAGCTAAACATCATTCTCCTTTTCAGTCCTTTATTCACAGCATATCATTCTCCTCCTGCATTCTCTTTAAAGCTTTCCTCTCTGAAGCACATGTGAAAACCCGCAGTCAATAATTTAGACTTATCAGGTGAGCAATGCTGTCTTGCTACTGTCTTGCTTTCTCCAGCTCCTTGTGCCCTGTGCTTGTTCCACCTTTCTCTTCTGTGTTTGCACCCTGGACAGAGGCGCAGAGCTCATAGCATGGCTTCGTAAGTGTTGTATTAATAATTAATCACAAGTATCATCAGTATTGTCAACATCTCTATACAGGAGCTAAACACAACACATAAAAGTGAAACAAGGCCTTGGCAGGGGAAAAGAGCTGTTCCCATCCCCTGCTTGCAGTTAAAAAGCTACTGACTGTCACGTCCTTGCCACTTACCTTATTTTTGTAGGCTCGTGATTCCAGCAACACTCATTGGAAACAGAGTTTTTCCAGAAGCAGCCCTGGAAGGGCTCATCAGTGAGTGAAGCTCAGCATGAACACCATTCATGGCCTCTCCTTCACACCCAGAACACAGTTTTGGAAGCCTCTTTGAGCTCTGAGGAGCCCTGGAGGTGCCGACTGAGAGATGTTCACACACACTAGCAGCAGAATCAGGTCAGCTGAAGCACTGAGTGGCACCAGGCAAGCCAGAGTCCCAAACAAAGTGATGCCCAAGCATTCCATGCCATTGTTGGACAGGCTATCTTGGGCCCAATGCTCAGAGAGGTTCAGATAAGAAGATTTTGTTGCTGCAGCCAAGGGGTACCAATCAGCCTGCAAGGGCAAGGTGCTGAGCAACCCACTCAAACTTTGAGGTTAGCAGAAGGTTAGACCAGAGACCTCTGGTGGTTACTTCCCATGTAAATCTTCCTGTGATTTGGTGACAAAAAGTCTTAACAGGACCTGTGTGAATGCTCTATATATTTGCATTCTTTTGACTCAAAATACAGTATTTTCCTGGTGGTGGATCATCATTTCCTATTGGTGGAAGCAGGCATGGCAGGTTTTCTTCATATTTCTTTAATTCACTTTTCCCCTACAGTTCATCCCTCACATGGCTTCTGTCCTTAGCAGGTTGGTCTCTCCTCCAGGCTTATAGATGTTCCCCTTTCCTGCTGCAGCCACCATCAGCTGTGTGTCAGCTGCTGCTGTGGCTGCCTGGAGAAAACCAATCACAGATAAAACACCCTCTCTGAGCACATCCACCAGGATCCATACCGGCTCTGGGCAAAACCCATTTGTTGTGTTTTGACTGGAATAAATATGAAATACTTGTCTGTGTTGGCCATCAGCTATCTTTTCAAGAGGCAAACATTGAACATTATAAAGGCAGACAAGTAATTGGAGGAATTGCTGCTTATGTGACTGTGATTCTTCCACTAGAGAGAGGAAAAACAGTTTACTTTTGTGGGGAACGGAGGAAATCCTAGTGATGACTCTGCTACTGCTCATAAATGGTCTTCTCTAGATCAGAGCATCTCTCCAGATCCCCAGCCACAGAGGAAAGGACACACATAGGGGAGGCCCAGCTGGTGGGATCCATGCTGTGCACTCAACAGACTGCATAAAGGACCCTGAAGAGAGGGATTCTTAACTTCATGTGCCCAGGGTGAGCCTAAGCCCTGGACGCCAGCTACTGCCGAGAAGATGGTATCCGAGACAGCCCTGGGACGTGGCCAGGGGCATGTGCAGTCCCTGCCCAGGGACTACGGGGCAGGTGGGTCCTCACATTTCTGTCTTGTGAGATCAGGGGGCAGATATGGTGAAGCAGCCTCGCAAATGTGTAGGGGAAGCTACCATGTCAAACACCAATGCTAGTGCTGGTGGGACCTTTGCTTCGCTGGTAAATGCTATCTGGATTTGTCTCTGGCACTGGAGGCTTAAGTGACTTGTTACAGCTTTTGCACACAAGCAAAAGCATTCCTCTTAGCTTTCGAAATTACACATGTCCAAATCTGATGACAGCTCTGCAGTGTTTACTTAGGGATTTCTTGCATTTTTGAGACAGAAGTCTGTCAGTAAGGAATCAGACCATGGATGACTTGGTTATTAGTTCATCAGCAATTTAATTACACAGCTTTAAGACTCAGACTGCCTCTTTTTAAAAGATTTGCTCTAGTTGAAGCAGATGGGTTTGGTAAAGGTAGTACTGTACTGCAGTCAAAGCCTGCCTGTATGGCTTCACATGCAGTGATGCTCCTGCACAAACCTCTTCATTGCACACAGGAACACCATGAAGGTGTTCCTGACAGGCAGGGTCAGCACTGCAGCTAGAGTTTCCAGATGCACGCTTTGTCCAGTAAAGGTATGCTTTGGTGGCAGACCAAATTATTTCTTGAATTTGATCCAAACTGACAAATAGCTTTAATTGGAAAGAGGGGAGTAGAAGTTCCTGAAAGCGGAAACAACATGTTGTGACATTTTCCAAATGAACTCCTTTGCTTTCTTGCTTCATGAGGAGCTTTAAGTGTGAAACTCACCTTGAACTCATTTGTTGTTGGGTTTTGATTTTTTTTTTTCAAATGAGTGAAATTCTTCTAAAAGGAAGAAAGAGGGATATTTCCTTTTGGTCCCGGTGAAATGGAACAAATGCTCTGGCTTGCCTGCTGCTACGCACAGTCAAAAAGTTTCCCTCCCTGGGCATCTGCGTGCCATGAACAGGTTTTCTCTTCATGGGCAGGACAGAGCTCAGAAGAAGCAGGGCGATGGGCACACCGCCTCTCAGGCAGGGTGTTGTAGAAACCATTCTTTAAAAATGCTTTAATTGCTAATTTCATTAGAGTGTGGAGGGATGCAGTTTCTGATACAATCCCACGACCATTGCAATGTTACAAGTGGGCTGGTCTATCTGTACTAAAAAGCCAAACCATGATCCTCTCTTAGTTAGAGCTGCACACAGAGGACCACCCACTCCCATGGCTACCTGTGACTCATTTACTCTCCCAGCCATTGCTTCCCTGTGGGCTGCTCAGGTAGTTTCACTGAGTCCTTCTTAGGTATTTCAGTGAGTTCCCATTCTCCAAAAACTGCTGACAGTCTTGCATCTTCCATGTGCGGGAGGCGTAGCACAACACCATGTGTTTGTATAGGTACCACTCCACTTGTGCCTCTAGCACCTGTAAACCACCAGAAACAGCATCTCTCCTAGATCTTTGGCTACATCACTTCGGAGCAATGTGCCGAGAACAGATGCCTGCTGGATCTGTGTCAGGAATAGTCAGAAATACGACTTTCCACAGAGAGTTATTTTTTAATCGGTGGCTTGCTTTTTAATCTGTGTGACAAATACATCATAGATCTTTAAGAGATACTAATTAGGCACCTAAAATGAGATTAAGTAGAAGATGCTGGCAAAGCCATTTGACTGCTATAATTACCATCCTCCTGTTTGTGCTGTGCCTTTAGCTGGAGTTTGGGCAGGACTAGTGAGAATCCAGGATCACTCATGGGTGTGCTTTAGTGTGAGTCACATTTCCCTGGTTTCCTGCATGGCTGATGCAGATTTCAGATGGAAGCCAGGCAGAAAGAGGAGGAAGCTTAGCACTGCTTCCTCCAACCCAGGATGTCTTAGATAGTCAGGATGTTTCAGCATTGTGGGGGTGGCTCATACATCGTTGGGGTTGTTGTTTGTAGGTCTTCACAGATGTTCTGCTGGCTGCCTTCTCTGCAGTATGAAATCTGCAGTTTCTTTTCAAGGGGTGGAGAACCCATACCCCTCTGAGAAGCTGTGTGAATAACCTCAGGTGGCACTTGCTTGTCTCAGTCTACATGAGTAAAATGTCACACATCCTGATATAAGAGATATCAAATACAATTTTCTTAACTGAGCCCACTCTGAAAAAGATGTCAGGTGATATGACAGGGTTACAAGATGGAAAATGAGGCACTGAGTCTTAATTATAACTTCCAGTTTAGTTCAGGTTAAGACACAATTTAGTTTAAAAGGAGACTGGGTCATAGCACGTGGATATAGTACCCATACTACCACCCTAAGGGTACTGTGTGAGGCATGGCAATGGGATCTAGTTTGGGAGGCAGTTCTTAGCATCGGTGGACTTACAGCACTTTTGAGAACAGCACAAGACTGGTGCCAAGCTCCACCTGGGCCTTGCTAGACCTGGATTTAACAGATAGATGTACAAGTCCTCAAAATTTGCCCAGTAAAGTTTGCAACTGGAAAGAGAGGTTTTGACTGGAAAAACTGAGATGTCTGGCAGCCTTTTCAAGAGAGCAGGAGTATGTGAGCAAGCAGAAGGGATAACTGCACATGCATGGGTGTGTGCACATAAATTTTCCATTTACATAAGGACTGTTGGCAAAGGCTCTCTGGGCTTTAAAAGGAGAGAGGCCCAAAAGCTCAGATGACGTATGCTGGAGAGAAGAGTAAGGAGCTGGTGGGCAGGCCTCAAACACATGCAGTGTATTTAGCTTGTCATCATCATTTCTGGGGCTTTTCTGTTGTGAGGGGAGGAATCTAGGGAAGCAGAAGGGAGCTTGTGCTTGTGATAACATGTGGAAGTGAAAACCAGCTGGGTGTACTGAAGTACTTCTAGATGTGTCTCCACTCTAACCTCTGCCTTGTGTGCAAACCCATTAAATTAAAAAAAAAAAAAAAAAACACACAAACAAAAAAACCCAAAACAAAAGAAGTGAAACAATCTGTTCAATACATACTTTGTAGGATTACTTTGTGTGCCTCTGTGCTGAGAAGGCTGAAGAGAAACTGCCTGCAAATCTCTGACCAGCCAGAGCAGTAACCTGGGATACAACAGCATCCTTCCCAAGGACTCTAGGGAAGCAGGCAAAGAGAATTTGGAGTTGTTAAACTTCAGGAGAGGACGTGTAACTCATTCTGTCCTGTCTCTCTGTTCTCCACTTCATGTCTTCTGGGACATGGTACCATAAAGACTTCTGTGTTTAATTTCCCTAAGGCTCTGAGTGGAGCCTGAAGCCAGCATACATCAAGAATCCTAAAATCTGACCTTTGCTGGTGTCACTGCAATGAGTCAAGAGCAAGCACAGAGATGCCAGCTGTGGGTGCTCTGTGCATGAGAGCTGGGGGCACCAGCTCACTTGGGCAAGGCCCTGGATGCCTGGGAGTCATCTACCAGGACAGGTTCTCTGCAAGAGAGCATGTGCTAGGCCTCCCTGGCAAGGTCTCCAGATGTCCCATTCTCCATCTCCAGTGCTGTTGTATTTCCTCTGTCTGCTGCCGCAAGGAAAACACAGAAAGAATCCCGAACTACTTCCAGTTTCTGTCTCGTGGGGCTGAGACCAGAACATGTTTCAGCTTTTCATCCTGCAGCTTTGCCTGGAATCTCTTCCTAGGAAAAGGGGAGGAACCGACATTCAGACTGGTCTAGGAAAGGCTCAGGGGGAAGAGGAGAAACCCATCACTTTGGTGAAAGGGGGTTTCCTCTCAAAAATGGCAAATCCTTTGTTAAAAAGTTGGGACACTGGAGGCATGTTTTTGGTTTGTTTTGGTTTGGGGTTTTTTTGTTGAAAATCGGAGAAATTTTGTGCAGCGTTTGCTAAAAAACATTTACAGTTGAAAGACCAATGTTTGAAGACTAAGAGGAAAAGAAGAGATCTTCCGCTGAAAAATCTGAAGCCTGAATGCAGGCTTAAACACCTACAGAGAGCTGCTTCCCAGTGGGCAGAGCTAGCTGCAGCTGGGTGCTGCCAGATGACATCTCCATGGAGCTGTGCTCCACACTGCACAGGGATTGACAAAATACCTTGCTGGTGACAGCCCCATTTACCTCCAGGCTATCTCCGTAAGAGCCTACTTGTGCTATCCCAGCCATGCTTCAGGTGTCTTACTTCCACTGCTTGCTTCCATCCTTCCAGAAGTGTGGCCATGGCACTGCTGGCCTGTCTGCTGCTAAAGCCACAGCCCTTCTCCATCTGGTCCCCATGGGTCTTTCCAGGAAAGATAACTTCACACAGTTCCCTCTTGAAGAGGAAAGGCAAGCCTGGCTCCTCCACCAGCTCCTCTCATACCACATAAGCCCAGGAGGGGATTACCTCTGCTCTGAATCAGTCTGTGGGCTGAAGGCCTTTTCAAATAGTGGAGGAATACAAGCACATGCCTAGCACAAGGTTTTCCATCCATCCAGTTAGTTTGGACAACAACTTCTATCTGTGATGTCTGCAGTAAAGCCAAAACCTTCCTGAGCTTCCTGATACATGTTTTCCCTTGTCATCCCCATGCAGCATGTAGTACAGCATCCCACTGCAAGCTCAGCAGATCTTTCACAAGTCTATGGACACTTCCAGCCCATCCACATTCAACAACTTCACTGCTACATTTCCTGCTCTGCAGAGCCCCCATCTGTCCCTGGTTTCCCTGTGTCCTTCAAGACCCTTCCCACCTGCTGCAGAGCATGGGGAAATAGCCAGCAGCTAATGTGTAAGGATATTTTGGCCATGCCGTGGCTGTTTCTTCAAAAATCAGTGTCATTACAGGCTTCACTCTACAGAAATCAAGTATCATGAGCATTCATGAAATATTTTTTTTTTACATATGGCCATGGTGAAAGGTTTAGCTTTGCTTTCTGAGGACTGTGAAGGGGGAGCTCCTTCTTCAAAACACAGTGTTGGGCACATTTCTTCTCAGTATGAGACGTGTACACACCTACATCTCTACATCTCCCCATAGATCAGTCTCTATCCTCATATAGGAGCCCATGCAACATATTGCTTTTGAAGCTCTTGGGATTGAGAGAGGCCTCAGAAGGATCACTGTGGAGCTTCTTGAAGAAGCACAGAAAGGTTTACATCTGATGGCCTTCAGCCCAACCACCTGCTCAAAGCAGAGATCACCAAAGACAGGTCAGGTTACCCAGGGCCTTGTCCTACCAGTTTAAAGAATCTCCAAAGATCTCACCGTCTCTCTGGTGCTGTCCCAGACCTGCACCACTCTTGTGGAAGAAATTTTTAACATGTCCAATGGGAATTTTCCCTGTTGCAACCTGTGCCCATTGCCTCTTGTCTGTTCCCTGTGGATCTGTGAGAAGAATGCGTCCTCTCTCCTCTGTAACCGTGTGAGGCAGTGGATGGCAGCAGCTAGGTACCCCCTCAACCTTCTTTTCTCTAAGCTGAACAAGCCCAGTGCCCTGCTCTTCCACCTCTCACCATTTACTAACTTGTTCATACCCTCTGTTACATAAAAGTATTTTCTTTTTTTTTTTTTTGCAACCACCTCCTTGTATAGCTTTTCTCTGAATGTCTCTCCCACCGTGGGCCACTCAAGATTTGATAGCCCAAAAGAACTCCTGACCACCATCAACAGGAAAGTGAATCACCTGTGGAAGCAGCCCCGAGAACGAGCCAACACCCCACCAACAAAAGCAGCAGAGATGTGCTCCAGAGAAATGCTGATCCCAAGAGTAAGCCCGTTTAGTCCCCCCTTTTAGCTGTCTTCTCTGCTCCTTTATTTCTGTCCTTCCCACGCTCCTCTTGCCAGTGCTAGCTTTGAAGAGATGCTCCCAGTGCAGCAGGCAGTGTTCCCTCCCTAAGAACACTTTGTCCCCAGCGAATGCTCTTTCCAGTCTCCACTTGGGTGAGCCGTTGAGTGGTTAAGTGTGGATTCAAGCCTCCTTGTCATAGCTCTGCTAGGCAGGCGTTTCACTGGTGACATCATGTGCATCCTGATGGAGAAGAGAAAGCCCTTGAGATGGTTGCAGCAGTGGAGCGTGTAGACTTCAGGGACCTCTCTTCCACTGTGCTTGATTACAAAATATGCTGTGGCCTTAGACATGCGCAGCTCACATCTGTGACACCTTAGAATGCAATGAGAGACACAGCTCTTCCTGAGACAGTAAAGTCAATCTGAGAACAACTGTTAAGACTGTCTGGAGCTACTTTTCCGGGATGAACCACAAAATACAGCCTACTTAGTGAATGGGAGGATTTAGCTGGCTTTGATGTTTGAGAGCAAACCAGGTTCTGCTGAAATTGTTGAAACCTCTGATGTCACCTGCGTCAGACCTCCAAAGTCCATGGTTCTCCACGCTAAAGCACTATAACACACCATCCTGATACATCCTGGTAGCTTGGCTACTAGACCACTAAAGTTTGTATGCCATAAAGTTCCAAGTGCTTTCTGGTGCCATTCTCATGTCCAAAATTTGCCAGACAGAACAGTAGAAAAAAACTGAGAAATACACTTTCACATAAAAACCTACCCTTTCTCATCACTTTGGGATTTCTAGGCAGGTCACGTTTTGTGGTGTTTGCTTGTTCAAGGAAAGAAAAGCACTGAACATTCAGGGATTAGATCTAATGTGACAAATGGAATTTTGGAGGTGCTCGAATAAACTGAGTGGAGGGTCAGAAGTGCTCTGCAGCATGTTGCAGACATCAGAGAGGGGCAGCTGCAGACAGATTCTTGCACAGGCTGCAGAGGAGGCAATGAGGGACTACAGTGCACTACAGAGGGACACAACTTTTCTGGTTTCCCTTGTTTTTGAGCCTGTCCTTCCTTCTGTGCTTTTTGTTTTGTGACTGCAGGAAAGATGCTTCCTTTGAGGAGGCCTTGAAAACTCAGAAGTGTAGTTCTTTCCAAACTTTCCAGCTAAATATTTACTGTCCCAGACAGAAAATGCTCCATTCATGTATTGTCTGAATGCCCCCACCTGGAAAAGAAGCACAGAGCCCCAGAGATCCTTCAGCAAACAAATTCCTTCTCATTAGAGACTCCGTGGGCATGACTGCTCTCAGGAAACTTGAAAGTCAAGCTACTCAGAAGTGCTGCCCCTACATGTTTACCTTGGACTCCAGCTTCCTTCTTCAGACTAAATCAGGTACTTTTTGTCTGGTTTGCCTAAACAAGTACAGCCGAGGAACAACTGCTGGAGCATACCTGGGGGTTCAGCGATGCTAGCCCCAGGTTTCTGACATGAATTTCTGTGTGACTCCTGTGAACTCCAGGTTAACCAGCAACACCCGCACACTCCTCAGCACCACACACAGAAATGCTGGCTTATTTTTCTTATGCATACTTCACCTTGCTTCAGGCTTGTCCTTTTACATGCAGCACAGCCTATATATGCAAAAAGCTACTTTTATTTTAACCTGAAGTCAAACTGCAGGCTGTCCTCTTTGTGAAAGCAGATATTTAATGCCCTTCAACTTCAGCTGCATCTTTCTTGAGAGGACATCACTGGAAGTCACAATGGTGGCTGTGAAGTGCAAACCATTTCCCTTGCAGCCTGGCCAGATCCTGTCAGACCTTCAAAGAAAGGAGCAAAGACCCCATGGTGTTTGCTGGAGCTCCAGTCACAATCTCCTGAGCATAATAAATAGGCTGAAAGATGCAGGGTTTAGCAGGAGTAAATTACTTTGCAGTGTGCTGGGTGGAGTACACAGCTGCGGAGTGTTGATCTTATTTAAACGATAATAAGAGTGCGAGATCTGAAATCAGTGCATGAGGTTAAAACCATCCATACCCCAGCTAGTGAACCTGTGAGCAGTGAATGCGCTCAGATGAGCATGAAGAGCTTCAAGAATAGGCAACAGCTTCAGTGAAATTTCAAAGACTGATACCAAATGTTTATCTCTCTTAGGGATTCAGTATATTTCATCCCTCAGATACTAAGTGATACTAATGTATTTCAGGGCATCACAGAGAGAGCCCCTATGGACTTTTGCTCAAATGGTAATGCAGATTCATACCTGGTACAACAACTATGCTGTTGGCATGGCTGGAGTAGCCCTTGGGAGAGATCTGGCCCACAGATTTTGCAGCATCCCTCAATAGTCATTGTCTGTAGCTTGTGCTTGTACTGGGAAGCCCCCGACACAGAGTGATGCTGCAAGCGAACAGCTATTTGCCTGGGACAGATAGGTTTCTGTGTGTCTGAGGAGTACTGGGAGACAGAGCATCATGACACCAAGTAGTCAGTGCTCATTAAAGAAAAATATGCAATACCATTATGTCAGGAAAAAGAAAGTAAATAAAAAAAAAAAGGGAAAAAAAAAAAGATAAAAAGCCAAACTAATAAAAGAGAGACCAGGACATGCATAACAGAAATGTAGTGTGCTTTATTTACACATTTATTCATTACTGACAAGGAAAGAGCCCAGGCTCTCAGCCAAAGATGCTGCCTAAGTCCGAGGATGAAATCCTTCCTGTAAGCATTGTCTAACCTAGCCAGAGTCCAGAGGGCTGTTACCAGCTGACCACAAGGTCCCAAGCTGCCCACGCTCCCTCTGCTTAGTGCCTTGCATGGCAAACAGCACCTCTTTCCCATGCAGGCTCATGCTATTCCTTCTTTCCATCTCACAGGGGAGAGGACACGGGCTATGGCATCATTGTGAGGTCAATACTGACAGGGTGTACATCCATATGAGCATTCA
Source organism: Todiramphus chloris collaris (assembly GCA_025345505.1). Lineage (NCBI taxonomy): Eukaryota > Metazoa > Chordata > Aves > Coraciiformes > Alcedinidae > Todiramphus > Todiramphus chloris. Next base: position 2,893,848 of record JANVCC010010406.1, read on the forward strand.
AATATCATCAGAAAAGCATTTTGTCTGCAAGCTGCAGTTCCTGTCTATATGTCAGAGGCAGAGGCAAACATGTCTCATTGGCAGATTGGAGATCAGTGCGAGGCCAGGGAGATGACTGGTGGGGCTGGAGCACCATATTAGGAGAGATGGAGTGAACCAGCCTTCCTTAGCCTGAAGAACAGATGTCTCAGGGAAGACCTAATTGCAGATATCCACCTCCTCACAGGAAGTTACTGACCTCCTCTCAGAAGTGCACAGGGATGTCTTGTCTTAAAATATCTTGTTTTGTCCCTTGTTGTAAGGGACAAAAGGGACATACTGCAGCATGGGAAATTCTGCTTTCTGATAAAAAACCCTTCCCACAAGAGTGGTGCGGCCCTGGGACAGGCCCAAAAGGGCTGGTGGGATCTCCACTCTTGGACATGTTCAAAACTTAGTTGGGCAAGGCTCTGACCAACCTGTCCCAGCTTTGAAGTCAGTTGGGCTGAGAGAGGAGTGTTGGAGCAAAGACCTCCAAATGTGCCTCTTCACCTGAATGTTCCTGTGATTCTGTGTGCAAAGCCTGCAGCTCCCAGTCACATGTTAATCATGCCTTAAAAATTTCTGACTAATCCTGAGGATTATTTATGTGACTCTGGGGTTTACTCACATGAGTACCAAGTGTAGGATTTGCTCTTATTTGAAAAGCTAAACCTAAATCAGCAGTGCAATGGGATTATTCAGATGGGGCAGATGGGGCTGCGTGCTTTCCATCCATTCCTTACCTATTTGAATCATACTCCTACATAGCTACACAATGTTGCTCTGATGTAGCATTTTCTCCAACCTTGTTAGCTATGTAGGAGAACGATTCAACTAGGCAGGCAGTTACCCCCTTTGCAATTCACATGTGAAAGTCACAAAGTCATTTCCCAAACCTGAAATGCCATTTTTTAGTGTCTTCAGGTCTATTTTCAGAGGGTGTTTGTTTCATTTCACTTCAGGAACACCACCATGTACCAGTACAGGTCAGGGGTAGACCTGCTGGAAAGCAGCCCCATGGAGAGGGACCTTGGTGCCCTGGTGGACAATAAGTTACCCATGGAACAGCAATGTGCCCTTGTGGCCAGGAAGGCCAATGGTATCCTGGGGTGCATCCAGAAAAGTGTGTCTAGCAGGTCAAGGGAGGTTCTCCTCCCCCTCCACTTTGCACTGGTGATGCCACATCAGGAGTATTGTGTTCAGTGCTGGTCTCCCCAGTTCAAGAGGGACACAGAAATACTAGAGGGAGTCCAATGGAGGTCTACAAAGATGATGAAGGGACTGGAACATGAGGAGAGGCTGAGAGCCTTGGGGCTGTTTATCCTGGAAAAGAGGAAACTGAGAAGGGATCTTATGAATGTTTACAAATATCTGAAGGGTGGGTGTCAAGTAGCAGGGGCCAGTCTCTTTTCAGTGTTGGCCTGTGATAGGACGAGAGGTAATGGTAGCAAGGTGAAACACAGGAAGTTCTGCATCAACATGAGGAAAAACTTAACTGTGAGAGTGACAGAGCCTGGAACAGGCTGCCCAGAGAGGTTGTGCAGTCTCCTTCTCTGGAGATTTTCAAGACCTGCCTGGATCTGTTCCTGTGTGAACTGCCCTGGGTTTTCCTGCACTGGCAGTGGTGTTGGACTCAATGATCTCCAGAGATCCCTTCCAACCCCTACCATTCTATGATTCTATGATTCTGTCAGGTTAGACAAATGCTATAAATTAAGTTTTACACCCTTGACCTCCTGTTGATCTCTTGTATTGTCAAAATGTGTGGAGATACCCACAGGAATCCCTAGTTCACCTTTATCAAGGACTCAGGCACAACTGTGTTCTAGAACCTTGTTGCCATCACCCTGTTGTCAAAGCATATGGTCTCCTGTTGGTAAATCACCATCTAATCTCAGCAGAGGCCTCCTGGGCATGGCGTAAGAAACTGCTACAAGAGCCCTGTGAAATGTAATTAAAGAAACTCAGAAAAATATAGATTGAAAGGCATTTCTGGATGGCCCAACCACCTGCTCCAAGCAGGGCTCACCACAGAGCTAGATCCAAGCATGGAGACCCCACCACCGCTCTGGACCCTGTTCCAGGGCTGCACCATGCTCATGAGGAAGTTTTGTCTCTATTTTATCAAAACTTCTCTTAGACCAAATGTCCCAAATTTGGCCTTAGTTTTGGACACTACCTGATGTCATGCAGCTGTGGAGAAGCCCTTGACCCCACTCGGTTGCAAGGAACACCCAGGATCTGGTCAGCCACTGAGGCCACAGGACTCCTAGCTGATGCCTACATTGCTTGCTGGCCACCAGAATCGCAGAGTTGCTCTCCAGACCCTGGGTCTCATCCCACACCACTGCTGGACTCCTCCCAGCCATGGGCAGAACACATCATTTATCCAGACTGTGCTCCAAGAGGTTCCTGGCATCCCATTTCTGCACTCTGCTGAGGTCCCTCTGAAGGGCTGCACTACCCTCCAGCTTCTCCCTTAGTGGGGTACCATCCCCAGTGCCCTACATACCCTCTTCTAGGCTGTTGATAAAGATGTTAAAAGATATTGGCCTGGTATTGGCCCCTGAGAAATGGCATTTGTAACTGTCTGCCAGCTACTCTTTGACCGATGGATCATTATCCTTGAACCTAGTTGTCCATACAGTTTTCCACCCACTCTGCTGTTCACATGTGAAATCTGTAAGTCCATCAGTTTACCTGCAAAAGTAATGATCAAAAACTTTTGCAAAAAGATTTCCCTTCCTAAAAGGTCATCATTTGCAGACAGAAACTTTTTTTTTTCCTTCTGTTTGTTTTTTACTCAATGTGATGCTTTGGTGTTGGCCCAACCTGCCATGCCCAGTCAAGATGTCAGTATTGTGCCTGCTGCCTGTTGTTCTGAATACCCTGTTATTCTAACTAAGAGCACCCACTTATCATTTCATACTGGCACCAGCAAAAAGATTTTGTCATATGTGAAAACTAGAAGAGAAATCCATCTTTTGTAAGCCCCTATGGTTAGAAAGTTCATGTATTGTTGATCAGACAATAAAACAGATAACATGAAGGAAATGGACTGACAGTGCCTTGTAAACATAGTTTCACTAATTAGAAAAAAGAAGCATTGATGCTTTTATTATCTTGGGACAAAAAGTGAGCTACTGGAATGTGTTACACTCAGAAAAGAAACACGGCTTTATCCTTCGGCTGGGTGTGCTTTAAGCTGACATCCTGACAAAGCTGTATAGTGAGTAATACCTAAGAGCATGCCTGCCAAGGCTCTGCAGCCAAAGCACAACTCTAGCTGTCACTCCAAAAAGGCCCAAATGAATAGCAGGGCGCTAATCCCTAGGGCAGCGCATAGCCTGGAGCATCTGGCTGTTTCAGCGGGGACCAGATGCTGCTTCCTTTCAGATTACTACAGGCGTGGAGCTTACACACACAGAGACAAACATGTGGTTGCTCTTTGCTTGGGGTTAGCTAAAGATCTGGTATGGAAACTAACATGCTCAAACTCCCAGGGCACTTTCAGTTCACTGCTCACTGCAGAGTTTCAGAACAAAAAGTGACTCATCTTTCTCAGAATGACCCCATATCTCCGCACATTTCAAGTTCATTTTGTGGCAATGAAGTATTGGGTGGGAACTTCAGACATTGTTTCTCTGCACACTTCTCTAAAAGCACTGGGTTTCAGTGTTTTGCTGATTTCTTAGGTAAAAGCATTATACTGACAAATCCATGAGTAGCTCGTATAACTAGTGAATGTCATAAATTATTAGATCTGAACCAAGAAATGCCTTTTCCAAGTGAGATATATGAAAACTTTGGTCTTACTTTAAAAGAAATATATCCAGAATTGTTCTTACAGCACAATAAAAGTTTAGAGAAGAGATTGCCTCTGTTACCTGGTTCTTTCTGTAGCTCATCATGGAGTTCATACCAGTGCTTACTGGGTGGGATACCCTTGATCAGCATTTCAGAGAAACCTTCACAAAAGGTTTTGAGAAGACCCAGAACCACCTTCCTCCTGAAGAGGCCCTTCAACTGAGGTTTTTTTCTATCAGTCTCTCACTTTTGTCACCTTTATTTCCTTAACTAGCTGTTAGCACCACGTAAGCTACGTGAATAGCTAGGAATCTCTGCTAGTGGGTAAAGGCTGTGGATTTCACTTATTTTAAAAGACGAACACATTTAATCATACCTAGAGTGACTCCACTGCAAACCAAAGGACAAAAATAAGCTTTTGCTTGTAACAACAACTACAATTTCTGTGGGAACTTTCTGAGTTATGTCACCATAGATACAGTATTGTCATACTGTTCTCACAGCTGAGAAAAGAAACACATTTTAATTTTGAAAAAGTGCTCACAGACTGATAAAATGAAGCTGTTGGCTCAGTCACTGCATGGGTAGAATAGTTTTCAAATCCATTGGATAGCGACAGCTGCTGGGAGCTTTCTTGCAACTGCTCTCAGAAAAAAAGTAATTTTCATGAGGAGTCAACTTCTTCCACTGCCTGGAATGGCAGGACCTGGATCTGTTTGGATCATTTGCTTACTGTCAGGCACAGGATAGGAAAAAAAAAGGTAGCTTCACCTATTTTAAATTGAGTCCTTTTTACTACCAGACTAATTAAGTGTATATACCATCCTAGTGCAAAACGTTTCAGTGAAAGGGATGCAGCAGGAACATTGTACCTGACATCAGGATTGGCTTCCCTGACTTGTTTTCCTCTTCAGCCAAATCCACATCTCAGGTGTACAAAAACTTTTGAGGTCACAGATTTGACCTCTGCTTGTCCAGATCCCAGAGATGTGAGAGGTCTAAGGTTAAGGGTCAGCTGCAGGACAAAGACCTTGTGCAGCTTACCCCTACTAAACCAAAAGACCTCTCTGCTGAATATTTATTTTGTAAATCTGAGATAGCAGGGTACAAAGGCTTTACTATCAGAAGCCATGCTCTGAACTCCACCCTGAAACCAGAAGCACGCTATGGTGTCATGTATAGGCAGAAGAATACCTAGCTTAGCAAGGAGCTGCCATATCCTGCCCTAACTTCAACATTCAGACTGATTTAAGGTGGAGCTCATGTGGAATGACTGTGATGTTGAATCTCCAGGTGACAGCTGTACCGCTGATGAAAGGTAGCATCGGCATCTAAAAGCTGTGGCACAGTCTGCTGGCCAGTAGGAAGGAGAAGAAAGCCCCACCAGACTTGCTGCTTCTTGGTCCACCAGGAACAACAAGGAAACCAGCTCCTTCACCTGGAGAGAGCTGCAGCTGCAAAATGCAGACAACCCTTGGCTACAAAGCATATATGCTTTATCCCCATCTTTCAGGAATCAGCCAACATCCCTTCCATCACAGATGGATTAAGCTTCAGCTTGTTTCTGTCTTCTAGGCCCCAAGCTCATCTCTGTGCCGGGGAGAGCACTGAATTGCCCCACCTGTGTTTGGCAGCCATGGTAGAGCGTGGCACTGCTGGTAGACACCGTGCAGAGAGAAAGGTGAAGTGGGAAGGGGAGAGAGATGGTGGTGGCAGCCCAGAGCTCCTTCACAGTAGCTCCCTGTGCTAGCAAGGTCCCCCTAACAGAGATTCCATCAGCTTCTCTGCCCAAGGAGAGATGTGACAAGTTGTTCAAAGATTGGCCTCTTGCCAACTGGTGGACTGCAGCTCATGCTGGGTTCATCTGAGATACAGGTTTTCCTAAGTGCCTGGTGGCTAGAAGCAAGGAATCCCATCTCAGGCATTCAAAAGCGGAAGATATAAAAGCAGAACTTGCTGACCTTAGTCATCCTGTGTGTGTGTGAGCTGCTATCAGGAAAGTGATTCATGCAAAAGTGGCCAGAGATCATAGGGGGCTCCAGATCCCAGCCATATTCTACACTAGGGCTGTGATAACTTTTGGGGGTACATTAAGCACAGCATGCTCAACTGGTTTAACTGTTGTAGTACAAATATATGTTTTGCTTATCTTTAGAAGCATTCCTCTCCCTGCTCCCTGCATTTTGAAGGCTTGTGTTTCAAGTTCACATCTATCAGAAAAGAAAATAGCAGTACATGCCCTATCATGTCCTGGACACCCTAAGCCAAAACCAAGGGAGCTGCACCCTTTTCCCCTCATCCAGATTCTATCTTTTATATGCACTTAAAATATGCACATAAAGCTTTATCACGCCCAAAACATTTCCGAAGAAATGAGCAGTCACATTAACTATTAGAATTTTGAAGGACTGTAATTCCAGGGCAATTTTACCACTCCCTCTGGCAGTCTTTTGTATTTGCAATACTATGTATGTCTCGCAAACAAAACAGTCCAGAACATATCAATCAAATTATCAGCATAGAGAGGATTACTTAGGCAGGCACTTACAATTTGCTCTGCACTCCTGGTGAGTCCAGAACAGCAGGTAGCCCATCTTACTCTGTAATAAGATTAACACTGATGAAAAAAAAAATCATTAGTACCTTTCTAGTGTACCTATAACTCACTCCTATTAAGCTAGAGATGCATAAAGTAACAGATATTTAAGTTAAACATGTATTTTTAGAAGAACAACTTGGAGTAACTAAACCCATTCCTTGTGTAAACTCCAAAATTCAAGATAAAATAATGTTTTCCCTTGAGCAGGCTTCAGGACAGTATGCTAATATGGTTTGTGAGCACAGAATTTTTACTCCTTCATGTTTTTTCTTCCATAGAAATGTTTTATTTTCATGTATCATGGACCATTCCTTAAAGTGAGCAATAGCTTCGAGGCTCAGCACTTCTGGAAAGGCTGTTTTGGGTGCACACACGCTGAGGATCTCAACGATCAGGGGATTCAGTCTTTCCTGAATTTTGCAACCACAATGCAAAGGAGCCAAATGAGAAACTGCAGAAGCTAAATGGTTCTAACCAAACAGGTGGAATTTAGCTTCTGCCTGCCTGTGCATCTCCTCAGGCATGTAGATGTGAGCACTTTCATAACAATGACATTAAACTGAGACAAAAAATTCACAAAGACCCAGTGATTATTGAATAGTTACAGGCATGAACCAAGCACTACCTTCTCTGTCTCCAGGCAGAATTTAACAGAAGACCAGTGGGGAATATTTTCTTAGAACATGTCTGCAATGTTGCTAGACACAGGAGTCATATCCCAGAGACAGAGGCATGTTCCAGGATTGAGAAGTAATCTCCAGGTCCTGAGAGCCCACGAGGCTCTACTGAGGTCTATCTAATAGTATCTTTACAGTATTATCACCAGACCACTATGACAGAAAGGCATGCGAAAAGAAATTTCTTGGCCCTGTTGCAAATCTCATCTTTGGGATAAAGCCTTAAGGGTTTTTGACAGCAGCAAGGTTTTCCTTAATGTGAATAATCCAGCATGCAAAATTCAGAGCAAGAAGCGTCAAAGAACAGTTCATGGCTCCCCTCTCCCTTTCACCTTTGCCTTTCTCAGTAAGAGTTTGGGATGGCAGGTCAGCCCCTTTCCTGCTGAACACCTGAGAACTTCGTACACTGGGTCACTAGCAGTGCATTGCCATTCCTTCCCCAAAGGGATTTCAGCACCTGGGGCAGGACAGGGATGACCGTGATGGTTGCGGCCTGAGCCTGACTACAGGCAGTGTTGCTTGCAAATGACATCTTCTCACATGTCTCCTTGGGCATTGGCATACCTCTCATGAGCTGAGTGACCCTCGGTGGGGCTCAGTTCATTCTGGCACCTAACTACTCAAAAAATGCTGCAGTGTTGTGGCAGCCAGCACATGGGGGTTGTGCTGCCACAAGCTCTGTTGGGTTTCTCAGAGTCTTACATTGCTCCACACTTTTCTTAAAAGCCCTGCATAGATTTATGATTTTATGAGGATCTCAGCTTTCACCTAGAACAACAGCAGCAATGGTGGTAGGGAAAACATGTGACGCTTGAACCCAGAGGTTTTGAGGAAAACTCATTTAATTATTCATTAAAAATACATTACTATAAGACAAGACCTTGTCTTTCAATTTGTTAGTACTTTGCAGAAGGCAATACTGGGCATAATGCCACAATCAGATATGGCTATCCATGTATTTCATTACAGAGGGAAGACATAGATATCCATTTTAACTACAAGCAATTGCATTATGTGTAAGTGGCCACTCTGCTGGGAAGATGCATACATCTGGAGTTCACCCTAGACACCTTTGCTGCTTATTTCTGAAGCCTGCCCATATAGAAAAGAACAACAATAAACACACAAGCACAGCTCGACATGATGTTCTTCTGGGCATCTGATCTGTTCCTGGCACTTTAAAGCCATTCAGAGACACAATGCACTGTCAAAGCACAAGGAAGCAAAAGAATCAACTTGTTATATATTCTTAATACATGAGCTCCTGGGATTTCAGCCATTCCTAAAATCTGTTTAATGACAACAGATGAGTAATCTGCTATTCTGACTACCAAAAAACTTGAAAATAACCCAGAAGTAATTCGTCTCCAAAAGGTGAAATAAAGCTGCTCATAAACTCTGCCTGCTTTGTGCAATCCTGGAAAAAACCTTGGATGCAAGGAAATATACAACAACTATAATATTAGAGAGCTCAGCAAGATCACTTCCAAACACCTCTGGGGAAATGCAAACTTGCTTTCCAGTGTACAGGTTTTAGTCAGCTAGCAGCCTACAGGAGCAGCTTCTGGTTTTGAAAGATCGCAAGTGATGAGTCACATCTCTTAGCTATTTCTGCTAGAAAATAGTTTTCTGCATGTAAAAAAATCTCTTTCTGGTAGATGGAGGGGAGCAGGAAGGCTGTACAAGAGCCTTCATCTTTTTTTGTGGGGTTTTTTTTTTTTTTGTTTCTGCTTATGGTAACAATATCTCACTTCTCAGAGACAGCTGAATCTTCTGGAACCTTATCTCTTTTTTTGTCTTGCACACCTGCAGAAACAGGAGCAAACAAAGAGAAATTAAGAGAAAGCTGTATTGAGAAGGCAAGAGCCCATTTCAAAGGCTGTTTTAACCTCTGCCAACAACCTGTTTGTCACAATAAAATGAATCAGGAGGACCAACTTTCCTAGACACGGGTTAAAGAGGCAACTATATCTATATCTATATAAAACCTGTTTCATAAACAAACCCCTGACGATGGTACAGCATCTGTTGCTTTAACCGAAGGTTAACCACACAACTGATTGGGGTGCTCCACAGTCTCAAGTTGTATACCTCCAAGGAAGAACAGCCCAGGTGAAAGCTGGGAGCAGACTCCGGTGTGCTGTACCATGGTGCCTATAGATAGTAGGTCAAACTTGTCTGCATACACAAAAAAGGTGTCTAACACTATAGCAGCTAAAACCAGTGGGAAACAGAAAAATGTAGGTGCAGCTATTTCTTCCCTGCAACCTTTCCTAATTAAGCCTAAAAATGTCTGTAAGGCGAGCCCTGCCTCATCTTTCTGAAACCAGTCACTACACGTGCTTGTCAAAAGTACTTCTTGCACTCTGTTCTGTAAATAAACGCCAGCTAGAAACTGCAAAAACATAGAGTGAAACCATGTAAATATCAAATGCTACAAGCTTTTCAAGAATGTTTCCAAACAGGGGGAGAGTGGAAATATGCCAGGCATGTTGTACTTCCACAGATGATTTATAAAAATACTGTTAGTTCAGGTACGAGTCTGTAGGATGCAACATAGCCCTGTACAGCCAGTGCTTTGTAGATGACTCTCAAAATTCACACAGCAAATAGTAAGAGCCCTGAGCCAATCTCGTGCAGCTGTGCACGAGCATACTCCACCGTCCCCAAGTCATCCAGGCAGGTTCCAGCAGCAGAAGGCACACACTGTGAAGATGTGCTGTCACTTTCCTTTCTTGCACGCCTTCTAGACACAGCAACAGATGATGACCTCAGCAACACAAGTCACTGACTATGTTTGGGTTTCCCAAGGATAATGTTGATAAACTGAAGAGTTCAAACAGAGGATCACAAAGATGTCCCAAGGATGGGAGTGCAAGACGTTATAGGAAGAAGTAGAGGGAACCGGGCTTGCTCAGCCTGAAGAAGATGAGGCTGCAGTGGGATCTATTTCAGTCAGACATTACCTACTTCTGCAAGACAAAAGACAGAGATAGACTTTCCTTGGGGTGTACAAGGAAATGACAAGAGACAAAAGGCATGGGTTGGAACAGGGGTAATTCTGGTTGGATATAAGGAAAAATTCCTTCCCATCAGTGGTGCAGATAAGGACCAGATAAGAGGTGGCAGGAACTCTGTCCTGGGAGGTATTCCAGACCTGACAGTACAAGGTCCTGATCAATCTGGCCTAGCTTTGGTGAGCCTCGCTTCAAAAAGGGGGTTGGACCAGGGGCCTCCATGTGCTCCTCTTCTAATCTGTGTGTTCCATGGTTTTTATAACCCTTGGGTGTGGAATTCACAGTTGTTTGGTTTGGGGATATAGGGAGGCCTTCTGCATTTCTGAGTTTCATAATCTTTGGAGTAAAGAAAATGGGGTTTGTGCCTGTGAACTCAGATGGGGTCCAAATGTCCCTCACAAATCACCTCTCTCTTAGCCACCATCACTGTTTGCCATGAGACTTTCACAAACAGAACTTAAAGGGCAATCCTGGACATGAGATACAAATTTAAAAGACTTCAGCTCACTCTTTCTGCTAACAGCACTAGAAAACCTAAGTTGTTTGCCCTCCTCTATGCTTTCCTTAGCTCAAATCCCTACCTTCTGCAGTAGCCTTCTGTCTGCCACCAGACCCAGAGCCTGTCCTGAGCCACCCTGACAGTGGGCTCAGCCAAGACAGGTACACTGACCCTTGCACTGCCTCTCAACTCAGTGACCCCTGTCCCAGATGCTTCATGGTGGGGCAGGACAGACGTGAACCCTCCTTGCCCTCTCTGAAGCCCCCTCGCTGAAGGGTAGCTGTGAATGAACCCAGGCTGTGTAGATGCTTTGGGCTGTCCAGAGAGTACTGGTGCCCAGGAGAGCAGAGCTGCTGCTGGAAAGACCAAACCTCTCAGCATCTTTGGTCCATGCCTTCACCCAGGCCTTTCCCTTTCACTTCTCTCAATCCCCCTCATGCATTTCTGTGCCCTGGTGTGGCAGAGGTACCCTCCCATGATGTCTTCCAGAAAAACCAAAGCAGCAACCTATCCTTCAGCTTGTTAAGCTTGTCAACCCACTTAGCAGCACCACTGAAAAGAGGACTGAAAATAAAGGTTTGGAAGGGAAATACCTCTTCCACTCATCTGCAACTGATTTTTTTCCGACTAAAACATCAGGCACGTGCTAGTCTCAATCCTCCTTGTTTAACACAAAGCAAAGAGTTGGAACAAGGTGGTAGGACACACTGTGGGAGGCTCAGGGGCACAGTCACTGGCCAGAAAGGTTTGGTTTCATAGGTGTGTTTCTTTGCCTTGAAACGTTATTATTATTCTGGATGGGTTGACAAAGCAAAGCAGAATTGCTTGGTAGGCAGCCAGTACGGATGCTGAAAGCCGAGTCCCTTTGCCCATCCCTTCCCCGGACAGCAAGTGCCTTCCTGCAATGTTCCCAGCACAGAGCTCATCTAACACGCTGTTTTGTGTGGAGAGTTCAGCCAAATGAGCAGTGAAGCAGTGAGACAGGCAGAAGTGAAGCAAGTACAAACCATGCCCACAGCAGCAAGCAGGCAGGTTGAGAACTGTCTGCTTCTCCTTCATGGATGCTGTGATGAGGACCTGTCTGCACCAGTGTGGCAAAAGGACTCTCATGAATGCTTTTCTCACCAAGAGCAAATAGCAGAATATCAAAGAAATGGACATCCTCTTTGTCCTTTCCTCTCCCTTGCTGGCCCAAACTCCCTCTTTATTTGGTTTCCAGCCCCATTCTCTTTGCTGGGCACAGCTGCAGGGAGCATCTCTGCCTGCCCGAGCAGCCAGATGGCACCTGCCCTGGGCCAGTGCTGCACAGTGCTGCCCTTGCTGTTTCAAGGGCTTTTGGGGCCCCCCAGCAAGACTGGCAATACAGACAAGCCTGTTCATATGATCGTTAATTTATCCATAAGTTTCCTGTGTATTTCCAAGAGCTGAGGCACAAGGCTGAAGAGATAAAGCTGCCTGGAAGCTGGATCATTTGTGTGGCAATTCTTATGTCTACAAAAAGCATCAAAGCTGTCCTTAATTGGGCAAGGGCATGGAGGCTCCAGACTCCTTTCCTTTTGGTGGCTGTACCCCCTGTGATGCACAGCAGATTGGGAGGTAGCATGGAGAGGGACACTTAGCCAGCTCCAGGAGATAACCCCAAGAGGATGCACAACAGCAGGCCCTGCTGTTTCTCTGTATCACAGAATGGTGTAGGTCTGCTCCCCACAGCCCTGGCAGGAACATGTCCCAGCTCCTAAGCAATGCTGAGTGCAGGGCACCCCTTCAAGCAATATGTCACCTAAATAGATACTGCTTTCCCAGTGTTGCTGCCCGGAAACTTGTGGATGGCTTTGGTCAGTGGAATGGATGGTGCCCAAGGGCCAGAAGTGCAGGTAGCCTGTTGGGACATATGTGCTATTGTGACCTTAGGTGTGCTAGAACTTATCCTGACTTTGAAGGGATGCAGGTGAGGATGGTTATAGAGGTTTCCCAAAGGAGACAGGACTACTCCATGTCTTGGAGGCCAACCAGAGCAGATCTACCCATGTCTGCATGGTTACATCCATCCCGTATCCCTGTCACCAGACTAGATGGCCACATACAGGCTGCAGATGGGGAGCATGCCCAGGCCTGGGCATTGTTTGGAAGTATCTGAGCTAAGGTAGTGGCAAGGACAGTGAGGAACACTGAACAGAAGTGATGGTGGTGGTCTGCTCAGGCCAGTACCCAGGTCTTGTTTCACTGACAACTGCAGACATAACTTGGTCTTGACACAAGCAATGCATCTTCCTGTCCATCTTCCTCAGCATTGCTACAAGCCAGTGTAAAACATCCATACCCTAAAAAGTGGGACTTCTTCCTTCATGCACACCCCCAATCTTCACAGACTGAAAAAACGGCTGGCAGAGCTTTGGCCAGATGGATATCCATGCAGAGGTTGTATGAATGGTATCTCTCTGCACCAGATAGCTCTCTTCCACTCCTGGGAGCTTGGATGCCACCTATCCTAGTGTTTCCTCTCATGGCATGTTTTTCAATTGCTGCCAGTAGAAACAGCTTTATCCTGCCAGGACTCTGAAAGAAGGTTCATCTCCAATGACTCCTTGAATGAGAAAACAACCTGATTCCCCCATCAGGCATGCATTTGCTGCAAGGAATAACAGGGGAGGAACAACAAAACCTCTGTCCATCTTCTACATTTGTTAAAACCTTTCTAGGGTATGCAGCCAGAGGAAGAAGGTCTCATACATACAAGATCCCCTGCAGGATTTGGTGGACGTTAAAGGACAAGGAAGTTAAAGGAAAGCACAGAGATGGTATTATGTGAAGATATGGGTCATGAAGCAGAACTGGGGGATGAGGAAGGATAGATACCATGGGACTTAAGGCCAAAGTAGCATACCTATCACGTCTTCTCTTATCACAGGTGATGCAGATCTCATGGCATTACAAAGCTGCCCATTGTTGTATGTGTATCTAAAGCATCAGCATAACCATTGTGCCTTGAACCGTGGGGATGGCTCATGGGCAAGGAGACCAGAAAGGATGTTTGGAAAAACATGGTTTGCAAAAATCTGCTCTTTGCGGCACTCTGGGCTACTCTTAAAGAAGTGTCTTTGCTTTTCAGTTGTATTTCTGGACTTTGAAGGAGCAACAGCAAGAGAGGATAGTTCTGTAAAAAGCACAGGGCATCTCACTACCATATCATTCCTAGTAGAAAATGACAGACTAGTGCTTCATCTGTTCTGCTTCTGCACCCCTGAGTGCCTGTTGTTTACTTAGGACAACCACATCTGCACAAAGAGCAGCTCTGGCTCCAGCTGCCACAAGCCCAGCACAATAAGCTTCTGAGATCTGGGCTGTGCCAGCAAAAATAGGGGGTGACTCCTTAGGCCATATCCAGATTCATGTATTTACAAATATTTAATAAATGCCAAAAGCATATAGAAAACCCCGCCAGCCTTCTTCTGTCCTCAATTCTGAGTACTTCTCAGCCCAAGCTGAGCTTTAATGTTCCTCTCCCCAAAAACACACACCCCTCCCATAGCTATTTTCTCTGCAGAAAGCAACTCAGAAAATAAAATAGCTCCATTTCTTCCAGGCATGACTGAGAAGCCTTTTTCTAATAGTGAAACAGACGTGTTTAGCTGCTTTAATGACTGTGCTATTAGCCTGACCTGAATTGTTTTCAGGGCTTGAGGATTCTGCTGTGACCCTAACACACAAAACGGCTTGCAGGGGGAATGACTCCACTGTTACCTGCCGTGGGGCCCCAAGGTCCATTGCAAGTCCCTGCAGGAACTCTCTTCTCCTGCCAGATGTTTCTCCAGCAGCCTCACTTCATGGGTCACATCATCTCTGAAGTGTCTCTTCTACTTTCCAGTCCTCCTAGTCCTGTTGTAGGTAAACTCTTGCGAGTGTATCTGCCTCAGAGGCCATCAATAAAATGCTCTGTCTCATCTCAACACCTGGACCTGGCAAAGCCATTTCCACACACAGGGTTGATCTGGAATCTGAAGCTGAGCCCAGCAACAAGTGTGGAAAACATCTCCAGATTACATCTGTGTGGCAGTCATGATACAATCTGTGCTAACCTCACAGTAGAAAATGAGGGAGAGTGAGTTTTCAGATGTCACCTTGAAACAGTACATTTTGACCATTATAGACAGAAAAGAGGGGAATGAAATAAAAGGAGTAGTTTTTCTTCAACAGTACTCTCATAACAATACAGTTCTCATCCTTGGGGAAGGGGAGGAGACTGTGTCTGTTTTCAAACACATCTTGTCAGACAGCAAATTAGGCAACATGGAATGGTTATAACATCACTGGCACCTTTAGTGAAGATGCCAAAAAGACCTGGGCCTGGACAAAGGCGAGGGTGACAGTGATACTGGTAAGAACTTGTCCAGGTCATAAATTTTGCCTACCTCACTGAGAAGCCTTCAGACAACCAGAGAAAACATTAGATAAACAACCAACAACTGGCCAATTCTCTCATCTTTGCTATTCATATCCAAACACCTCCTTTCACGTCTTCTCTTTCACAAACCTCTTACAATGTCACTGGAGCAATATTTAACCTTTCTTTCCCTGGCTTAGAAAGGATATGCAAGAACTGGGAAAGGACATAAAGATACTGGGAGAATGATGACATGTAAGGAAGTTTCTTCATCAAACAACTATATCAAGACACATTGGTCTAGAAAAGAGGTAACTAGAGTGAAAGTAGATTCCGTCAGTGGTGAGGGATTCTATCAGTGGTGAGGGGAAAGGATGAGGTCAGTAGGCAATAACTACTCATGTGTCTCTCAGTACTAGAACAAAGAGGCAATAAATGAAACAAGCAGACAGCATCTTCACATTCAGACAGAGGTGGTATTTCTTCTTGACACACACAATCCGTCTGTGTGACCTGTTACTGTTAGTTATTGTAGATCCAGCAGTTTTTCCTGGCCCAAAATCCAATGGGACAAACTTACAGAAACAGATGGACAAAGTAATAGAAGAAGAGAAAGCCACAAGTATTGCTGTGGTCAGGAGGAACATACCCTAACCCAGCAAACAGGGACAAACAGTGATGCTGAGTAAGGAGGAGCATGAGAACCCTTCCTGGGGCAGCTGACCATGGCAAACCATTCACAGAGACTTACATGTCCCCATTGCATCATTAAATCACTACTATTGTCATAAAAAACTGGCCACAGTGACTTCCAATCAACACGTTGTCTTGTGCTTTCTAATGAAAATGTGCCCTGCCTTCACACTACCTGTTGCCAGCTCCCGACTGCAGATCAACGTATTCTTGACCATGTTAAAGAGATGTTCTCAGCTGAAGCCATTCTGCAAAACTTAGTTAATGACTTATACAAAGGAAAGTTTACTTAGTGTGGAAAGGAGACAGTGGTCCTGGTTACAGTATCCAAGTGCCTAAAGGGCATTACAGGGAAGACAGAGCATGAGTCTTCTCAGAGGTGCCCAGTGACAGTGGATGTAAGGAGAAAACTTCCTGTGAGAGCAGTGCAGCCCTAGGACAGGCACCAGAGAGGTTCTCTGCCCGGTGGGATCTCTGTCCTTGAGGATACTGAGCACTCAATCAGATGGGGGCCTGAGCTATGTTACCTAGCACTGTGGTGAGCCCTGCTGGGTACACAGAGTTCGACTGAAAACCTCCAAAGATGCCCTGTGACACAAATCTTTGTTGGATTCTGGGAACCATATCCCACCCAGTGTGACCAGCCTTGCAAGCCAGGATTGATAATCCATGTTTAATCAAATACACATATGTTTTTGTCAGAGGAACAATGTCCTCCATGCATGAATGAGACACCAACCCATAGACTTCTTGGGTGGTTCGGTGCTCAGCCATCAGCTCTCTGACTCACACAGTACGTCTGCAGTGCTGCCTGCCCTGAAGTACTGGAAAGGATTTGCGAGAGGGAGGAGATGTACCTGGCACACATGCTGAAGAACCTTCAGACACTTTTATGACTATCTCATTGCAGGATTACCTGTAATAGTGATTCTCACAAATCTCACAGGTGTCATCTTGTCCATGGAAAGGGTAGGAAGCCGTCAAGAGTTATCCTTAGGATCCTGCATGTAGCAGCCTTCACGTGGTGCCCTCTGGGGAATACTTGAAGGTTTTAAAGAAAACAGAAGCAATCTCTTTTATTTCTAATTACTCCTTAAACAAATGTATTGCCTGCCAGCTCTACGCAAGCTCAGTGCCCTGTTGAACCAGGTACGCCAGGTTCTACAGCACCAGCTCCATTCCAACAGCTATCTCAGGAACTGTTGTTCAGAGAGTAAAAGTGGGAACAGGCCCTCTTCTGTTTGACCACTCAATATCCTCCAAGACAGAGATCCCACATCCTCTCTGGTGCCTGTCCCAGATCTGCACTGCTCTCACGGAGGAGTTTTCTCTGTGACATGAAATCCAAATTATCTGTAGCAGTCTCCCATGGACCTATAGTAAATGCCACAGACAGTTTAAAGGGCCAGCTTAGATGAGAAACCTGAATTTTTTCACAGCTGCAAGAAGTCAGCAAAGTCATCACTCAGAGCGACACTTGTTAGAGCTAACAAAAGAGGTATGGTATGCACGTAAGAGCTCAGATCTGCAGCCTCAGCTGAATTCCTTCATGAAAATCCCCCCTACCCTCTCAGTAATAATAACAATATTATTTTTCTCATCCTGTCTCCCTTCTGTCTGTAATTTGCTCTTCCCAGTGGAAGGGAAAGGAAAGGTAAACTATTGCAACACTGAAAAGACCTGAATGGCATCTTCTGTCACTAGCACCAAACCTCAGGAAGCAGAACACATATCTGACTGAGCTTTGCAGAGTATGGAGATGCTATCCATATGCTTGTTCACTGACTGAAAAGATGATCACAGAACAACAGAATCACAGAAAAGTCGGGGTTGGAAGGGACCTCAAAAGATCACCTCGTCCAACACCCTGCCAGAGCAGGATCACCTAGGTCAGGCCACACAGGAACACATCTAGGCAGGTTTTGAATGTCTCCAGAGAAGGAGAGTCCACAACCTCTCTGAGCAGCCTGTTCCAGCACTCTGTCGCCCTCACTGTGAAAAAGTTTTTTCTTGTTTACCCAAAACCTCCTATGCTCCAGCTTGTACCCATTACCCCTTGTCCTATCACTGGATGTCACTAAGAAGAGCCTGGCCCCTCAGTCTCCTTTTCTCGAGGCTAAAAAGACCCAGCTCTCCCAACCTCCTCTCATCAGGGAGATGCTCCCCTCCCTTAATCATCTTAGTGGCTCTGTGCTGGACTCTGTCCAGTAGCTCCCTGTCTTTCTTGAGCTGGGTTGCCCAGAACTGGATACAGTACTCCAGGTGGGGCCTCACCAGCACAGTGTAGAGGGGGAGGAGAACCTCCTTCGACATGCTGGACACGCTCTTCTTAATGCATCCCAGGATGACATTGGCCTTCTTGGCCATGAGGGCACATTGTCGGCTCATGGCCATCCTCTTGTCCACCATGACTCCTAGATCTTTTTCCCCAGAGCTGCTTTCCAACAGATCAGCCCCCAGCCTATACTGATACCTGGGGTTGTTCTTCCCCAGATGCAGCACTTTACACTCGCCCTTGCTGGACTTCATTAAATTGCTCCCCACCCAGCTCTCCAGCCTGTCCAGGTCACACTGGATGGCAGCACAGACTCCTAGCATGTCAGCCACTCCTCCCAGTTTTGTATCATCAGCAAACTTACTGCGGGTTCACTCCATCCTTTTGTCCAAGTCACTGATGAATATATTGAACAGCACTGGACCCAGGACTGACCCCTGGGGAACACCACTATCCACAGGCCTCCAGCTAGACTCTGATCCACTGACCACAACTCTCTGGCTCTGTCCTTCATCCAGTTCCCAATCCATCTCACCACACAACCGTTCAAGACGTACTTCTTAAGCTTGGCTGCAAGGATATCATGGGAGACAGTATCAAAAGCGTTGCTGAAGTCGAGATAAAAGGATGAAAGCAATTCAAATCATTTATCTCACCTATTTCTCCAGTTTCTGTCACATCTCAGGTGTTTACTAAGCAAATTCACTACTGTTTAGCACTGAATGCACTGAGATGGGCCAGATCTAACTACTCAAGCAGGCAAACTCTAATGTACATTTGCCTCGTCCCTTTTGCAACCACAGAACTCAAATCACTTACTCTTTCTATGCAGCTGGAGGCCCAGAAGTAACAGAAACCAACACAGCAATGTGTAGACCACAGTCTTACAATGGTGGTTAGATGTTGTTAACTTGTGAAAGATTCTTTACACATTGTGGCTGAAGCCAAGATGCCTCAGACAGAAATTTGACATAGGATTTTTCATCCCGGATCAGACTCACAGTTGGGGTAATGACCTATTAATCATTAACACTTTTGTATAAGGCTCCCATATTTCTACCAGATGATGTCTCAACACATACATTGAGCAGCAGCTCAAGAGTGAGCACTACATATATCAAGTGCCCAGAACACTCAGCACTGGTTGAGCACAAGCAGGCTGACCACAGAAATCATGGACCAAAGTTTTGAAAGAAATCATGAACCAAAAGTTTGAACTTTTCAGGTCATTTTGGACTCACTGATTGTACACACATACCAGAAAATAGGTCTGCACATATGTTGTCATTGTCATTCAGGATTCCTGGATATTGACTGTGCATTTGGAGATATTTACAGCAGCCTTACACAACACTGCTCTTTGAATAAACTACACAACACTCACAAATACTGAAAAAACAGCCCAGACTTTGGGTTTCTTTGGCCTGGACAAATTCTCTGTATGGGAAAAAGGAATCCTTGTCAGAGACACTCCCCAGATACTGAGGTCTCTGTAATTTAAGAAAGGCTACACTTAGCTCATCCTGAATGATTTTCCTCTTCTCTTCCCTAGCTAGACTACACACTGCTAATCAACAGAGCCAATTTATGAAGAGAGACAAATGATGTGTGAAAATACACCAGGGAGAGACTTTCTACAGAATACCATTTTAATGGAAGGATTCCAAATACTTTAAGATCTTGTGGTCCAGCAGGACACATGGAGCAGGCTCTGTTTAATTAATTGGTTCCTTGCTTCTGATGGGTGTCCAGAGACTCTTATGAGATCTCTGCTCCTAATCCTTTATGTGATCTTGTACCATCTTGCTAGCAGCTGTCTTGACCAGTGGTGCTAGACACTGCCAATAGAGAGCTCACTGAAGAGATATCACCAGGAGCTTGGCGACACTGTAACATGTGCTCATGACTTAGACATGACTTTCATGCTGACTGAAAGTCACATTAAATGCAGAAGAGTTCACCACTGTTTGCCCTGGGGAATGCATAGAAATGATGCACTTTTCTTAGATGTTTGCCTTAATGACCTGTATTTTTAATCATTAGTAATAAAATTTATGACATATGCTTTGACAAACTAGAGCTGAAACAGAGAGAAAGTACTGATTTCAGTGAATGGACATTTTGGGGCAGTATCAGGTCAGCCCGGACATCTCTAAAATGGTGGAGCAACTCGGCACTGATAGCCCTAGTGCAGGCTCAGCCCCTCCTGGCAGAGGCATCTTGGCTCTGCTGGAGACCCCCTTGTAAGATGGGACAGAGCCCCCGCTGCACTGCCATGCTGGGTGGCAGCTCCAGCGTGTGGACAAGCCTGGACTTCTGACTCCAGAGTGACATAGCTGCACTTGGGTTTAATTCAGCAGTACAGGAGCTCTCACCTCAAGCTGCTGAGCCTCTCAGGGCTGCCTCCTTTCAGTTTTGGAGAAAAAGAAAGAAGAATCAGCCAGAAGCTGGCTGCTTCATTCAAAACTTCACAGTGTGACTTACAGCGGGAGTAAAGCTCATCAGCTTTAGCTTCTACCGAGCAAAATTACCTCCTCTAGTCTCGATGCTCTTTTGTCAGCAGCACGAACACACAGAAAACTGAACGTTGCCACCATTATTTGCATCTATTGTTCTGTAAAAGGCAGATTTAGAGGAACAGGATTTTTTTAAAAAGGGAGAAAAAAAAAAAAAACCCAAAAAAAAAAAAAAAAAAAAAAAGGTCTGTGTCAATTGTGTAAAAAGCATTCCTGCACTGCAGGGTGGGTGGTCCGCTTGCAAGTTGTTACGGTGTCAGCACAAACTACCACAAAAGCTTGGTGGTGTGTGTGTGCAAATACAGCAGTCTGATCATCGTGTTTGAAACCAGGTTAGCCAAGTGGCTCACCTGTGTACTGAATCGTGTCTAGCACACGTACTTCCCAAACTGGCAGTCGGGTGGGAAGTGCTGATCCCACGTTGCACCCACCCTCTGTTAGGAACGCAAGGAGCATTCTAAAACCAAGATGGTTACGGTCTCATTTTGCACACAGGGGCATAAAACTCACCAAAAAATTATAAGATCTTGGGCATGGAAAACGAGGTGTCTTTGAAAACAGAACAGTAAGTAACTTGTCCAGGTCCACTGAATAAATCCCTAACGAGACGGTAAAGCAAAATCAAGTCCCTTTTGCAGTAGTTTGTCCAGTGCAAAAACTTGACCGCAGTATTTGCAGTACCAAACACTGAAATTCTTTTCCTTTTTGGAAAAGACCTATTGAGCTTTGCATCAAATATGAAACACTTTAATATGTACTTTGTAGGTGTGAGACTAGTGACTGAAGTGAAACGTTACTGTTACAGCTCTGTTAATATAAAAAACCCACAATGCTTTAAACTGAAGCTGCGTAACAAAAGATACTGCCTGGCTTAGTGTGAAGTTACAGGGCACCGTATTTGAGCGGGAATTATACAACCACGCATTCTGGACGATTTCAGGAAACTTGTCGTGATTCCGCTTATTAGGAACTCAGTGAAATTCGCAGTGTTTTAACACCGGGTGCCCCATTGTCTGAGGGTGGCAGTCCCACGGCGCGCGTGGCCCAGTAGCCAGAGCGCTCTCTGGTGGCCACGGTCACACAGACACGGATCCAACCTCTTTAAGCAAGCCGTTAGCACGCCTACTTTCTCCTGAAAACAAGGCACCCAGAAAGCTTACTAAAATATAACCTACGTCATATGTAATTCCTGCTGTTTCAGTCCAACAGACACAACTACAAGGTTTTATCTCACTTATTCCCCCCCCCCCAAAACGCTATATATTTAATAAAAATATTTT
Source organism: Todiramphus chloris collaris (assembly GCA_025345505.1). NCBI lineage: Eukaryota > Metazoa > Chordata > Aves > Coraciiformes > Alcedinidae > Todiramphus > Todiramphus chloris. Next base: position 2,915,613 of record JANVCC010010406.1, read on the forward strand.
AGCATTTCTATAGTTTAGGGCAAAATAATTCCTTCATTCACAGTTTTCAAAATTGCCAAGGAAACGCTCAGGAACGGTACAAAAATTGACAGAGCAGTAAGTTTGTTCTCCGTACCAGAGACCCTAGTAGAAACTACAGCAGAAAATGGAATTAATATGCAGCTGCATAAATACAATCTGTTGAGCAGAAAGCAATGTGGCTACTGTAAAGGGGTGTAATGATCTACAGATCTTTACAGATCCATCGCAGTTCTCTGGCGCACTCATGGAACATACAGACTTCCCATTTAATCCTAACTTTTGAAAGATGCCTAAGAGCAGAATTTACTCTAGGATGATATAGAAATCAATATCTGATAATCATTAAACATAAAACCAGAATCAGAACATAAGTTCTAGGTTGGAATGTACGAGCAACTTACTGCAGCCTCAGTCACATTAACTGCAGTTACACTGAGCAGGAGTTATAGCATCAGAAACTGTCACAGGTAAGGGACAGATGGATTGAGTCTTTCCAGAAGCACAAGATTAGGAAGAATAGCATGCATGCCAAGTAGACAGCAATTTCCAAACATAGCTCCTAGGCATGTAGCACAGCACAAGAATTCGCTCTATTGTATTAGTATCACACCAGTCTTCATTTAATCATTACATTGCTTGGTTAAGTTAGTAAGTAAAGTTCTTACTATCTGCTTCCATGAAAGCATACTACATGGTTGGGTGGTCTTCTGGGATTTGCCACATAAACTTGTGAGTCAAGAGAACTGATGTCCTGTGTAAGAAACTTTGCAATCAGTATTCTGACTAAGCTAAGATGATTTAATGTTATATAGAAATTTACTGCAGGGTGTAATCTGAGTGATCACTTTGGGAAAGGTAAGAAGTGTCAAGAAACTAAGTTTCACAGTATCAAGTGGATCGATAAAATGATGAAAGAAAAAAGGAAAGTATTTAACTTATCAGGGTATTAGGGCAGGAATTCCACATCACTAAAATGTTCCAGAAGGCTACTCTTACAGACAACAGGAGGGACAGAGTCAGAAAACAAAGAAACTGGGACAAAGCATTCCAATGCTTTTGAATGTAGCACGAGGAATCACATTGCTCAAAGAAGAGATGGAGTGGCTACTGCAGATAAACGGCTCAAGTCCATGGGTGCTTGCAAAGATTTGCACAGGCATTTTCAGATTTTGGTAGACAGGTAAAAGTTACTGAATCCATGATATGTTGCAGGGAACTCACCAACTCTGTTTTCCCCTCTTTATCAGAAAAGTTAAAAAAAAAAAGAAAAAAAGAAAAAAGAAAAGTTGAAACTCATACAAATATCTCAAACTTAACCAAGGAAAAATCTGCAACATGCAGAACTTCATTAAAATCTCAGGAAAAAACAAAACATATAAACAGACAAACAAACAAAAAAATCAAACAAAACAAGCCACAAACAAGAAAAAAAAAAAAAAAAAAAAAAAAAAAAAAGGAAAAAACAAAAAA